>CAJQUW010016512.1:0-82419 GCA_907163375.1 Prostheceraeus crozeri | reverse complement strand
AATTCTGCATCGGTATGGTGAATTTGAACGCAATCGGAGAGAAAAAATGTTCGCTGACGTCCCCCCCCTGCGCCAAACTTCCAATTTTGCTTCTAGTGGACGGATTTTGTCGTGCAATAGCTCGTTTGAAAGCTAAGAGTGAGACAAATTCACTGAAAGAATCGGCTTGTTCATATCTGTCTTCGTTTAGATGTGAGACGCCATTTAAGATTTTGGGAGATTGGCGAAAAACGACAGAGTTAGAATTTGGGACGTTTTGGGCTGTAGCGCCAAAACGAAGCATCGGATTGGAAAACGGATTTCAGATTTGGAATCAGCGTGAAATTCTCTATCTGTATGGTGAGTTTCAAGGCAATCGGCGAGAAAAAATTTTCAACATTTTTCGAAAAAACGACAGAGTTAGAATTTTTGCGATGGCTGCTTCTGTAGCGCCAAAACGAAGTATCGGATGGGAAAACGGAGGCCAGATTCGGATTCAGCGTGAAATTCTGCATCGGTATGGTGAATTTGAACGCAATCGGAGAGAAAAAATGTTCGCTGACGTCCCCCCCCTGCGCCAAACTTCCAATTTTGCTTCTAGTGGACGGATTTTGTCGTGCAATAGCTCGTTTGAAAGCTAAGAGTGAGACAAATTCACTGAAAGAATCGGCTTGTTCATATCTGTCTTCGTTTAGATGTGAGACGCCATTTAAGATTTTGGGAGATTGGCGAAAAACGACAGAGTTAGAATTTGGGACGTTTTGGGCTGTAGCGCCAAAACGAAGCATCGGATTGGAAAACGGATTTCAGATTTGGAATCAGCGTGAAATTCTCTATCTGTATGGTGAGTTTCAAGGCAATCGGAGATTTTCAAGTCAATCGGAGAGAAAAATTTTCAACATTTTTCGAAAAAACGACGGAGTTAGAATTTTTGCGATGGCTGCTTCTGTAGAGCCAAAACGAAGTATCGGATGGGAAAACGGAGGCCAGATTCGGATTCAGCGTGAAATTCTGCATCGGTATGGTGAATTTGAACGCAATCGGAGAGAAAAAATGTTCGCTGACGTCCCCCCCCTGCGCCAAACTTCCAATTTTGCTTCTAGTGGACGGATTTTGTCGTGCAATAGCTCGTTTGAAAGCTAAGAGTGAGACAAATTCACTGAAAGAATCGGCTTGTTCATATCTGTCTTCGTTTAGATGTGAGACGCCATTTAAGATTTTGGGAGATTGGCGAAAAACGACAGAGTTAGAATTTGGGACGTTTTGGGCTGTAGCGCCAAAACGAAGCATCGGATTGGAAAACGGATTTCAGATTTGGAATCAGCGTGAAATTCTCTATCTGTATGGTGAGTTTCAAGTCAATCGGAGAGTTTCAAGTCAATCGGAGAGAAAAATTTTCAACATTTTTCGAAAAAACGACGGAGTTAGAATTTTTGCGATGGCTGCTTCTGTAGAGCCAAAACGAAGTATCGGATGGGAAAACGGAGGCCAGATTCGGATTCAGCGTGAAATTCTGCATCGGTATGGTGAATTTGAACGCAATCGGAGAGAAAAAATGTTCGCTGACGTCCCCCCCCTGCGCCAAACTTCCAATTTTGCTTCTAGTGGACGGATTTTGTCGTGCAATAGCTCGTTTGAAAGCTAAGAGTGAGACAAATTCACTGAAAGAATCGGCTTGTTCATATCTGTCTTCGTTTAGATGTGAGACGCCATTTAAGATTTTGGGAGATTGGCGAAAAACGACAGAGTTAGAATTTGGGACGTTTTGGGCTGTAGCGCCAAAACGAAGCATCGGATTGGAAAACGGATTTCAGATTTGGAATCAGCGTGAAATTCTCTATCTGTATGGTGAGTTTCAAGGCAATCGGCGAGAAAAAATTTTCAACATTTTTCGAAAAAACGACAGAGTTAGAATTTGGGACGTTTTGGTGTGTAGCGCCAAAACGAACCATCGGATGGGAAAACGGAGGCCAGATTCGGATTCAGCGTGAAATTCTGCATCGGTATGGTGAATTTGAACGCAATCGGAGAGAAAAAATGTTCGCTGACGTCCCCCCCCTGCGCCAAACTTCCAATTTTGCTTCTAGTGGACGGATTTTGTCGTGCAATAGCTCGTTTGAAAGCTAAGAGTGAGACAAATTCACTGAAAGAATCGGCTTGTTCATATCTGTCTTCGTTTAGATGTGAGACGCCATTTAAGATTTTGGGAGATTGGCGAAAAACGACAGAGTTAGAATTTGGGACGTTTTGGGCTGTAGCGCCAAAACGAAGCATCGGATTGGAAAACGGATTTCAGATTTGGAATCAGCGTGAAATTCTCTATCTGTATGGTGAGTTTCAAGGCAATCGGAGAGTTTCAAGTCAATCGGAGAGAAAAATTTTCAACATTTTTCGAAAAAACGACGGAGTTAGAATTTTTGCGATGGCTGCTTCTGTAGAGCCAAAACGAAGTATCGGATGGGAAAACGGAGGCCAGATTCGGATTCAGCGTGAAATTCTGCATCGGTATGGTGAATTTGAACGCAATCGGAGAGAAAAAATGTTCGCTGACGTCCCCCCCCCTGCGCCAAACTTCCAATTTTGCTTCTAGTGGGCGGATTTTGTCGTGCAATAGCTCGTTTGAAAGCTAAGAGTGAGACAAATTCACTGAAAGAATCGGCTTGTTCATATCTGTCTTCGTTTAGATGTGAGACGCCATTTAAGATTTTGGGAGATTGGCGAAAAACGACAGAGTTAGAATTTGGGACGTTTTGGGCTGTAGCGCCAAAACGAAGCATCGGATTGGAAAACGGATTTCAGATTTGGAATCAGCGTGAAATTCTCTATCTGTATGGTGAGTTTCAAGGCAATCGGCGAGAAAAAATTTTCAACATTTTTCGAAAAAACGACAGAGTTAGAATTTGGGACGTTTTGGTGTGTAGCGCCAAAACGAACCATCGGATGGGAAAACGGAGGCCAGATTCGGATTCAGCGTGAAATTCTGCATCGGTATGGTGAATTTGAACGCAATCGGAGAGAAAAAATTTTCGCTGACGTCCCCCCCCTGCGCCAAACTTCCAATTTTGCTTCTAGTGGACGGATTTTGTCGTGCAATAGCTCGTTTGAAAGCTAAGAGTGAGACAAATTCACTGAAAGAATCGGCTTGTTCATATCTGTCTTCGTTTAGATGTGAGACGCCATTTAAGATTTTGGGAGATTGGCGAAAAACGACAGAGTTAGAATTTGGGACGTTTTGGGCTGTAGCGCCAAAACGAAGCATCGGATTGGAAAACGGATTTCAGATTTGGAATCAGCGTGAAATTCTCTATCTGTATGGTGAGTTTCAAGGCAATCGGAGAGAAAAATTTTCAACATTTTTCGAAAAAACGACGGAGTTAGAATTTTTGCGATGGCTGCTTCTGTAGAGCCAAAACGAAGTATCGGATGGGAAAACGGAGGCCAGATTCGGATTCAGCGTGAAATTCTGCATCGGTATGGTGAATTTGAACGCAATCGGAGAGAAAAAATGTTCGCTGACGTCCCCCCCCTGCGCCAAACTTCCAATTTTGCTTCTAGTGGACGGATTTTGTCGTGCAATAGCTCGTTTGAAAGCTAAGAGTGAGACAAATTCACTGAAAGAATCGGCTTGTTCATATCTGTCTTCGTTTAGATGTGAGACGCCATTTAAGATTTTGGGAGATTGGCGAAAAACGACAGAGTTAGAATTTGGGACGTTTTGGGCTGTAGCGCCAAAACGAAGCATCGGATTGGAAAACGGATTTCAGATTTGGAATCAGCGTGAAATTCTCTATCTGTATGGTGAGTTTCAAGGCAATCGGCGAGAAAAAATTTTCAACATTTTTCGAAAAAACGACAGAGTTAGAATTTGGGACGTTTTGGTGTGTAGCGCCAAAACGAACCATCGGATGGGAAAACGGAGGCCAGATTCGGATTCAGCGTGAAATTCTGCATCGGTATGGTGAATTTGAACGCAATCGGAGAGAAAAAATTTTCGCTGACGTCCCCCCCCCTGCGCCAAACTTCCAATTTTGCTTCTAGTGGACGGATTTTGTCGTGCAATAGCTCGTTTGAAAGCTAAGAGTGAGACAAATTCACTGAAAGAATCGGCTTGTTCATATCTGTCTTCGTTTAGATGTGAGACGCCATTTAAGATTTTGGGAGATTGGCGAAAAACGACAGAGTTAGAATTTGGGACGTTTTGGGCTGTAGCGCCAAAACGAAGCATCGGATTGGAAAACGGATTTCAGATTTGGAATCAGCGTGAAATTCTCTATCTGTATGGTGAGTTTCAAGTCAATCGGAGAGAAAAATTTTCAACATTTTTCGAAAAAACGACGGAGTTAGAATTTTTGCGATGGCTGCTTCTGTAGAGCCAAAACGAAGTATCGGATGGGAAAACGGAGGCCAGATTCGGATTCAGCGTGAAATTCTGCATCGGTATGGTGAATTTGAACGCAATCGGAGAGAAAAAATGTTCGCTGACGTCCCCCCCCCTGCGCCAAACTTCCAATTTTGCTTCTAGTGGACGGATTTTGTCGTGCAATAGCTCGTTTGAAAGCTAAGAGTGAGACAAATTCACTGAAAGAATCGGCTTGTTCATATCTGTCTTCGTTTAGATGTGAGACGCCATTTAAGATTTTGGGAGATTGGCGAAAAACGACAGAGTTAGAATTTGGGACGTTTTGGGCTGTAGCGCCAAAACGAAGCATCGGATTGGAAAACGGATTTCAGATTTGGAATCAGCGTGAAATTCTCTATCTGTATGGTGAGTTTCAAGTCAATCGGAGAGAAAAATTTTCAACATTTTTCGAAAAAACGACAGAGTTAGAATTTTTGCGATGGCTGCTTCTGTAGAGCCAAAACGAAGTATCGGATGGGAAAACGGAGGCCAGATTCGGATTCAGCGTGAAATTCTGCATCGGTATGGTGAATTTGAACGCAATCGGAGAGAAAAAATGTTCGCTGACGTCCCCCCCCTGCGCCAAACTTCCAATTTTGCTTCTAGTGGACGGATTTTGTCGTGCAATAGCTCGTTTGAAAGCTAAGAGTGAGACAAATTCACTGAAAGAATCGGCTTGTTCATATCTGTCTTCGTTTAGATGTGAGACGCCATTTAAGATTTTGGGAGATTGGCGAAAAACGACAGAGTTAGAATTTGGGACGTTTTGGGCTGTAGCGCCAAAACGAAGCATCGGATTGGAAAACGGATTTCAGATTTGGAATCAGCGTGAAATTCTCTATCTGTATGGTGAGTTTCAAGTCAATCGGAGAGAAAAAATTTTCAACATTTTTCGAAAAAACGACGGAGTTAGAATTTTTGCGATGGCTGCTTCTGTAGAGCCAAAACGAAGTATCGGATGGGAAAACGGAGGCCAGATTCGGATTCAGCGTGAAATTCTGCATCGGTATGGTGAATTTGAACGCAATCGGAGAGAAAAAATGTTCGCTGACGTCCCCCCCCTGCGCCAAACTTCCAATTTTGCTTCTAGTGGACGGATTTTGTCGTGCAATAGCTCGTTTGAAAGCTAAGAGTGAGACAAATTCACTGAAAGAATCGGCTTGTTCATATCTGTCTTCGTTTAGATGTGAGACGCCATTTAAGATTTTGGGAGATTGGCGAAAAACGACAGAGTTAGAATTTGGGACGTTTTGGGCTGTAGCGCCAAAACGAAGCATCGGATTGGAAAACGGATTTCAGATTTGGAATCAGCGTGAAATTCTCTATCTGTATGGTGAGTTTCAAGTCAATCGGAGTGAAAAAAATTTCAACATTTTTCGAAAAAACGACAGAGTTAGAATTTTTGCGATGGCTGCTTCTGTAGAGCCAAAACGAAGTATCGGATGGGAAAACGGAGGCCAGATTCGGATTCAGCGTGAAATTCTGCATCGGTATGGTGAATTTGAACGCAATCGGAGAGAAAAAATGTTCGCTGACGTCCCCCCCCTGCGCCAAACTTCCAATTTTGCTTCTAGTGGACGGATTTTGTCGTGCAATAGCTCGTTTGAAAGCTAAGAGTGAGACAAATTCACTGAAAGAATCGGCTTGTTCATATCTGTCTTCGTTTAGATGTGAGACGCCATTTAAGATTTTGGGAGATTGGCGAAAAACGACAGAGTTAGAATTTGGGACGTTTTGGGCTGTAGCGCCAAAACGAAGCATCGGATTGGAAAACGGATTTCAGATTTGGAATCAGCGTGAAATTCTCTATCTGTATGGTGAGTTTCAAGTCAATCGGAGAGAAAAATTTTCAACATTTTTCGAAAAAACGACAGAGTTAGAATTTGGGACGTTTTGGTGTGTAGCGCCAAAACGAAGTATCGGATGGGAAAACGGAGGCCAGATTCGGATTCAGCGTGAAATTCTGCATCGGTATGGTGAATTTGAACGCAATCGGAGAGAAAAAATTTTCGCTGACGTCCCCCCCCCTGCGCCAAACTTCCAATTTTGCTTCTAGTGGACGGATTTTGTCGTGCAATAGCTCGTTTGAAAGCTAAGAGTGAGACAAATTCACTGAAAGAATCGGCTTGTTCATATCTGTCTTCGTTTAGATGTGAGACGCCATTTAAGATTTTGGGAGATTGGCGAAAAACGACAGAGTTAGAATTTGGGACGTTTTGGGCTGTAGCGCCAAAACGAAGCATCGGATTGGAAAACGGATTTCAGATTTGGAATCAGCGTGAAATTCTCTATCTGTATGGTGAGTTTCAAGGCAATCGGCGAGAAAAAATTTTCAACATTTTTCGAAAAAACGACAGAGTTAGAATTTGGGACGTTTTGGTGTGTAGCGCCAAAACGAACCATCGGATGGGAAAACGGAGGCCAGATTCGGATTCAGCGTGAAATTCTGCATCGGTATGGTGAATTTGAACGCAATCGGAGAGAAAAATTTTCGCTGACGTCCCCCCCCTGCGCCAAACTTCCAATTTTGCTTCTAGTGGACGGATTTTGTCGTGCAATAGCTCGTTTGAAAGCTAAGAGTGAGACAAATTCACTGAAAGAATCGGCTTGTTCATATCTGTCTTCGTTTAGATGTGAGACGCCATTTAAGATTTTGGGAGATTGGCGAAAAACGACAGAGTTAGAATTTGGGACGTTTTGGGCTGTAGCGCCAAAACGAAGCATCGGATTGGAAAACGGATTTCAGATTTGGAATCAGCGTGAAATTCTCTATCTGTATGGTGAGTTTCAAGTCAATCGGCGAGAAAAAATTTTCAACATTTTTCGAAAAAACGACAGAGTTAGAATTTGGGACGTTTTGGTGTGTAGCGCCAAAACGAACCATCGGATGGGAAAACGGAGGCCAGATTCGGATTCAGCGTGAAATTCTGCATCGGTATGGTGAATTTGAACGCAATCGGAGAGAAAAAATGTTCGCTGACGTCCCCCCCCCTGCGCCAAACTTCCAATTTTGCTTCTAGTGGACGGATTTTGTCGTGCAATAGCTCGTTTGAAAGCTAAGAGTGAGACAAATTCACTGAAAGAATCGGCTTGTTCATATCTGTCTTCGTTTAGATGTGAGACGCCATTTAAGATTTTGGGAGATTGGCGAAAAACGACAGAGTTAGAATTTGGGACGTTTTGGGCTGTAGCGCCAAAACGAAGCATCGGATTGGAAAACGGATTTCAGATTTGGAATCAGCGTGAAATTCTCTATCTGTATGGTGAGTTTCAAGTCAATCGGAGAGTTTCAAGTCAATCGGAGAGAAAAATTTTCAACATTTTTCGAAAAAACGACGGAGTTA
The DNA here is from genome assembly GCA_907163375.1 of Prostheceraeus crozeri. Taxonomy (NCBI): domain Eukaryota; kingdom Metazoa; phylum Platyhelminthes; order Polycladida; family Euryleptidae; genus Prostheceraeus; species Prostheceraeus crozeri. The sequence continues at coordinate 74,697 of CAJQUW010016512.1, read as the reverse complement.
GAATTTTTGCGATGGCTGCTTCTGTAGAGCCAAAACGAAGTATCGGATGGGAAAACGGAGGCCAGATTCGGATTCAGCGTGAAATTCTGCATCGGTATGGTGAATTTGAACGCAATCGGAGAGAAAAAATGTTCGCTGACGTCCCCCCCCTGCGCCAAACTTCCAATTTTGCTTCTAGTGGACGGATTTTGTCGTGCAATAGCTCGTTTGAAAGCTAAGAGTGAGACAAATTCACTGAAAGAATCGGCTTGTTCATATCTGTCTTCGTTTAGATGTGAGACGCCATTTAAGATTTTGGGAGATTGGCGAAAAACGACAGAGTTAGAATTTGGGACGTTTTGGGCTGTAGCGCCAAAACGAAGCATCGGATTGGAAAACGGATTTCAGATTTGGAATCAGCGTGAAATTCTCTATCTGTATGGTGAGTTTCAAGGCAATCGGCGAGAAAAAATTTTCAACATTTTTCGAAAAAACGACAGAGTTAGAATTTGGGACGTTTTGGTGTGTAGCGCCAAAACGAACCATCGGATGGGAAAACGGAGGCCAGATTCGGATTCAGCGTGAAATTCTGCATCGGTATGGTGAATTTGAACGCAATCGGAGAGAAAAAATTTTCGCTGACGTCCCCCCCCCTGCGCCAAACTTCCAATTTTGCTTCTAGTGGACGGATTTTGTCGTGCAATAGCTCGTTTGAAAGCTAAGAGTGAGACAAATTCACTGAAAGAATCGGCTTGTTCATATCTGTCTTCGTTTAGATGTGAGACGCCATTTAAGATTTTGGGAGATTGGCGAAAAACGACAGAGTTAGAATTTGGGACGTTTTGGGCTGTAGCGCCAAAACGAAGCATCGGATTGGAAAACGGATTTCAGATTTGGAATCAGCGTGAAATTCTCTATCTGTATGGTGAGTTTCAAGGCAATCGGCGAGAAAAAATTTTCAACATTTTTCGAAAAAACGACAGAGTTAGAATTTGGGACGTTTTGGTGTGTAGCGCCAAAACGAACCATCGGATGGGAAAACGGAGGCCAGATTCGGATTCAGCGTGAAATTCTGCATCGGTATGGTGAATTTGAACGCAATCGGAGAGAAAAAATGTTCGCTGACGTCCCCCCCCCTGCGCCAAACTTCCAATTTTGCTTCTAGTGGACGGATTTTGTCGTGCAATAGCTCGTTTGAAAGCTAAGAGTGAGACAAATTCACTGAAAGAATCGGCTTGTTCATATCTGTCTTCGTTTAGATGTGAGACGCCATTTAAGATTTTGGGAGATTGGCGAAAAACGACAGAGTTAGAATTTGGGACGTTTTGGGCTGTAGCGCCAAAACGAAGCATCGGATTGGAAAACGGATTTCAGATTTGGAATCAGCGTGAAATTCTCTATCTGTATGGTGAGTTTCAAGTCAATCGGAGAGTTTCAAGTCAATCGGAGAGAAAAATTTTCAACATTTTTCGAAAAAACGACGGAGTTAGAATTTTTGCGATGGCTGCTTCTGTAGAGCCAAAACGAAGTATCGGATGGGAAAACGGAGGCCAGATTCGGATTCAGCGTGAAATTCTGCATCGGTATGGTGAATTTGAACGCAATCGGAGAGAAAAAATGTTCGCTGACGTCCCCCCCCTGCGCCAAACTTCCAATTTTGCTTCTAGTGGGCGGATTTTGTCGTGCAATAGCTCGTTTGAAAGCTAAGAGTGAGACAAATTCACTGAAAGAATCGGCTTGTTCATATCTGTCTTCGTTTAGATGTGAGACGCCATTTAAGATTTTGGGAGATTGGCGAAAAACGACAGAGTTAGAATTTGGGACGTTTTGGGCTGTAGCGCCAAAACGAAGCATCGGATTGGAAAACGGATTTCAGATTTGGAATCAGCGTGAAATTCTCTATCTGTATGGTGAGTTTCAAGGCAATCGGCGAGAAAAAATTTTCAACATTTTTCGAAAAAACGACAGAGTTAGAATTTGGGACGTTTTGGTGTGTAGCGCCAAAACGAACCATCGGATGGGAAAACGGAGGCCAGATTCGGATTCAGCGTGAAATTCTGCATCGGTATGGTGAATTTGAACGCAATCGGAGAGAAAAAATTTTCGCTGACGTCCCCCCCCCTGCGCCAAACTTCCAATTTTGCTTCTAGTGGACGGATTTTGTCGTGCAATAGCTCGTTTGAAAGCTAAGAGTGAGACAAATTCACTGAAAGAATCGGCTTGTTCATATCTGTCTTCGTTTAGATGTGAGACGCCATTTAAGATTTTGGGAGATTGGCGAAAAACGACAGAGTTAGAATTTGGGACGTTTTGGGCTGTAGCGCCAAAACGAAGCATCGGATTGGAAAACGGATTTCAGATTTGGAATCAGCGTGAAATTCTCTATCTGTATGGTGAGTTTCAAGGCAATCGGAGAGAAAAATTTTCAACATTTTTCGAAAAAACGACAGAGTTAGAATTTGGGACGTTTTGGTGTGTAGCGCCAAAACGAACCATCGGATGGGAAAACGGAGGCCAGATTCGGATTCAGCGTGAAATTCTGCATCGGTATGGTGAATTTGAACGCAATCGGAGAGAAAAAATGTTCGCTGACGTCCCCCCCCTGCGCCAAACTTCCAATTTTGCTTCTAGTGGACGGATTTTGTCGTGCAATAGCTCGTTTGAAAGCTAAGAGTGAGACAAATTCACTGAAAGAATCGGCTTGTTCATATCTGTCTTCGTTTAGATGTGAGACGCCATTTAAGATTTTGGGAGATTGGCGAAAAACGACAGAGTTAGAATTTGGGACGTTTTGGGCTGTAGCGCCAAAACGAAGCATCGGATTGGAAAACGGATTTCAGATTTGGAATCAGCGTGAAATTCTCTATCTGTATGGTGAGTTTCAAGTCAATCGGAGAGAAAAAATTTTCAACATTTTTCGAAAAAACGACGGAGTTAGAATTTTTGCGATGGCTGCTTCTGTAGAGCCAAAACGAAGTATCGGATGGGAAAACGGAGGCCAGATTCGGATTCAGCGTGAAATTCTGCATCGGTATGGTGAATTTGAACGCAATCGGAGAGAAAAAATGTTCGCTGACGTCCCCCCCCCTGCGCCAAACTTCCAATTTTGCTTCTAGTGGACGGATTTTGTCGTGCAATAGCTCGTTTGAAAGCTAAGAGTGAGACAAATTCACTGAAAGAATCGGCTTGTTCATATCTGTCTTCGTTTAGATGTGAGACGCCATTTAAGATTTTGGGAGATTGGCGAAAAACGACAGAGTTAGAATTTGGGACGTTTTGGGCTGTAGCGCCAAAACGAAGCATCGGATTGGAAAACGGATTTCAGATTTGGAATCAGCGTGAAATTCTCTATCTGTATGGTGAGTTTCAAGGCAATCGGCGAGAAAAAATTTTCAACATTTTTCGAAAAAACGACAGAGTTAGAATTTGGGACGTTTTGGTGTGTAGCGCCAAAACGAACCATCGGATGGGAAAACGGAGGCCAGATTCGGATTCAGCGTGAAATTCTGCATCGGTATGGTGAATTTGAACGCAATCGGAGAGAAAAAATTTTCGCTGACGTCCCCCCCCCTGCGCCAAACTTCCAATTTTGCTTCTAGTGGACGGATTTTGTCGTGCAATAGCTCGTTTGAAAGCTAAGAGTGAGACAAATTCACTGAAAGAATCGGCTTGTTCATATCTGTCTTCGTTTAGATGTGAGACGCCATTTAAGATTTTGGGAGATTGGCGAAAAACGACAGAGTTAGAATTTGGGACGTTTTGGGCTGTAGCGCCAAAACGAAGCATCGGATTGGAAAACGGATTTCAGATTTGGAATCAGCGTGAAATTCTCTATCTGTATGGTGAGTTTCAAGGCAATCGGAGAGTTTCAAGTCAATCGGAGAGAAAAATTTTCAACATTTTTCGAAAAAACGACGGAGTTAGAATTTTTGCGATGGCTGCTTCTGTAGAGCCAAAACGAAGTATCGGATGGGAAAACGGAGGCCAGATTCGGATTCAGCGTGAAATTCTGCATCGGTATGGTGAATTTGAACGCAATCGGAGAGAAAAAATGTTCGCTGACGTCCCCCCCCTGCGCCAAACTTCCAATTTTGCTTCTAGTGGGCGGATTTTGTCGTGCAATAGCTCGTTTGAAAGCTAAGAGTGAGACAAATTCACTGAAAGAATCGGCTTGTTCATATCTGTCTTCGTTTAGATGTGAGACGCCATTTAAGATTTTGGGAGATTGGCGAAAAACGACAGAGTTAGAATTTGGGACGTTTTGGGCTGTAGCGCCAAAACGAAGCATCGGATTGGAAAACGGATTTCAGATTTGGAATCAGCGTGAAATTCTCTATCTGTATGGTGAGTTTCAAGGCAATCGGCGAGAAAAAATTTTCAACATTTTTCGAAAAAACGACAGAGTTAGAATTTGGGACGTTTTGGTGTGTAGCGCCAAAACGAACCATCGGATGGGAAAACGGAGGCCAGATTCGGATTCAGCGTGAAATTCTGCATCGGTATGGTGAATTTGAACGCAATCGGAGAGAAAAAATTTTCGCTGACGTCCCCCCCCTGCGCCAAACTTCCAATTTTGCTTCTAGTGGACGGATTTTGTCGTGCAATAGCTCGTTTGAAAGCTAAGAGTGAGACAAATTCACTGAAAGAATCGGCTTGTTCATATCTGTCTTCGTTTAGATGTGAGACGCCATTTAAGATTTTGGGAGATTGGCGAAAAACGACAGAGTTAGAATTTGGGACGTTTTGGGCTGTAGCGCCAAAACGAAGCATCGGATTGGAAAACGGATTTCAGATTTGGAATCAGCGTGAAATTCTCTATCTGTATGGTGAGTTTCAAGTCAATCGGAGAGAAAAAATTTTCAACATTTTTCGAAAAAACGACGGAGTTAGAATTTTTGCGATGGCTGCTTCTGTAGAGCCAAAACGAAGTATCGGATGGGAAAACGGAGGCCAGATTCGGATTCAGCGTGAAATTCTGCATCGGTATGGTGAATTTGAACGCAATCGGAGAGAAAAAATGTTCGCTGACGTCCCCCCCCTGCGCCAAACTTCCAATTTTGCTTCTAGTGGACGGATTTTGTCGTGCAATAGCTCGTTTGAAAGCTAAGAGTGAGACAAATTCACTGAAAGAATCGGCTTGTTCATATCTGTCTTCGTTTAGATGTGAGACGCCATTTAAGATTTTGGGAGATTGGCGAAAAACGACAGAGTTAGAATTTGGGACGTTTTGGGCTGTAGCGCCAAAACGAAGCATCGGATTGGAAAACGGATTTCAGATTTGGAATCAGCGTGAAATTCTCTATCTGTATGGTGAGTTTCAAGGCAATCGGCGAGAAAAAATTTTCAACATTTTTCGAAAAAACGACAGAGTTAGAATTTGGGACGTTTTGGTGTGTAGCGCCAAAACGAACCATCGGATGGGAAAACGGAGGCCAGATTCGGATTCAGCGTGAAATTCTGCATCGGTATGGTGAATTTGAACGCAATCGGAGAGAAAAAATGTTCGCTGACGTCCCCCCCCTGCGCCAAACTTCCAATTTTGCTTCTAGTGGGCGGATTTTGTCGTGCAATAGCTCGTTTGAAAGCTAAGAGTGAGACAAATTCACTGAAAGAATCGGCTTGTTCATATCTGTCTTCGTTTAGATGTGAGACGCCATTTAAGATTTTGGGAGATTGGCGAAAAACGACAGAGTTAGAATTTGGGACGTTTTGGGCTGTAGCGCCAAAACGAAGCATCGGATTGGAAAACGGATTTCAGATTTGGAATCAGCGTGAAATTCTCTATCTGTATGGTGAGTTTCAAGGCAATCGGCGAGAAAAAATTTTCAACATTTTTCGAAAAAACGACAGAGTTAGAATTTGGGACGTTTTGGTGTGTAGCGCCAAAACGAAGTATCGGATGGGAAAACGGAGGCCAGATTCGGATTCAGCGTGAAATTCTGCATCGGTATGGTGAATTTGAACGCAATCGGAGAGAAAAAATGTTCGCTGACGTCCCCCCCCTGCGCCAAACTTCCAATTTTGCTTCTAGTGGACGGATTTTGTCGTGCAATAGCTCGTTTGAAAGCTAAGAGTGAGACAAATTCACTGAAAGAATCGGCTTGTTCATATCTGTCTTCGTTTAGATGTGAGACGCCATTTAAGATTTTGGGAGATTGGCGAAAAACGACAGAGTTAGAATTTGGGACGTTTTGGGCTGTAGCGCCAAAACGAAGCATCGGATTGGAAAACGGATTTCAGATTTGGAATCAGCGTGAAATTCTCTATCTGTATGGTGAGTTTCAAGGCAATCGGCGAGAAAAAATTTTCAACATTTTTCGAAAAAACGACGGAGTTAGAATTTTTGCGATGGCTGCTTCTGTAGAGCCAAAACGAACCATCGGATGGGAAAACGGAGGCCAGATTCGGATTCAGCGTGAAATTCTGCATCGGTATGGTGAATTTGAACGCAATCGGAGAGAAAAAATTTTCGCTGACGTCCCCCCCCTGCGCCAAACTTCCAATTTTGCTTCTAGTGGACGGATTTTGTCGTGCAATAGCTCGTTTGAAAGCTAAGAGTGAGACAAATTCACTGAAAGAATCGGCTTGTTCATATCTGTCTTCGTTTAGATGTGAGACGCCATTTAAGATTTTGGGAGATTGGCGAAAAACGACAGAGTTAGAATTTGGGACGTTTTGGGCTGTAGCGCCAAAACGAAGCATCGGATTGGAAAACGGATTTCAGATTTGGAATCAGCGTGAAATTCTCTATCTGTATGGTGAGTTTCAAGGCAATCGGCGAGAAAAAATTTTCAACATTTTTCGAAAAAACGACAGAGTTAGAATTTGGGACGTTTTGGTGTGTAGCGCCAAAACGAACCATCGGATGGGAAAACGGAGGCCAGATTCGGATTCAGCGTGAAATTCTGCATCGGTATGGTGAATTTGAACGCAATCGGAGAGAAAAAATTTTCGCTGACGTCCCCCCCCTGCGCCAAACTTCCAATTTTGCTTCTAGTGGGCGGATTTTGTCGTGCAATAGCTCGTTTGAAAGCTAAGAGTGAGACAAATTCACTGAAAGAATCGGCTTGTTCATATCTGTCTTCGTTTAGATGTGAGACGCCATTTAAGATTTTGGGAGATTGGCGAAAAACGACAGAGTTAGAATTTGGGACGTTTTGGGCTGTAGCGCCAAAACGAAGCATCGGATTGGAAAACGGATTTCAGATTTGGAATCAGCGTGAAATTCTCTATCTGTATGGTGAGTTTCAAGTCAATCGGAGAGTTTCAAGTCAATCGGAGAGAAAAAAAATTTTCAACATTTTTCGAAGAAACGACGGAGTTAGAATTTTTGCGATGGCTGCTTCTGTAGAGCCAAAACGAAGTATCGGATGGGAAAACGGAGGCCAGATTCGGATTCAGCGTGAAATTCTGCATCGGTATGGTGAATTTGAACGCAATCGGAGAGAAAAAATGTTCGCTGACGTCCCCCCCCTGCGCCAAACTTCCAATTTTGCTTCTAGTGGGCGGATTTTGTCGTGCAATAGCTCGTTTGAAAGCTAAGAGTGAGACAAATTCACTGAAAGAATCGGCTTGTTCATATCTGTCTTCGTTTAGATGTGAGACGCCATTTAAGATTTTGGGAGATTGGCGAAAAACGACAGAGTTAGAATTTGGGACGTTTTGGGCTGTAGCGCCAAAACGAAGCATCGGATTGGAAAACGGATTTCAGATTTGGAATCAGCGTGAAATTCTCTATCTGTATGGTGAGTTTCAAGGCAATCGGCGAGAAAAAATTTTCAACATTTTTCGAAAAAACGACAGAGTTAGAATTTGGGACGTTTTGGTGTGTAGCGCCAAAACGAACCATCGGATGGGAAAACGGAGGCCAGATTCGGATTCAGCGTGAAATTCTGCATCGGTATGGTGAATTTGAACGCAATCGGAGAGAAAAAATTTTCGCTGACGTCCCCCCCCTGCGCCAAACTTCCAATTTTGCTTCTAGTGGACGGATTTTGTCGTGCAATAGCTCGTTTGAAAGCTAAGAGTGAGACAAATTCACTGAAAGAATCGGCTTGTTCATATCTGTCTTCGTTTAGATGTGAGACGCCATTTAAGATTTTGGGAGATTGGCGAAAAACGACAGAGTTAGAATTTGGGACGTTTTGGGCTGTAGCGCCAAAACGAAGCATCGGATTGGAAAACGGATTTCAGATTTGGAATCAGCGTGAAATTCTCTATCTGTATGGTGAGTTTCAAGTCAATCGGAGAGAAAAAATTTTCAACATTTTTCGAAAAAACGACGGAGTTAGAATTTTTGCGATGGCTGCTTCTGTAGAGCCAAAACGAAGTATCGGATGGGAAAACGGAGGCCAGATTCGGATTCAGCGTGAAATTCTGCATCGGTATGGTGAATTTGAACGCAATCGGAGAGAAAAAATGTTCGCTGACGTCCCCCCCCCTGCGCCAAACTTCCAATTTTGCTTCTAGTGGACGGATTTTGTCGTGCAATAGCTCGTTTGAAAGCTAAGAGTGAGACAAATTCACTGAAAGAATCGGCTTGTTCATATCTGTCTTCGTTTAGATGTGAGACGCCATTTAAGATTTTGGGAGATTGGCGAAAAACGACAGAGTTAGAATTTGGGACGTTTTGGGCTGTAGCGCCAAAACGAAGCATCGGATTGGAAAACGGATTTCAGATTTGGAATCAGCGTGAAATTCTCTATCTGTATGGTGAGTTTCAAGTCAATCGGAGAGTTTCAAGTCAATCGGAAAAATTTTCAACATTTTTCGAAAAAACGACGGAGTTAGAATTTTTGCGATGGCTGCTTCTGTAGAGCCAAAACGAAGTATCGGATGGGAAAACGGAGGCCAGATTCGGATTCAGCGTGAAATTCTGCATCGGTATGGTGAATTTGAACGCAATCGGAGAGAAAAAATGTTCGCTGACGTCCCCCCCCTGCGCCAAACTTCCAATTTTGCTTCTAGTGGGCGGATTTTGTCGTGCAATAGCTCGTTTGAAAGCTAAGAGTGAGACAAATTCACTGAAAGAATCGGCTTGTTCATATCTGTCTTCGTTTAGATGTGAGACGCCATTTAAGATTTTGGGAGATTGGCGAAAAACGACAGAGTTAGAATTTGGGACGTTTTGGGCTGTAGCGCCAAAACGAAGCATCGGATTGGAAAACGGATTTCAGATTTGGAATCAGCGTGAAATTCTCTATCTGTATGGTGAGTTTCAAGGCAATCGGCGAGAAAAAATTTTCAACATTTTTCGAAAAAACGACAGAGTTAGAATTTGGGACGTTTTGGTGTGTAGCGCCAAAACGAACCATCGGATGGGAAAACGGAGGCCAGATTCGGATTCAGCGTGAAATTCTGCATCGGTATGGTGAATTTGAACGCAATCGGAGAGAAAAAATTTTCGCTGACGTCCCCCCCCTGCGCCAAACTTCCAATTTTGCTTCTAGTGGACGGATTTTGTCGTGCAATAGCTCGTTTGAAAGCTAAGAGTGAGACAAATTCACTGAAAGAATCGGCTTGTTCATATCTGTCTTCGTTTAGATGTGAGACGCCATTTAAGATTTTGGGAGATTGGCGAAAAACGACAGAGTTAGAATTTGGGACGTTTTGGGCTGTAGCGCCAAAACGAAGCATCGGATTGGAAAACGGATTTCAGATTTGGAATCAGCGTGAAATTCTCTATCTGTATGGTGAGTTTCAAGGCAATCGGAGAGAAAAATTTTCAACATTTTTCGAAAAAACGACGGAGTTAGAATTTTTGCGATGGCTGCTTCTGTAGAGCCAAAACGAAGTATCGGATGGGAAAACGGAGGCCAGATTCGGATTCAGCGTGAAATTCTGCATCGGTATGGTGAATTTGAACGCAATCGGAGAGAAAAAATGTTCGCTGACGTCCCCCCCCTGCGCCAAACTTCCAATTTTGCTTCTAGTGGGCGGATTTTGTCGTGCAATAGCTCGTTTGAAAGCTAAGAGTGAGACAAATTCACTGAAAGAATCGGCTTGTTCATATCTGTCTTCGTTTAGATGTGAGACGCCATTTAAGATTTTGGGAGATTGGCGAAAAACGACAGAGTTAGAATTTGGGACGTTTTGGGCTGTAGCGCCAAAACGAAGCATCGGATTGGAAAACGGATTTCAGATTTGGAATCAGCGTGAAATTCTCTATCTGTATGGTGAGTTTCAAGGCAATCGGCGAGAAAAAATTTTCAACATTTTTCGAAAAAACGACGGAGTTAGAATTTGGGACGTTTTGGTGTGTAGCGCCAAAACGAACCATCGGATGGGAAAACGGACGCCAGATTCGGATTCAGCGTGAAATTCTGCATCGGTATGGTGAATTTGAACGCAATCGGAGAGAAAAAATGTTCGCTGACGTCCCCCCCCTGCGCCAAACTTCCAATTTTGCTTCTAGTGGACGGATTTTGTCGTGCAATAGCTCGTTTGAAAGCTAAGAGTGAGACAAATTCACTGAAAGAATCGGCTTGTTCATATCTGTCTTCGTTTAGATGTGAGACGCCATTTAAGATTTTGGGAGATTGGCGAAAAACGACAGAGTTAGAATTTGGGACGTTTTGGGCTGTAGCGCCAAAACGAAGCATCGGATTGGAAAACGGATTTCAGATTTGGAATCAGCGTGAAATTCTCTATCTGTATGGTGAGTTTCAAGGCAATCGGCGAGAAAAAATTTTCAACATTTTTCGAAAAAACGACAGAGTTAGAATTTGGGACGTTTTGGTGTGTAGCGCCAAAACGAACCATCGGATGGGAAAACGGAGGCCAGATTCGGATTCAGCGTGAAATTCTGCATCGGTATGGTGAATTTGAACGCAATCGGAGAGAAAAATGTTCGCTGACGTCCCCCTGCGCCAAACTTCCAATTTTGCTTCTAGTGGGCGGATTTTGTCGTGCAATAGCTCGTTTGAAAGGTAAGAGTGAGACAAATTCACTGAAAGAATCGGCTTGTTCATATCTGTCTTCGTTTAGATGTGAGACGCCATTTAAGATTTTGGGAGATTGGCGAAAAACGACAGAGTTAGAATTTGGGACGTTTTGGGCTGTAGCGCCAAAACGAAGCATCGGATTGGAAAACGGATTTCAGATTTGGAATCAGCGTGAAATTCTCTATCTGTATGGTGAGTTTCAAGTCAATCGGAGAGAAAAATTTTCAACATTTTTCGAAAAAACGACGGAGTTAGAATTTTTGCGATGGCTGCTTCTGTAGAGCCAAAACGAAGTATCGGATGGGAAAACGGAGGCCAGATTCGGATTCAGCGTGAAATTCTGCATCGGTATGGTGAATTTGAACGCAATCGGAGAGAAAAAATGTTCGCTGACGTCCCCCCCCTGCGCCAAACTTCCAATTTTGCTTCTAGTGGGCGGATTTTGTCGTGCAATAGCTCGTTTGAAAGCTAAGAGTGAGACAAATTCACTGAAAGAATCGGCTTGTTCATATCTGTCTTCGTTTAGATGTGAGACGCCATTTAAGATTTTGGGAGATTGGCGAAAAACGACAGAGTTAGAATTTGGGACGTTTTGGGCTGTAGCGCCAAAACGAAGCATCGGATTGGAAAACGGATTTCAGATTTGGAATCAGCGTGAAATTCTCTATCTGTATGGTGAGTTTCAAGGCAATCGGCGAGAAAAAATTTTCAACATTTTTCGAAAAAACGACAGAGTTAGAATTTGGGACGTTTTGGTGTGTAGCGCCAAAACGAACCATCGGATGGGAAAACGGAGGCCAGATTCGGATTCAGCGTGAAATTCTGCATCGGTATGGTGAATTTGAACGCAATCGGAGAGAAAAAATTTTCGCTGACGTCCCCCCCCTGCGCCAAACTTCCAATTTTGCTTCTAGTGGGCGGATTTTGTCGTGCAATAGCTCGTTTGAAAGCTAAGAGTGAGACAAATTCACTGAAAGAATCGGCTTGTTCATATCTGTCTTCGTTTAGATGTGAGACGCCATTTAAGATTTTGGGAGATTGGCGAAAAACGACAGAGTTAGAATTTGGGACGTTTTGGGCTGTAGCGCCAAAACGAAGCATCGGATTGGAAAACGGATTTCAGATTTGGAATCAGCGTGAAATTCTCTATCTGTATGGTGAGTTTCAAGGCAATCGGCGAGAAAAAATTTTCAACATTTTTCGAAAAAACGACAGAGTTAGAATTTGGGACGTTTTGGTGTGTAGCGCCAAAACGAACCATCGGATGGGAAAACGGAGGCCAGATTCGGATTCAGCGTGAAATTCTGCATCGGTATGGTGAATTTGAACGCAATCGGAGAGAAAAATTTTCGCTGACGTCCCCCCCCTGCGCCAAACTTCCAATTTTGCTTCTAGTGGACGGATTTTGTCGTGCAATAGCTCGTTTGAAAGCTAAGAGTGAGACAAATTCACTGAAAGAATCGGCTTGTTCATATCTGTCTTCGTTTAGATGTGAGACGCCATTTAAGATTTTGGGAGATTGGCGAAAAACGACAGAGTTAGAATTTGGGACGTTTTGGGCTGTAGCGCCAAAACGAAGCATCGGATTGGAAAACGGATTTCAGATTTGGAATCAGCGTGAAATTCTCTATCTGTATGGTGAGTTTCAAGGCAATCGGCGAGAAAAAATTTTCAACATTTTTCGAAAAAACGACAGAGTTAGAATTTGGGACGTTTTGGTGTGTAGCGCCAAAACGAACCATCGGATGGGAAAACGGAGGCCAGATTCGGATTCAGCGTGAAATTCTGCATCGGTATGGTGAATTTGAACGCAATCGGAGAGAAAAAATTTTCGCTGACGTCCCCCCCCTGCGCCAAACTTCCAATTTTGCTTCTAGTGGACGGATTTTGTCGTGCAATAGCTCGTTTGAAAGCTAAGAGTGAGACAAATTCACTGAAAGAATCGGCTTGTTCATATCTGTCTTCGTTTAGATGTGAGACGCCATTTAAGATTTTGGGAGATTGGCGAAAAACGACAGAGTTAGAATTTGGGACGTTTTGGGCTGTAGCGCCAAAACGAAGCATCGGATTGGAAAACGGATTTCAGATTTGGAATCAGCGTGAAATTCTCTATCTGTATGGTGAGTTTCAAGGCAATCGGCGAGAAAAAATTTTCAACATTTTTCGAAAAAACGACAGAGTTAGAATTTGGGACGTTTTGGTGTGTAGCGCCAAAACGAACCATCGGATGGGAAAACGGAGGCCAGATTCGGATTCAGCGTGAAATTCTGCATCGGTATGGTGAATTTGAACGCAATCGGAGAGAAAAAATTTTCGCTGACGTCCCCCCCCCTGCGCCAAACTTCCAATTTTGCTTCTAGTGGACGGATTTTGTCGTGCAATAGCTCGTTTGAAAGCTAAGAGTGAGACAAATTCACTGAAAGAATCGGCTTGTTCATATCTGTCTTCGTTTAGATGTGAGACGCCATTTAAGATTTTGGGAGATTGGCGAAAAACGACAGAGTTAGAATTTGGGACGTTTTGGGCTGTAGCGCCAAAACGAAGCATCGGATTGGAAAACGGATTTCAGATTTGGAATCAGCGTGAAATTCTCTATCTGTATGGTGAGTTTCAAGGCAATCGGCGAGAAAAAATTTTCAACATTTTTCGAAAAAACGACAGAGTTAGAATTTGGGACGTTTTGGTGTGTAGCGCCAAAACGAACCATCGGATGGGAAAACGGAGGCCAGATTCGGATTCAGCGTGAAATTCTGCATCGGTATGGTGAATTTGAACGCAATCGGAGAGAAAAAATTTTCGCTGACGTCCCCCCCCTGCGCCAAACTTCCAATTTTGCTTCTAGTGGGCGGATTTTGTCGTGCAATAGCTCGTTTGAAAGCTAAGAGTGAGACAAATTCACTGAAAGAATCGGCTTGTTCATATCTGTCTTCGTTTAGATGTGAGACGCCATTTAAGATTTTGGGAGATTGGCGAAAAACGACAGAGTTAGAATTTGGGACGTTTTGGGCTGTAGCGCCAAAACGAAGCATCGGATTGGAAAACGGATTTCAGATTTGGAATCAGCGTGAAATTCTCTATCTGTATGGTGAGTTTCAAGGCAATCGGCGAGAAAAAATTTTCAACATTTTTCGAAAAAACGACAGAGTTAGAATTTGGGACGTTTTGGTGTGTAGCGCCAAAACGAACCATCGGATGGGAAAACGGAGGCCAGATTCGGATTCAGCGTGAAATTCTGCATCGGTATGGTGAATTTGAACGCAATCGGAGAGAAAAAATTTTCGCTGACGTCCCCCCCCCTGCGCCAAACTTCCAATTTTGCTTCTAGTGGACGGATTTTGTCGTGCAATAGCTCGTTTGAAAGCTAAGAGTGAGACAAATTCACTGAAAGAATCGGCTTGTTCATATCTGTCTTCGTTTAGATGTGAGACGCCATTTAAGATTTTGGGAGATTGGCGAAAAACGACAGAGTTAGAATTTGGGACGTTTTGGGCTGTAGCGCCAAAACGAAGCATCGGATTGGAAAACGGATTTCAGATTTGGAATCAGCGTGAAATTCTCTATCTGTATGGTGAGTTTCAAGGCAATCGGCGAGAAAAAATTTTCAACATTTTTCGAAAAAACGACAGAGTTAGAATTTGGGACGTTTTGGTGTGTAGCGCCAAAACGAACCATCGGATGGGAAAACGGAGGCCAGATTCGGATTCAGCGTGAAATTCTGCATCGGTATGGTGAATTTGAACGCAATCGGAGAGAAAAAATTTTCGCTGACGTCCCCCCCCTGCGCCAAACTTCCAATTTTGCTTCTAGTGGGCGGATTTTGTCGTGCAATAGCTCGTTTGAAAGCTAAGAGTGAGACAAATTCACTGAAAGAATCGGCTTGTTCATATCTGTCTTCGTTTAGATGTGAGACGCCATTTAAGATTTTGGGAGATTGGCGAAAAACGACAGAGTTAGAATTTGGGACGTTTTGGGCTGTAGCGCCAAAACGAAGCATCGGATTGGAAAACGGATTTCAGATTTGGAATCAGCGTGAAATTCTCTATCTGTATGGTGAGTTTCAAGGCAATCGGCGAGAAAAAATTTTCAACATTTTTCGAAAAAACGACAGAGTTAGAATTTGGGACGTTTTGGTGTGTAGCGCCAAAACGAACCATCGGATGGGAAAACGGAGGCCAGATTCGGATTCAGCGTGAAATTCTGCATCGGTATGGTGAATTTGAACGCAATCGGAGAGAAAAAATTTTCGCTGACGTCCCCCCCCTGCGCCAAACTTCCAATTTTGCTTCTAGTGGGCGGATTTTGTCGTGCAATAGCTCGTTTGAAAGCTAAGAGTGAGACAAATTCACTGAAAGAATCGGCTTGTTCATATCTGTCTTCGTTTAGATGTGAGACGCCATTTAAGATTTTGGGAGATTGGCGAAAAACGACAGAGTTAGAATTTGGGACGTTTTGGGCTGTAGCGCCAAAACGAAGCATCGGATTGGAAAACGGATTTCAGATTTGGAATCAGCGTGAAATTCTCTATCTGTATGGTGAGTTTCAAGGCAATCGGCGAGAAAAAATTTTCAACATTTTTCGAAAAAACGACAGAGTTAGAATTTTTGCGATGGCTGCTTCTGTAGCGCCAAAACGAACCATCGGATGGGAAAACGGACGCCAGATTCGGATTCAGCGTGAAATTCTGCATCGGTATGGTGAATTTGAACGCAATCGGAGAGAAAAAATTTTCGCTGACGTCCCCCCCCCTGCGCCAAACTTCCAATTTTGCTTCTAGTGGACGGATTTTGTCGTGCAATAGCTCGTTTGAAAGCTAAGAGTGAGACAAATTCACTGAAAGAATCGGCTTGTTCATATCTGTCTTCGTTTAGATGTGAGACGCCATTTAAGATTTTGGGAGATTGGCGAAAAACGACAGAGTTAGAATTTGGGACGTTTTGGGCTGTAGCGCCAAAACGAAGCATCGGATTGGAAAACGGATTTCAGATTTGGAATCAGCGTGAAATTCTCTATCTGTATGGTGAGTTTCAAGGCAATCGGAGAGAAAAATTTTCAACATTTTTCGAAAAAACGACAGAGTTAGAATTTGGGACGTTTTGGTGTGTAGCGCCAAAACGAACCATCGGATGGGAAAACGGAGGCCAGATTCGGATTCAGCGTGAAATTCTGCATCGGTATGGTGAATTTGAACGCAATCGGAGAGAAAAAATTTTCGCTGACGTCCCCCCCCTGCGCCAAACTTCCAATTTTGCTTCTAGTGGACGGATTTTGTCGTGCAATAGCTCGTTTGAAAGCTAAGAGTGAGACAAATTCACTGAAAGAATCGGCTTGTTCATATCTGTCTTCGTTTAGATGTGAGACGCCATTTAAGATTTTGGGAGATTGGCGAAAAACGACAGAGTTAGAATTTGGGACGTTTTGGGCTGTAGCGCCAAAACGAAGCATCGGATTGGAAAACGGATTTCAGATTTGGAATCAGCGTGAAATTCTCTATCTGTATGGTGAGTTTCAAGGCAATCGGCGAGAAAAAATTTTCAACATTTTTCGAAAAAACGACAGAGTTAGAATTTGGGACGTTTTGGTGTGTAGCGCCAAAACGAACCATCGGATGGGAAAACGGAGGCCAGATTCGGATTCAGCGTGAAATTCTGCATCGGTATGGTGAATTTGAACGCAATCGGAGAGAAAAAATGTTCGCTGACGTCCCCCCCCTGCGCCAAACTTCCAATTTTGCTTCTAGTGGACGGATTTTGTCGTGCAATAGCTCGTTTGAAAGCTAAGAGTGAGACAAATTCACTGAAAGAATCGGCTTGTTCATATCTGTCTTCGTTTAGATGTGAGACGCCATTTAAGATTTTGGGAGATTGGCGAAAAACGACAGAGTTAGAATTTGGGACGTTTTGGGCTGTAGCGCCAAAACGAAGCATCGGATTGGAAAACGGATTTCAGATTTGGAATCAGCGTGAAATTCTCTATCTGTATGGTGAGTTTCAAGTCAATCGGAGAGAAAAATTTTCAACATTTTTCGAAAAAACGACAGAGTTAGAATTTGGGACGTTTTGGTGTGTAGCGCCAAAACGAACCATCGGATGGGAAAACGGAGGCCAGATTCGGATTCAGCGTGAAATTCTGCATCGGTATGGTGAATTTGAACGCAATCGGAGAGAAAAAATTTTCGCTGACGTCCCCCCCCTGCGCCAAACTTCCAATTTTGCTTCTAGTGGACGGATTTTGTCGTGCAATAGCTCGTTTGAAAGCTAAGAGTGAGACAAATTCACTGAAAGAATCGGCTTGTTCATATCTGTCTTCGTTTAGATGTGAGACGCCATTTAAGATTTTGGGAGATTGGCGAAAAACGACAGAGTTAGAATTTGGGACGTTTTGGGCTGTAGCGCCAAAACGAAGCATCGGATTGGAAAACGGATTTCAGATTTGGAATCAGCGTGAAATTCTCTATCTGTATGGTGAGTTTCAAGGCAATCGGCGAGAAAAAATTTTCAACATTTTTCGAAAAAACGACAGAGTTAGAATTTGGGACGTTTTGGTGTGTAGCGCCAAAACGAACCATCGGATGGGAAAACGGAGGCCAGATTCGGATTCAGCGTGAAATTCTGCATCGGTATGGTGAATTTGAACGCAATCGGAGAGAAAAAATTTTCGCTGACGTCCCCCCCCTGCGCCAAACTTCCAATTTTGCTTCTAGTGGACGGATTTTGTCGTGCAATAGCTCGTTTGAAAGCTAAGAGTGAGACAAATTCACTGAAAGAATCGGCTTGTTCATATCTGTCTTCGTTTAGATGTGAGACGCCATTTAAGATTTTGGGAGATTGGCGAAAAACGACAGAGTTAGAATTTGGGACGTTTTGGGCTGTAGCGCCAAAACGAAGCATCGGATTGGAAAACGGATTTCAGATTTGGAATCAGCGTGAAATTCTCTATCTGTATGGTGAGTTTCAAGTCAATCGGAGAGAAAAATTTTCAACATTTTTCGAAAAAACGACAGAGTTAGAATTTTTGCGATGGCTGCTTCTGTAGAGCCAAAACGAACCATCGGATGGGAAAACGGAGGCCAGATTCGGATTCAGCGTGAAATTCTGCATCGGTATGGTGAATTTGAACGCAATCGGAGAGAAAAAATTTTCGCTGACGTCCCCCCCCCTGCGCCAAACTTCCAATTTTGCTTCTAGTGGACGGATTTTGTCGTGCAATAGCTCGTTTGAAAGCTAAGAGTGAGACAAATTCACTGAAAGAATCGGCTTGTTCATATCTGTCTTCGTTTAGATGTGAGACGCCATTTAAGATTTTGGGAGATTGGCGAAAAACGACAGAGTTAGAATTTGGGACGTTTTGGGCTGTAGCGCCAAAACGAAGCATCGGATTGGAAAACGGATTTCAGATTTGGAATCAGCGTGAAATTCTCTATCTGTATGGTGAGTTTCAAGGCAATCGGCGAGAAAAAATTTTCAACATTTTTCGAAAAAACGACAGAGTTAGAATTTGGGACGTTTTGGTGTGTAGCGCCAAAACGAACCATCGGATGGGAAAACGGAGGCCAGATTCGGATTCAGCGTGAAATTCTGCATCGGTATGGTGAATTTGAACGCAATCGGAGAGAAAAAATTTTCGCTGACGTCCCCCCCCTGCGCCAAACTTCCAATTTTGCTTCTAGTGGACGGATTTTGTCGTGCAATAGCTCGTTTGAAAGCTAAGAGTGAGACAAATTCACTGAAAGAATCGGCTTGTTCATATCTGTCTTCGTTTAGATGTGAGACGCCATTTAAGATTTTGGGAGATTGGCGAAAAACGACAGAGTTAGAATTTGGGACGTTTTGGGCTGTAGCGCCAAAACGAAGCATCGGATTGGAAAACGGATTTCAGATTTGGAATCAGCGTGAAATTCTCTATCTGTATGGTGAGTTTCAAGGCAATCGGAGAGAAAAATTTTCAACATTTTTCGAAAAAACGACAGAGTTAGAATTTGGGACGTTTTGGTGTGTAGCGCCAAAACGAACCATCGGATGGGAAAACGGAGGCCAGATTCGGATTCAGCGTGAAATTCTGCATCGGTATGGTGAATTTGAACGCAATCGGAGAGAAAAAATTTTCGCTGACGTCCCCCCCCCTGCGCCAAACTTCCAATTTTGCTTCTAGTGGACGGATTTTGTCGTGCAATAGCTCGTTTGAAAGCTAAGAGTGAGACAAATTCACTGAAAGAATCGGCTTGTTCATATCTGTCTTCGTTTAGATGTGAGACGCCATTTAAGATTTTGGGAGATTGGCGAAAAACGACAGAGTTAGAATTTGGGACGTTTTGGGCTGTAGCGCCAAAACGAAGCATCGGATTGGAAAACGGATTTCAGATTTGGAATCAGCGTGAAATTCTCTATCTGTATGGTGAGTTTCAAGTCAATCGGCGAGAAAAAATTTTCAACATTTTTCGAAAAAACGACAGAGTTAGAATTTGGGACGTTTTGGTGTGTAGCGCCAAAACGAAGTATCGGATGGGAAAACGGAGGCCAGATTCGGATTCAGCGTGAAATTCTGCATCGGTATGGTGAATTTGAACGCAATCGGAGAGAAAAAATTTTCGCTGACGTCCCCCCCCCTGCGCCAAACTTCCAATTTTGCTTCTAGTGGACGGATTTTGTCGTGCAATAGCTCGTTTGAAAGCTAAGAGTGAGACAAATTCACTGAAAGAATCGGCTTGTTCATATCTGTCTTCGTTTAGATGTGAGACGCCATTTAAGATTTTGGGAGATTGGCGAAAAACGACAGAGTTAGAATTTGGGACGTTTTGGGCTGTAGCGCCAAAACGAAGCATCGGATTGGAAAACGGATTTCAGATTTGGAATCAGCGTGAAATTCTCTATCTGTATGGTGAGTTTCAAGGCAATCGGAGAGAAAAATTTTCAACATTTTTCGAAAAAACGACAGAGTTAGAATTTGGGACGTTTTGGTGTGTAGCGCCAAAACGAACCATCGGATGGGAAAACGGAGGCCAGATTCGGATTCAGCGTGAAATTCTGCATCGGTATGGTGAATTTGAACGCAATCGGAGAGAAAAAATTTTCGCTGACGTCCCCCCCCTGCGCCAAACTTCCAATTTTGCTTCTAGTGGACGGATTTTGTCGTGCAATAGCTCGTTTGAAAGCTAAGAGTGAGACAAATTCACTGAAAGAATCGGCTTGTTCATATCTGTCTTCGTTTAGATGTGAGACGCCATTTAAGATTTTGGGAGATTGGCGAAAAACGACAGAGTTAGAATTTGGGACGTTTTGGGCTGTAGCGCCAAAACGAAGCATCGGATTGGAAAACGGATTTCAGATTTGGAATCAGCGTGAAATTCTCTATCTGTATGGTGAGTTTCAAGGCAATCGGCGAGAAAAAATTTTCAACATTTTTCGAAAAAACGACAGAGTTAGAATTTGGGACGTTTTGGTGTGTAGCGCCAAAACGAACCATCGGATGGGAAAACGGAGGCCAGATTCGGATTCAGCGTGAAATTCTGCATCGGTATGGTGAATTTGAACGCAATCGGAGAGAAAAAATTTTCGCTGACGTCCCCCCCCTGCGCCAAACTTCCAATTTTGCTTCTAGTGGACGGATTTTGTCGTGCAATAGCTCGTTTGAAAGCTAAGAGTGAGACAAATTCACTGAAAGAATCGGCTTGTTCATATCTGTCTTCGTTTAGATGTGAGACGCCATTTAAGATTTTGGGAGATTGGCGAAAAACGACAGAGTTAGAATTTGGGACGTTTTGGGCTGTAGCGCCAAAACGAAGCATCGGATTGGAAAACGGATTTCAGATTTGGAATCAGCGTGAAATTCTCTATCTGTATGGTGAGTTTCAAGTCAATCGGAGAGAAAAATTTTCAACATTTTTCGAAAAAACGACAGAGTTAGAATTTGGGACGTTTTGGTGTGTAGCGCCAAAACGAACCATCGGATGGGAAAACGGAGGCCAGATTCGGATTCAGCGTGAAATTCTGCATCGGTATGGTGAATTTGAACGCAATCGGAGAGAAAAAATTTTCGCTGACGTCCCCCCCCCTGCGCCAAACTTCCAATTTTGCTTCTAGTGGACGGATTTTGTCGTGCAATAGCTCGTTTGAAAGCTAAGAGTGAGACAAATTCACTGAAAGAATCGGCTTGTTCATATCTGTCTTCGTTTAGATGTGAGACGCCATTTAAGATTTTGGGAGATTGGCGAAAAACGACAGAGTTAGAATTTGGGACGTTTTGGGCTGTAGCGCCAAAACGAAGCATCGGATTGGAAAACGGATTTCAGATTTGGAATCAGCGTGAAATTCTCTATCTGTATGGTGAGTTTCAAGGCAATCGGCGAGAAAAAATTTTCAACATTTTTCGAAAAAACGACAGAGTTAGAATTTGGGACGTTTTGGTGTGTAGCGCCAAAACGAACCATCGGATGGGAAAACGGAGGCCAGATTCGGATTCAGCGTGAAATTCTGCATCGGTATGGTGAATTTGAACGCAATCGGAGAGAAAAAATGTTCGCTGACGTCCCCCCCCTGCGCCAAACTTCCAATTTTGCTTCTAGTGGACGGATTTTGTCGTGCAATAGCTCGTTTGAAAGCTAAGAGTGAGACAAATTCACTGAAAGAATCGGCTTGTTCATATCTGTCTTCGTTTAGATGTGAGACGCCATTTAAGATTTTGGGAGATTGGCGAAAAACGACAGAGTTAGAATTTGGGACGTTTTGGGCTGTAGCGCCAAAACGAAGCATCGGATTGGAAAACGGATTTCAGATTTGGAATCAGCGTGAAATTCTCTATCTGTATGGTGAGTTTCAAGTCAATCGGCGAGAAAAAATTTTCAACATTTTTCGAAAAAACGACAGAGTTAGAATTTGGGACGTTTTGGTGTGTAGCGCCAAAACGAACCATCGGATGGGAAAACGGAGGCCAGATTCGGATTCAGCGTGAAATTCTGCATCGGTATGGTGAATTTGAACGCAATCGGAGAGAAAAAATTTTCGCTGACGTCCCCCCCCTGCGCCAAACTTCCAATTTTGCTTCTAGTGGACGGATTTTGTCGTGCAATAGCTCGTTTGAAAGCTAAGAGTGAGACAAATTCACTGAAAGAATCGGCTTGTTCATATCTGTCTTCGTTTAGATGTGAGACGCCATTTAAGATTTTGGGAGATTGGCGAAAAACGACAGAGTTAGAATTTGGGACGTTTTGGGCTGTAGCGCCAAAACGAAGCATCGGATTGGAAAACGGATTTCAGATTTGGAATCAGCGTGAAATTCTCTATCTGTATGGTGAGTTTCAAGGCAATCGGCGAGAAAAAATTTTCAACATTTTTCGAAAAAACGACAGAGTTAGAATTTGGGACGTTTTGGGCTGTAGCGCCAAAACGAACCATCGGATGGGAAAACGGAGGCCAGATTCGGATTCAGCGTGAAATTCTGCATCGGTATGGTGAATTTGAACGCAATCGGAGAGAAAAAATTTTCGCTGACGTCCCCCCCCCCTGCGCCAAACTTCCAATTTTGCTTCTAGTGGACGGATTTTGTCGTGCAATAGCTCGTTTGAAAGCTAAGAGTGAGACAAATTCACTGAAAGAATCGGCTTGTTCATATCTGTCTTCGTTTAGATGTGAGACGCCATTTAAGATTTTGGGAGATTGGCGAAAAACGACAGAGTTAGAATTTGGGACGTTTTGGGCTGTAGCGCCAAAACGAAGCATCGGATTGGAAAACGGATTTCAGATTTGGAATCAGCGTGAAATTCTCTATCTGTATGGTGAGTTTCAAGTCAATCGGAGAGAAAAAATTTTCAACATTTTTCGAAAAAACGACAGAGTTAGAATTTGGGACGTTTTGGTGTGTAGCGCCAAAACGAACCATCGGATGGGAAAACGGAGGCCAGATTCGGATTCAGCGTGAAATTCTGCATCGGTATGGTGAATTTGAACGCAATCGGAGAGAAAAAATTTTCGCTGACGTCCCCCCCCTGCGCCAAACTTCCAATTTTGCTTCTAGTGGACGGATTTTGTCGTGCAATAGCTCGTTTGAAAGCTAAGAGTGAGACAAATTCACTGAAAGAATCGGCTTGTTCATATCTGTCTTCGTTTAGATGTGAGACGCCATTTAAGATTTTGGGAGATTGGCGAAAAACGACAGAGTTAGAATTTGGGACGTTTTGGGCTGTAGCGCCAAAACGAAGCATCGGATTGGAAAACGGATTTCAGATTTGGAATCAGCGTGAAATTCTCTATCTGTATGGTGAGTTTCAAGGCAATCGGCGAGAAAAAATTTTCAACATTTTTCGAAAAAACGACAGAGTTAGAATTTGGGACGTTTTGGTGTGTAGCGCCAAAACGAACCATCGGATGGGAAAACGGAGGCCAGATTCGGATTCAGCGTGAAATTCTGCATCGGTATGGTGAATTTGAACGCAATCGGAGAGAAAAAATTTTCGCTGACGTCCCCCCCCTGCGCCAAACTTCCAATTTTGCTTCTAGTGGACGGATTTTGTCGTGCAATAGCTCGTTTGAAAGCTAAGAGTGAGACAAATTCACTGAAAGAATCGGCTTGTTCATATCTGTCTTCGTTTAGATGTGAGACGCCATTTAAGATTTTGGGAGATTGGCGAAAAACGACAGAGTTAGAATTTGGGACGTTTTGGGCTGTAGCGCCAAAACGAAGCATCGGATTGGAAAACGGATTTCAGATTTGGAATCAGCGTGAAATTCTCTATCTGTATGGTGAGTTTCAAGTCAATCGGAGAGAAAAAATTTTCAACATTTTTCGAAAAAACGACAGAGTTAGAATTTGGGACGTTTTGGTGTGTAGCGCCAAAACGAACCATCGGATGGGAAAACGGAGGCCAGATTCGGATTCAGCGTGAAATTCTGCATCGGTATGGTGAATTTGAACGCAATCGGAGAGAAAAAATTTTCGCTGACGTCCCCCCCCCTGCGCCAAACTTCCAATTTTGCTTCTAGTGGACGGATTTTGTCGTGCAATAGCTCGTTTGAAAGCTAAGAGTGAGACAAATTCACTGAAAGAATCGGCTTGTTCATATCTGTCTTCGTTTAGATGTGAGACGCCATTTAAGATTTTGGGAGATTGGCGAAAAACGACAGAGTTAGAATTTGGGACGTTTTGGGCTGTAGCGCCAAAACGAAGCATCGGATTGGAAAACGGATTTCAGATTTGGAATCAGCGTGAAATTCTCTATCTGTATGGTGAGTTTCAAGGCAATCGGCGAGAAAAAATTTTCAACATTTTTCGAAAAAACGACAGAGTTAGAATTTGGGACGTTTTGGTGTGTAGCGCCAAAACGAACCATCGGATGGGAAAACGGAGGCCAGATTCGGATTCAGCGTGAAATTCTGCATCGGTATGGTGAATTTGAACGCAATCGGAGAGAAAAAATTTTCGCTGACGTCCCCCCCCTGCGCCAAACTTCCAATTTTGCTTCTAGTGGACGGATTTTGTCGTGCAATAGCTCGTTTGAAAGCTAAGAGTGAGACAAATTCACTGAAAGAATCGGCTTGTTCATATCTGTCTTCGTTTAGATGTGAGACGCCATTTAAGATTTTGGGAGATTGGCGAAAAACGACAGAGTTAGAATTTGGGACGTTTTGGGCTGTAGCGCCAAAACGAAGCATCGGATTGGAAAACGGATTTCAGATTTGGAATCAGCGTGAAATTCTCTATCTGTATGGTGAGTTTCAAGTCAATCGGAGAGAAAAATTTTCAACATTTTTCGAAAAAACGACAGAGTTAGAATTTGGGACGTTTTGGTGTGTAGCGCCAAAACGAACCATCGGATGGGAAAACGGAGGCCAGATTCGGATTCAGCGTGAAATTCTGCATCGGTATGGTGAATTTGAACGCAATCGGAGAGAAAAAATTTTCGCTGACGTCCCCCCCCTGCGCCAAACTTCCAATTTTGCTTCTAGTGGACGGATTTTGTCGTGCAATAGCTCGTTTGAAAGCTAAGAGTGAGACAAATTCACTGAAAGAATCGGCTTGTTCATATCTGTCTTCGTTTAGATGTGAGACGCCATTTAAGATTTTGGGAGATTGGCGAAAAACGACAGAGTTAGAATTTGGGACGTTTTGGGCTGTAGCGCCAAAACGAAGCATCGGATTGGAAAACGGATTTCAGATTTGGAATCAGCGTGAAATTCTCTATCTGTATGGTGAGTTTCAAGGCAATCGGCGAGAAAAAATTTTCAACATTTTTCGAAAAAACGACAGAGTTAGAATTTGGGACGTTTTGGTGTGTAGCGCCAAAACGAACCATCGGATGGGAAAACGGAGGCCAGATTCGGATTCAGCGTGAAATTCTGCATCGGTATGGTGAATTTGAACGCAATCGGAGAGAAAAAATTTTCGCTGACGTCCCCCCCCTGCGCCAAACTTCCAATTTTGCTTCTAGTGGACGGATTTTGTCGTGCAATAGCTCGTTTGAAAGGTAAGAGTGAGACAAATTCACTGAAAGAATCGGCTTGTTCATATCTGTCTTCGTTTAGATGTGAGACGCCATTTAAGATTTTGGGAGATTGGCGAAAAACGACAGAGTTAGAATTTGGGACGTTTTGGGCTGTAGCGCCAAAACGAAGCATCGGATTGGAAAACGGATTTCAGATTTGGAATCAGCGTGAAATTCTCTATCTGTATGGTGAGTTTCAAGTCAATCGGAGAGAAAAATTTTCAACATTTTTCGAAAAAACGACAGAGTTAGAATTTGGGACGTTTTGGTGTGTAGCGCCAAAACGAACCATCGGATGGGAAAACGGAGGCCAGATTCGGATTCAGCGTGAAATTCTGCATCGGTATGGTGAATTTGAACGCAATCGGAGAGAAAAAATTTTCGCTGACGTCCCCCCCCCTGCGCCAAACTTCCAATTTTGCTTCTAGTGGACGGATTTTGTCGTGCAATAGCTCGTTTGAAAGCTAAGAGTGAGACAAATTCACTGAAAGAATCGGCTTGTTCATATCTGTCTTCGTTTAGATGTGAGACGCCATTTAAGATTTTGGGAGATTGGCGAAAAACGACAGAGTTAGAATTTGGGACGTTTTGGGCTGTAGCGCCAAAACGAAGCATCGGATTGGAAAACGGATTTCAGATTTGGAATCAGCGTGAAATTCTCTATCTGTATGGTGAGTTTCAAGGCAATCGGCGAGAAAAAATTTTCAACATTTTTCGAAAAAACGACAGAGTTAGAATTTGGGACGTTTTGGTGTGTAGCGCCAAAACGAACCATCGGATGGGAAAACGGAGGCCAGATTCGGATTCAGCGTGAAATTCTGCATCGGTATGGTGAATTTGAACGCAATCGGAGAGAAAAAATTTTCGCTGACGTCCCCCCCCTGCGCCAAACTTCCAATTTTGCTTCTAGTGGACGGATTTTGTCGTGCAATAGCTCGTTTGAAAGGTAAGAGTGAGACAAATTCACTGAAAGAATCGGCTTGTTCATATCTGTCTTCGTTTAGATGTGAGACGCCATTTAAGATTTTGGGAGATTGGCGAAAAACGACAGAGTTAGAATTTGGGACGTTTTGGGCTGTAGCGCCAAAACGAAGCATCGGATTGGAAAACGGATTTCAGATTTGGAATCAGCGTGAAATTCTCTATCTGTATGGTGAGTTTCAAGTCAATCGGCGAGAAAAATTTTCAACATTTTTCGAAAAAACGACAGAGTTAGAATTTGGGACGTTTTGGTGTGTAGCGCCAAAACGAACCATCGGATGGGAAAACGGACGCCAGATTCGGATTCAGCGTGAAATTCTGCATCGGTATGGTGAATTTGAACGCAATCGGAGAGAAGAAATTTTCGCTGACGTCCCCCCCCCTGCGCCAAACTTCCAATTTTGCTTCTAGTGGACGGATTTTGTCGTGCAATAGCTCGTTTGAAAGCTAAGAGTGAGACAAATTCACTGAAAGAATCGGCTTGTTCATATCTGTCTTCGTTTAGATGTGAGACGCCATTTAAGATTTTGGGAGATTGGCGAAAAACGACAGAGTTAGAATTTGGGACGTTTTGGTGTGTAGCGCCAAAACGAACCATCGGATGGGAAAACGGACGCCAGATTCGGATTCAGCGTGAAATTCTGCATCGGTATGGTGAATTTGAACGCAATCGGAGAGAAAAAATTTTCGCTGACGTCCCCCCCCTGCGCCAAACTTCCAATTTTGCTTCTAGTGGACGGATTTTGTCGTGCAATAGCTCGTTTGAAAGCTAAGAGTGAGACAAATTCACTGAAAGAATCGGCTTGTTCATATCTGTCTTCGTTTAGATGTGAGACGCCATTTAAGATTTTGGGAGATTGGCGAAAAACGACAGAGTTAGAATTTGGGACGTTTTGGGCTGTAGCGCCAAAACGAAGCATCGGATTGGAAAACGGATTTCAGATTTGGAATCAGCGTGAAATTCTCTATCTGTATGGTGAGTTTCAAGGCAATCGGCGAGAAAAAATTTTCAACATTTTTCGAAAAAACGACAGAGTTAGAATTTGGGACGTTTTGGTGTGTAGCGCCAAAACGAACCATCGGATGGGAAAACGGACGCCAGATTCGGATTCAGCGTGAAATTCTGCATCGGTATGGTGAATTTGAACGCAATCGGAGAGAAGAAATTTTCGCTGACGTCCCCCCCCTGCGCCAAACTTCCAATTTTGCTTCTAGTGGACGGATTTTGTCGTGCAATAGCTCGTTTGAAAGCTAAGAGTGAGACAAATTCACTGAAAGAATCGGCTTGTTCATATCTGTCTTCGTTTAGATGTGAGACGCCATTTAAGATTTTGGGAGATTGGCGAAAAACGACAGAGTTAGAATTTGGGACGTTTTGGGCTGTAGCGCCAAAACGAAGCATCAGATTGGAAAACGGATTTCAGATTTGGAATCAGCGTGAAATTCTCTATCTGTATGGTGAGTTTCAAGTCAATCGGAGAGAAAAATTTTCAACATTTTTCGAAAAAACGACGGAGTTAGAATTTTTGCGATGGCTGCTTCTGTAGAGCCAAAACGAAGTATCGGATGGGAAAACGGAGGCCAGATTCGGATTCAGCGTGAAATTCTGCATCGGTATGGTGAATTTGAACGCAATCGGAGAGAAAAAATTTTCGCTGACGTCCCCCCCCTGCGCCAAACTTCCAATTTTGCTTCTAGTGGACGGATTTTGTCGTGCAATAGCTCGTTTGAAAGCTAAGAGTGAGACAAATTCACTGAAAGAATCGGCTTGTTCATATCTGTCTTCGTTTAGATGTGAGACGCCATTTAAGATTTTGGGAGATTGGCGAAAAACGACAGAGTTAGAATTTGGGACGTTTTGGGCTGTAGCGCCAAAACGAAGCATCAGATTGGAAAACGGATTTCAGATTTGGAATCAGCGTGAAATTCTCTATCTGTATGGTGAGTTTCAAGTCAATCGGCGAGAAAAAATTTTCAACATTTTTCGAAAAAACGACGGAGTTAGAATTTTTGCGATGGCTGCTTCTGTAGAGCCAAAACGAAGTATCGGATGGGAAAACGGAGGCCAGATTCGGATTCAGCGTGAAATTCTGCATCGGTATGGTGAATTTGAACGCAATCGGAGAGAAAAAATTTTCAACATTCTTCGAAAAAACGACAGAGTTAGAATTTGGGACGTTTTGGTGTGTAGCGCCAAAACGAAGCATCGGATGGGAAAACGGAGGCCAGATTCGGATTCAGCGTCAAATTCTACATGGAAATGGAGTATTTCCAGCTCAATCGGAGCACTAGAACCGGAGATAGACGGGTTTTTAGTGTTTGGATGATAGGTATTACGTCATCAGCTGATCGCCACACACTATGTAAGCTGGGAACCGACAGAGACTTGTGATTCAGACGAGAGATTGCCAACGGTAAGTCATCTCTCTGAGCTCCGGACATTCCAAATCCCGGGTTTCTGTAAGAAACAGACTTAGAAAATTTCATTGCTGATATCAGCTAAGGCGTCAGACTTAGAGGTTAGCCAGAAGATGGCCTTCGTCTCCTGGCCATAAAAGACTCCAAAACTTTAAAGGCTTGTAACTTTGCTTCTACAAGTCCGTTTGACTTGATTCAAAATAGGTTCGGTTGCTATTGACCTGCCCTAAGTGACAGACGACTTATAAAATTTCATAAGTAGTGCTATAAAGCTGAAAAATTTAAATTCGCTATTTTTGGCAATTTTCGGGGTTTTCAAACCTTCTAATTTCAATAAAGACCTTTATAAAGTTGTGGGAGGCGACCTTCGGCTTGGAATTTGCAACCTTTGTAAACAATCCACTGGTTTTCATGTCAAAATCGGGGTCCGGATACCAACACAGTGATATGACGCACGCTCTGTCCGCGGGAGGTTGGATTTGTGGGCCGAGGCCTTGGAGTTGGGATAAGATCCCCTCTGAGTAATGCCTGTAACGGATTCAAAGGTTCGACACTTTCCACCAATCTCACAATTTAGCTGTATGATTATAAAAATGACTGCCAATGTCGCCTGTTAGTAATTCTATTTCATCCTTCCTTTACAGATACTTAAGTTACAAAATGGGAGGAAATTCAAAGTTTCATTTTAAAAAGTGCCTATGTGGCGAAGTCAAGCGAGGTGGCGAGTTCAAGCGCCATTTAAATAAATTCCCCGACTCTCCCGAAGAGCATAAGGAGGTCGCTGTGGTGAGCGGATGCACATCATGTATGAAATTCGTCAGGGGAAACCTGAACGAGTTTTTCTATAAGGCGCATTCAACATGTCTCATTAAGAAGGTGAAAAATTATACCACCTCAGAGGTTGGGTTAGCCATCACCCCACTTTTTGAAAACTTAATCAAGATGAGAAGACAGAGACGCATGCCTCCGAGGTTGGGAAGGTCATCATCCCACCGGTTGAAAGACCACAAGTTGACCTAGATGCGAAGACAGAGCTGCAGATGGCAGTTCAAACCATACAAGAGTGCAAGAATGAGCAGCCAACGACATCTCACCTCAGCTCTTCTAGCTCTGAGTCGGAAATCTCCGAATCTGAATCGGAAACGGAAGAGGCGGTCGTCCTTAACAAACCCGAGGAGGCGATCATAGCTCCTAAACCCGATAAGACGATTGTGAAGAGTCGGGCAGCGCCAGCGCCAAAAATGCACTCCTCACCTAAAAAAGGGAGAGGTATCGAAGCCCAAGCCAAGCGGTGGGCTAAGGATGATGGTGTGGCGAGGGTTAGCCAAGAGTATGCCATTAAGAAGCTGAAGGATGAAATGAGCCGTTATAAAAACGAATGCTCCGCATTAAGGGATGAGAATTTTGAACTCAAAAAGCACGTGGCGGAAATTAGGAGTCTTAAGGCTCAAGTATTAAAGTTGGAAGGTTTCCAAAAGAGAGCTCTAGCGAGTGAGAGTCGCGTAGAGGATCAGGCCACATGCATTAAGAATATGAAGGCGAAGGAGGCGACGCTCAAACTCCAACAAGAGCAGGAGAAGATGGCTCTTCTTGAGGCGAAGAATAACGCTGTCAAGGAGAGAAGAACAACGCTCCACCTCCCCGTAGTCGATAGCAAAATTATCGACGATGTAATAATGGAGTCGGAGGATTTGGATAAAACGAGCGAGTGCTACGAAGGAGCAATGCCAGATATTCACTGTCTCCACATAAGCATTAAACACAATGGTGACATTCAGGAATTGCGCCATCGTAAGCGAAAGTTGCCGGCCAAGTACCTGCCTCAGCCACCACCATCGAAGGTTCAACGAACCGGTTGAATTGATTTATGGTAAGTTAATATCATCTCTATCACTTGAATATAATTTCATCTATTTTCTTTCTATTTTTCATATGCGACGAGAACGAACCAACGGCTCTCATAAGGGCCACCATGTGGCAAGATTTGATAGAACCTCCACGCGGTTTGCCCTGGGCAGTCTTCGGACTGGCGAATACTATCATTAAGTTGAATCTGCTATCAGTCAACTTGAACGTTGCAAATGAAGTTCGGTGTAATACTTCCTTTCGACGGGCGTTCCTGTAAAGGGCGGCGGTGAAACCCGTAGCTATGTATACCGCAAGGGATATTCGGCAATGGTCAATCTTGTTTAACCTCTCTGCGTCATGTTTGCAAGTGATTGCCTCTGTCTCAACGTAGTATGCATTCGCGCCAGGGCGACATTTAGCCAACTGTCGAAGGTTGCCTAAAACTTTCCATTGCATACGTTATGATAACCATGAGTTCTACCTGTCTCTATCAATGAGACGAATTGATGAATGGAATGAAATGGGAGGACACTCACGCGCCACACGCAACATAACACACTTCTCTCTTCCGTAGTCTAACAAGCTCTTTGCACATGGATCGCAGTCGATTGCTATCCCAGAATCATGTAAGCTATCTTAATTTTATTTGACACTATTTCATCTACCATCATCGTCCATATGAAATGTTTTAAGATTTACAAGTTAGACTAAGCGTGCTACTATTTCCAAATGAAAAAGTATACATGGTTAAATCATCCACTTCAGCCCATCCGTAGTCTAACAAGCTCTTTACACATGGATCGCAGTCGATTGCTATCCCTGTATCAGAAGTGTAAGCTATCTTAATTTTATTTGACACTATTTCATCTACCATCATCGCCCATATGAAATGATTTAAGATTTACAAGTTAGACTAAGCGTGCTATTATTTCCAAATGAAAAAGTATACATGATTAAATCATCCACTGAAGCCCCGTTCAAGTACGTCAGTATGAAAGCAAAGATAATACGAAATAAACATTTATTATGGCATGTATTTCAAAAGGTCTTCATCGTCAATATCATCCCAGAGTCTGGCTTCACATAGATAACAAAAACAGTTCAGTTGCTTTAATCGTTCTTCCACTGCGAGCCTCACTTTGTCAATATACTCCCACTCCACCATAGTTCGTGGCTGGGAGTTAGGGGTGTACCACTCCCATAATTGGTGGAGGAATTTCGAGCTGGTGATCTCCATCACATCGTCAGTATCGTACTGGAGATACTTCCACCTCACGCCTGTTAAGTCGGGACACTCCTTCTCACATACACTCTCTTCGTTGTTCGCTGGTAATAACACCTTCTCTACCTTCGTTGGAGCGTTTGGTGTTGAGGATGGAGAAGAGAATTTTGTGTTTGGTGTTGTCGGAGGGCTTGTCATGTTGACTGTGAATAATAACTTTGAAATGTTTTCTAATTCTTAAGTATCAACAAGCAACCAATCAGAATGAACAGCCAATGAATGATGAATATGAAAGTATATATGTAAAGTGACATTCGTGTCATTTCACTCTGTCTTTGAGACGCATAAGTGAACTGTTGTCTAGCGAATTCTGTTAATATTTGAGGCATACAAGTGAATTCCAAATTTGAGACGTATTATTTGAGTGAAGTCTCTATCTTGTTGAAGTATCAAGCTTAAACATAATTTCGTTGAAATGGTAAGTTGAAAATTTCTTCACTCATCTCCCTCAAACGTGTGGCTAATAGCATCTTCCTCAATTTCAGGCATCAACTTCATCACCAACGCCCTCCCTTCTCGAGGAAAGTTTAGAGTTGTTGAGTCAAAGTAGGTTGTAACAATACACTGAGACTTGAACAGAGATGATAGAATGATTTCTCTTTCAGGTGATGTGAGTTCCAGCTCAGGACTCTCGCGACAAGGCAACGAGTGGGAATGTGCCGACTGCGGACATATGTTTACAAGGAAGCACATTCTCCTTCGGCACATCAGACAACGTGTGTGTCAACGCAAAGCGGCGTCAATCTCCGGAGGTGAAGTTGATTCTGACGATGACATCTCCTTTCCTTGCGATTTGTGCCCTCTTTCTTTTGATAGTCACTTTCAGCGATCTTCGCACAGACTTCAACACACGCATGCAAATGATCACTACACCAACGGTACCTCTACAATCTCCCTCATTAATGTTTCACATAATAATTTAGTACGCGACTACTGCATGGAGTCCAATACTCAAATAGTAGATTTTCCTGAGTGGCTCCTTCAAAATTCTAACATTATCGAAGCGCTCTTCAACAATTTAGACAATTTTGGAATGAAGGCGCTCATCTACCTCAAACTAAAATATATTAAGATAGATTTTCAAACGGGTCAAGTGACGGAGAGAATACAGTTTCATGTTCCTTCATCTTCCGCAACTGAAGTTGTAGACTGCGAGTCTTGGCTAAATTTTCACATTCAATGTTTAAAATCAAATGTAGATAAATTCAATCAACGCGACAGCGCTCTCATTTTTGATGGTGTGGACTCAGCCATATTCAAAATTTCCCTATTAGAAAGTCATGCAGCTCGAGGCATATTTAAACTACCAAAAACGTTGTATAATAAGAAAGCTGTCATCAATGTCGATCGTAAATCACAGTGTTTCAAATATGCAGTCCTATCCATCCTTCACTATAATGATATCAACGCGCATCGAGATCGCACCTGTAGCTATAGACAGTGAAGTGTTCTCTGGCGTACAAGTGAACTGCTCTCTCGTGAAGTCTCTATCTTGTTGAAGTATCAACCTTAAACTCGATTTCGTTGAAATGGTAAGTTGAAAATTTCTTCACTCATCTCCCTCAAACGTGTGCCTAATAGCATCTTCCTCAATTTCAGGCATCAACTTCATCACCAACACCCTCCCTTCTCGAGGAAAGTTTAGAGTTGTTGAGTCAAGGTAGGTTGTAACAATACACTGAGACTTGAACAGAGATGAAAGAATGATTTCTCTTTCAGGTGATACCAGTCCCATCTCGAGCGAGTCCATATCAACATTGTCGCGGAAATGCAACGATCGGGAATGTGCTGACTGTGGACACATCTTCACGAGGAAGCGTGATCTCATCCGACACATCAAGCGAGGTGTTTGTAGACCTAAGTCAGCATCAATCTCCGAAGGTAGGGATGATTCTGTTAACGATGTCTCCTTTTCTTGCGATTTATGCATTCAGTCTTTTGAGTCACATTTTGAACTATCTTCACATAGACTTCAACATACACACAGTGACGATAGTTATACTAACAGCACCTCCTCTATCCGACTCACTGAAGTGTCCATAAATAATTTAGTGAGGAACTACCAGATGGACTCCTCAGAAACCATTGCTAACTTTGAGGAATGGTTTCATCAAAATTCATCATTGATAGAAGCGCTCTTCAACAATTTAGACAATTTTAGAATAAAGGCGCTCATCTATCTCAAAATAAAATATGTAAAAATCGACCACCATACTGGACAAATAATAGAGAGGTTGGAGTTTCACATACCCTCCTCTCCTGCAACCGAGGTTGTAGACTGTGAGTCTTGGATAAATTTTCATATTCAAGGGTTAAAATTAAATATAGATAAATTTAACGAGCGTGATAGCGGTCTCATTTTTGATGGCATTGAGACCGCCATGATTAAAATCAGTTTATTAGGAAATCATAGTGGTCGAGGTTCCTTTAAACTTCCGAAAAATTTAAAAAACAAAGCAGCAGTCATTTCTGTAGATTGCGAATCGCAATGTTTTAAGTATGCCGTCCTCTCCATTCCCTACTATAATGATGTACAGTATAACCGATACCGTAAGAGTAAGTATCAACAGTGGGAGAATGAATTAAACTTCGATGACTGTAATAGTGACGATATGAAAATTAAAGATATAGAAAAATTTGAAAAATTGAACAACATTAAAATAGTTCTCCATGTTTGGGAAAAAGGATTGAAGGGTGTGCGCTACAACTCGCGTTCGAGTTGTTATGAACGTACAGTAAACCTGTTATTAGTAAAACAGGATGATAGTGAGGAATGGCACTACTGCGGTATTCCCAAAATCTCTCGCTTATACCACCACTTAGAAAACTCTAGTAGAGAGTTATATTACTGCGACAGATGTATTCGCCACTTTAGGAGGAAAACTAAATTTGAAACTCATTACGAATGGTGTAAGCGAGGTAAACTACAAATGGAGCGCATGCCCAAAGATAAGGAGTTTTCATATAGAGAGAATGGCGATGAACTAAGTCCTCTTCGTGTGATCTATGCTGACATCGAATGTTATATCGATGATAACATCCATCGACCAGCAGCCATTTCCTGCTATGAAGTATGGCATGATCACTTTAGGAGTAGGCAAAATAAAATGCGCGTCTGGCAAGGTGAGGATTGTATTTACCAATTCCTACAATTCCTCGAACAGGCTGTAAAATTTCAACAAAAACATGATGGTGAACTCTATCGCAGATCATTGCATATGACAGCAGATGATCAAGCAAAATTTGATAGTTGCAACGTTTGCCCCAAATGTAGGAAAACATTTGACGATGATAAGATTAAGAAAGTGCGCGACCATGATCACATCACTGGTAAATTTAGAAACGCACTCTGTTCAAAATGCAATTTTTCACTTAGGATGAAACGGCGTACATTACTCGTCATTTTCCATAATTTCAAGGGCTACGACAGCCATATGATAATAAAAGGAGGTTTAGGTCAAATGAAAGAGTGGAAGCTTGATGTAAAACTCACAAACGAGAGAGAAGTTTATGGCCATGACAGCAAAAGTGCCTGTCGATAAAACTAAAGAAAATAAGACGGTCTATTTTGATATAAAATTTTTAGATTCCTACCAATTTATGACTGCATCACTGGCCTCTCTCGTACAAAATCTAAAGTCTCTTCCACTAACACAAAATCTTAAGAAACAATATCCAAATCTAACCGATGAAGTCATCACACGGAAAGGAGTCTTTCCATATGCATATTTTGATGCGATTAGTAAACTCGGCGAGACTTCTCTTCCGCCCATAGATAAATTTTAAAATGATTTGACCGGTGCAGAATGTAAGACCGAAGATTATGATCATGCACAAGATGCATGGATAAAATTTGACTGCCATACATTTGGTGAATATATGATTGCCTACCTTAAGTTAGATGTATTTTTGCTGGCTGATGTATTTCAGGAGTTTCGACGAGTGGCATTAGAAGAAGATAAGTTAGATCCCGTCCACTTTGTCAGTCTGCCAGCCATGTCATTTAAGTCTGCTTTTAAAATGACTGGTGAGACCATTCATCTCTTACAAGATCCAGAGATGTATAATTTATTTGAGCGAGGAATTCGCGGTGGTCTCACATTTGTAAATAAACATAGGTTAAAATCTGAAACAGTAGGTAATGATCAGACTCATCTTAAGTATTATGACCAAAATAATTTGTATGGTAGTTCACTATCCAAACAACTCCCTCACTCTGAGTTTAGCTGGTTAGATGATAGTGAAATTCAGCATCTCTCCAACCCTTCTAACATACTAGCAATCCCAGATGAAGGTGATTGGGGATATTATTTTGAGATAGATCTAATCTATCAAAATAATATTAAACATAAAACCGTAGATTTTCCACTCGCACCCGAATCAGGTGAAGTGAGTAAAGATATGTTTTCCGACTTTATGAAACAATTTCATAAAGATTTAGAATCATGTGGACAACCCAAGTATAAGCCTTGTCGCAAACTTTTACTCACTCAATATGATAAGGAAAACTATCTAGTCCACTTTAGCATCTTAAAATTTTATTTAGAAATGGGTATGATTTTAAAAAGAGTTCACCGCATTATTAAATTTAGACAGAAAGCCTTCCTCAAACCATACATAGATAGTAACAGCCAGAAACGTGCA
This sequence comes from Prostheceraeus crozeri, assembly GCA_907163375.1. Classification (NCBI taxonomy): domain Eukaryota; kingdom Metazoa; phylum Platyhelminthes; order Polycladida; family Euryleptidae; genus Prostheceraeus; species Prostheceraeus crozeri. The sequence goes on along the minus strand of CAJQUW010016512.1, from coordinate 38,132 downwards.
CTAGCCCAAAATAATTTTGAAAAAGATTTTTATAAATATAAGAACAACAGTCTATTTGGTAAGACGATGGAGGATGTTAGAAAGCGCGTAAACTACAAACTAGTTAATGATGATCAAAAGTATCACAAATTGATCTCATCACCTCTATTCATCGATAGAGACATTATCGATGAGGACCTTATAGGTGCTAAAATGATAAAATCTGAAGTTGAGTTGTGCAAACCCATCTATATTGGTCAAGCTGTTCTAGATTACTCCAAGCTTGAAATGTACCAACTCTTTTATAAAATACTAAAACCGTGTCCTCTCGTAAAAGAGGTTCGTTTGTTGGGTGGTGACACAGATAGTTTCTTCTTAGGTATTACCACTCAAAAAGATTTAAATTTTAATGAAGTAGGAAAATCTTTAGAAAGATATTTTGATACATCAAATTATCCTACTGATCACCCACTCTACTCCATCAAAAATAAGGCCAAACTTGGCTGCTTTAAGGATGAGACAGCAGGGAAGGAGATAGCTGAAATGATTCTCCTCCGTCCAAAAATGTACAGTATGAAATTAAAGGATAGCGATGATAGCATTAAGCGCGCTAAAGGCATATCAAGATCATTGGTCTCTAACATGAAACATAAGAATTTCAGGAAAGCCTATAGAAATAAAAATATAACGTTTGTCAATATGACAATCTTAAAATCTAAGTCGCATGAGATCAAAACTCATACTTTTAGGAAACGGGCGCTTTCAGCATGGGAGGATAAGAGGTGCTGGTTAGAACACAACATATCTCTTCCACATGGACATCCTGATACAGGCATACCACCACCCAAAAGAATTAAACTCACACTACCACATTCAGGAGACGTCTTAGCATAATCATCCTTAACTTAGTATTTTGATGTTGATTTCTGTAGATAAACATTGTTGTTTTATGTATCGCATGAGATTGTTTTTTCCTTGTGAATATGTGTCCACATCTGTACATTCCCCATGTGATGACTTTTCCACTGAAAGACATTTTTCCTATCCCTGTATATTTCCACCCTTCACGAAGTAAAAAGACTTTTTGTATATAGCAATGTTTATTGAAGTGTGCTCATGTATATATTTTCAGTGGATGTTGTATAAAGTCTATTGCTTCACATTCATGCACATATTTCAATAAATGTTGTATAAAGACTTCACTTTGTTTTCCGAAACACTAAAGTTACGAGGGATTTAGTATCTTTCACATTGATGCACTCTTGTAAACCATTGGTAATTTTGATAGCAATAGAGGGTATAGTTTGTTTGACGACGGGATGATAGAAAATAGATTTAAACATCTTCTCGACTATTCCATATGAAGCGTCTTTATCATGAATGAAATCACGTAAAATGTATTCTTTTTTCTCACCAACAGAAATAGGTAGAATCAAATCACTTTGAATGTAAAGGTGCTGTTCATGTTTATCAAGTGTCATTGGTGTTTCTATACCAATCGTATGCGCAGCAGCAAACACTGTTTGTAGCATTGAAAAACCAAAGAGTTTTATCAAATTTTTACTCAATTGACATTGAATGTCATCACCCAGTCTCAGAACAACGCGTTGATTTTCAATTGAAAACGAAATGTGGTGTGTCTTTACATCATATTTACTTTTCATCACATGCTTCAACTTCTGTTGTGTATAAGGATTTACTACATGAATGAAGCTTTCAACTGTATGATATAGACGCGGCATTATATTGATAGCAACTTTAGATTCTTCATAAGACTGGTAAATTTTCTTGATGCGATCGCCATAGATGTCCACCCACCATTCATCATTAACTGAATCAGCTTTAGTGTGATATTCATGAGGAGCATACACCACACCGCTTCCAATAATAGGTGTATAATGTCTTACAAAATGACGCAAGGTTGGAGAGAAATAAACTGTAAGTGTCATTATATTTCTGAATAACCAACTTATTTTTGTTCGCCATAATTTTCTCTCCATACTTCTTACCCACAGTCTCATTCCATCGTTTTACTAACTCAATAAGTGATAAAGGTTGAACACCACGCTTTTTCAAAATGATGCGTTCTTCGCATTCTACAACATCTTCATCAAATATTTTAAATCTATAATGAAATTTGTTGATTCGATTTGAATAAACTTTTTTAACATTTGCAGTAGCAATTGATGTTAGATGTAGTCCATGACCAAAACCAAGATGTGGATGGAATTCATTATCCAACCTCAGCGTAAGACCTTTAGTAAAAGAATGAAAGCGGAGGAACTGTCTCCCACTCCAATGATAGATAGTAAACTCATAAGCTTTCTGATTTTTATTCTTCATGATGGAAGTATTACCACTGTTAAATGCCTTAATAATTTTCTCATTCCCAAATGGTTCATAAGAATCTGATTTTATCTGAATCCATTCATAGTTCCACTTTCCATCTGATGTTAAATTGTATGGGAACTGAAATGCATTATTCATCGTTATTCCATCATGGGTGCGAGGAGTCAATATCATTTCTTCCAAATCATTCACATTCTGAATATTGCTATCATAGCAAATACTAGAAACGCCAACCTCCCATTCACCTTCTAAATGCAGTGGCCGATTTAATTCTACTCGATAGTCTGATGGTTTAGTTTTGGGAAATTTATTCATAGAAGCATTACTGGGCAAGTAGATTAGAAACGAGTCCTTATTTTCACTTTCCATATTATTCACATTGGAAAAATATATTAGCATACGTTTGCATTAACTCTTCATTCGGAAATGGAGTGTGATACTTGTCACAGCATCTTTATGAAAAGGAATCAACGCACCAGCATCGTCATAAATGGCAATATCAATTTGTGGGATGTAGTTTGATTTCAGCTTTGTATAATGCACTTTCTTGAAAGTATGCTCAGATAAAGTACTGCAGCTTTTTGGCTGGTATGGTATCATTGCTAGCAATGGAGCTTCAACATCTCCCACACGTACATCTTCACCAATATTGGAATATATCTGAAAATAGTTAATACGACGCGATAGCGACATGTCTGCGCTAGCTTTGGTTACAGTACCACTTTTAAAGATATTTTGATCAAAACTCAAAATGTCCATTAGAGTTTTATCCATAATTAGTTCAATACCTTTTCCACTTATAGTGAGAGACAAAGTACCTTCTTTTTCAGAAAATGAAATATGTTGGTCATTAATCACTTCATTTAAATAATCTACAACCAATTTAACTGAAGTAATAATGCGAGGCATCAACACTCTTGTTTCATGTAAGATACCACCTAAAGGCTCTACACACTTTCTGTATAAAGATACGGTCCATTCTGTATCAAATTGATTTGACCTTGCACATGGTAAATGTTGCATATCAGATTTTCCATGAACAGCTGCAGAACGATGTCGTAAGAACTGATGAAAATCTTTTGAACAAACTAATACTAGATCATCATCATTTAATTTGCTTATTGCAATATGATTAGATGATTTAATATAAGTCAATGTTGGCACTTGTTTGCCATCAACTCGAAGGAGATAATTAAATTTCTTCAATAATGTTTCAGGAGTCATGTTTGTCTTTCTTGGCTTAATCACAATCTTCTTCACCAACGTCTTCTCATTTCTTGGAATAAGATCTACATAATAAGCTTCCTCTCGATATATTAACTGTTTATGACCACTTATGTGGTAATTAACGTTAAAATTATCATGGCTTGTTAAGGCGCTAGCGAGGTAACCTAAATCATTTCTTAAACTTGGACTTAAACCAACAATCCAATCTTTCTCAACTACATGATGTACATAATTATAATCATCATTGTGCGGAGTAAATTGGACAATATGCTTACTCGCTTTATTCAAGAAATCATATATAAACTTTTTACATGATAAGAGATCTTTCTTTGGCCACTGTGGAATGTATACTCGGCACCCCTTTTCACATTGATAAGCAGCTGTACGCCTCATATTAATAGTCATCACCTCATAATCAAAAGTATAGACACAGTTGCTATAAACAAGTTGAGTGACAACCACTTCCCAATTTCCATTTAGCTGCTGTGCATGATCAATGGGAGTAGAAAAGAGTGCAGCTCGATTACTAGTAAATCTCTTTGTAGCCGCATTGCTAAGCAAAATATGATAAAACGACATTTTTATATTGCTAATCTGCAACTTTGCATAACATCATGAAGACTTGGATTTTGGACTCTCTACAATATATCAGAGTTGATCGTGATGGAAACGTACATTTCAAAAATTCTCATGGTCATACATCAAGAGGAATTACATTAACATGGCGACAATTTGTCAACCTCAATGATATCATGAGGGATTTGGAATATTTTGAAACATTAAGATTCATCTCCTTGGGTGCTCAAGTTTGCCTTCAACATTACAGAAATGAAATTCAAATCTACTATTCTCATTCCGCAAACTGTTTCTCATTTCGCAAATACAATTGGGAGAAGTATAGAAGATATATACATCGCTCCATCATGACATTTATTCGTCGTGAGTTCATCACCCTACTATGCAAATCTTAATCAGACATGACTACCACACATCATGAGTTGGAAATTAGATTCCCTACAACGTATTGAAACGGATCATGATCGAAACGTCTATTTCAAAGATTCAACTGGAAATGTGAGAAGAGAGTTTGCTTTATCTTATCGTCATTTTCAATCTCTACATCATATCATGAAGGACTTGAAATACTTCTATATGAAAAGACATTCACGTATTGGAAATCGCATCTGGCTGCGCGTCAACAATCGGCGAATTCAACTCTATCATTCCCAACTTCATACTAACTTCACATTTCATCAAGGTAGTTGGGAATAGTATAAAAGGAAGGTACATCGCTCAATTTACTCATTCTTTCATCATGAAGCGCCATCGCTACACCATCGTCAACATTCTCCGTCGCTTCAGACTCTACACCAAAATCGATCTCACAACATTACACCAACAGCTTCCAAACAGCAAGTATTACCCGGGCCGCCCTCAAATGTTCGTGGTGAAGATGAACAATTCACGGAATCTTCAACTCTTCCCAAATGGGACTGTACAGATTCTCGGCGTCCTTTCTCATTCATCGGCGCAGTCAATGCGCTTAGAGCTACAAAGACTACTACGTCGGATATGGAAGAGGGAGAGGTGTGTGATGTCGAATCTGACTGTGGACAATATGGTGATCTCTACTCAATTGAGTGACAGTCTATCATTTTTGAAGATTCGTACCAGCAGTTACAGTTTGTGTTATGAACCCGAACTTTTTCCTGCAGCTCTCATTAGTTGTTGGTTACCTGTGCATGTGGCAATCTTTCATAATAGTAAAGTGATCATTACTGGACTAAAATCTCATGTACAAGCAAATATGATCCTAGACTATCTCATTGAGTATGTACGTACCCAGCGGATTGTAAAATAAAAAACAATTTTTCCAACATGATGTTTTTATTTCAAATCATGATAGAACTTACAAATCATTTTTTCATTAGAGGATGGATTACATGAAAAGTTTTGAATAACAGATACAAATCGAGATACATGTAAACGTTTTAAGATGAAGTACAGTACAAAAGCACCACACGTTGATGAAAGTGGATGTTGTAGTATGCGTTCATTTCGCTGATATTGACGCGTATGTTTTCTCAACCACTGCTGTGTTGGTATATTTGGAGGTTGAGCAAGAGAGTCAAATAGTTCACCACGTCGGTCTTCTCCAATAAAGATCGCTTTCCAATGCTCACCGCCTAAATTCTGTGAATGAGTGTTTAGCATAATAAAGATGGGATATTGATTTACTGCAGGTGGTAAGGTATCGAGTGAATAGACATTATCGAAAGCTTTCAACGTCGCTTCGTCTGCATTACGCTGCACTTTAGTCTTAATATCGTCAGCAGTCAACCAACTCATTAACGATTATACTGAAGAATCACGTCACGATACTTTGTAATTTCAATATTTGAATCGAAGACTGCATAAATTAATACATTGATCGTCTCAGGTAGTGTTCTTTTGAACGTCAAATCCAAACGAATATTATGAGGCACGTTCGCTTGACGATAGGGTGCACTAATATCGCTGTCAGCAGTCAAATCAAATGCATAAATAGTATATCCACTCTTAAACTCTTTCATAGTAAGTCCGTTGGTGTCATCCGTATTGTAAAAGCCAAAGACATCCATAAAATCAACATAACTGCGCATAAATTGATCCGAAGCAAAATCTGGTTTGTAGGGTGGACCAGGATGACTGACACCATTTACACGTAAAGCAATTTCACTTAACTGATTGTGTTTAAAATTGAAAGGATTCTTCTTTATATTACCATTAAATGCATCATTTTCAACCATTGCCACCATGAGGAGCTTCGGTGCTTCCGATGGAAAGAGGCCATCTTTCATGAAACTCTTTTGATCCTTCGGAATTGTAAAGGTGAGAAGCTTTGTATGCTGAACGGGGTAAATGGCATTTTGGCGGTTAAGGCCTTCAGCATGCCCTCTAATGACACTTGGATTCGGTACTACTCGACGAATGTAAAGTGCAATATCTTCCACATGAATTCTAAAATTGTCAACTTAAGCAAATGCATTCAGCGCAAATTCAGGCTTATTCAATGTCAGCTTGAGTCGCATGCTGGTATTACACAGTAAAAACTTTGACTGTCTAAAGAAGTCTAAATTCAGCGGACCATATAGCTGACATACTTTACTATCTTTAATCATAGCAGATCGCTTTACAAAGCCACTGTTTGTTTCAACATCAAATTTTCCTGCTTCATCTCTATACCATCCCATGGCTTCCATATGACTTTTTTGTGCTGCTGGATGAAACTGTGATACATGATTGAAATATGATTTATAGGGATAATCGCTTTGACCACCTTCCACCTGCTGCTCTCCAATCGTTAGAGAAACATCGCGAAGTAATGTAGTCAATGGTAAATTGTTCAGTCCAACTTTATGTGTATCGTCAATAGCAGTTCCATCTGCTTGCTGAATTCTAAACCTCAAATCAACCATCGCATAACTCAAATCTATGTAGTCATCACTACCACCAGGAATAACAAATTCAATGGGGCCAGCATTCTCAGCTGTTCGAGGATGATAATCTACAATACTTGAACTAAGAATATCTGTCTGTATGGCTTGTTGATCAAACAAACAAAACCCGGAAGTTTTACACTCCATGATTAGAAGTTGTAGCAGCGTCGTCGTTTAGCGCCTGATGAATGATTAGAGCCTCTGCGACGTTTGCGTGAATGCCTTTTGACTGAAGATCGCACCTTACCAGCTCCGCGATGTTTCCTCCTTCCTTTATTCATTCGTTTAGGTGATTTCTTTCCTTGAGTAACACCAGCAAAGGTCTGCTTCAATGTTTTTAAACCGCGTTCCTTCCCACGATTCAACAAACTGCTCTTAAAACTTCTACCTCTGGAAAGATCACTAGCAACATCACCAGCAAAGCCAACGGCATTACTTAAAACATTTCGTTTTAAAGATCTACCGACATTGGATATGAGAGGTGCTACAACAGATTTCAGTGCACCAAGTATGCTACCTCCACGTTGGCGGCGAGCGCCGATGTAAATTTGTCCTCCACCACTTACATGGGAGGGTCGTGAATAAAATGAGGCAGTTGGATTCATAGCTCAAACCCTAAACATTGTTAGTTACAACTTTGCATGAATCACTGTCGATCACTTAGATGAAAGATGTCGGCACGACGCATCCAAGAGTTCATACTTGAAGGATAACCAGTCCATTTAACAAGACACCATTCTTCACCTTGCCGTTTTTTACATCGAATGATTTTCTCTACCAAATATGTTTCACTTTCAGTGACTACCTCAATCTCATCGCGGTAAAAGCTACCCTCAATTTCTTCATTATCGTAATCTTTCAACTTGTAGGTGGTCGGAGAGTCTTTTTGATTAATCCTTGATACTGTAAATACCTCCTCTGTCCAATTCGGAAGGTACCCTTTAGCAAAAACACTTTTCACTTTTGAGATACGAACTTTATCGCCAATTTTCACATCACTTTTCACATGAGTGCGTTTACGTTGGAATAATTCGCGCACTTTATCTACATTGTCAGCATTTACATCTACTGGTCTGAGTCCAATAGAACGATGGATAGAGTGATTGTAGGCATGGAGTGTATCTTGTAGAACCTTTGTCCAATTTTGTGTCAAGTTGGCAGTAAAATGTCGCCACAAGCGATGTTTTAATGTGCGATTAAAACGTTCAACGAGTGCAGCTTTATAAGCACTCTTTACACTAAACAACTCAATGTCATGCCTCTCAAATAATCTTCTCACATGCTGATTTTCAAACTCTTTTCCTTGATCACTCTGAATTCTTTTTGGAATCCGACCTTCTCGAAAAATTGTTTGGAATGCTTTTGCTACTCCTTTCCCTTCTTTAGTTTTTAAAGGTTGAGCCCACGCATAACGCGAGAAAATATCAATGACGGTTAAAATAAAATTATTGCCCGAGTTATGTTTTGAAATGGAGGCGACATCGCACAAATCTGCTTGCCACTGTTCATCGATGTCATGAACAATATAATGGCGGGTGCGGTACTTCTTTTTCGCTTGTTTGTGGAGTGTATAGGTAGCCTGACCCTTTAACCATCGTTTCACTTGTGATTGTGGAAGACCACTCGCTTTTGATAATTTCTTGATAGATGCAAATCCTGCCGGATGTTTTACATCATAATAGATTGACTTCAAACGTTCAGTCGATGACGACTGACTCTTTTTCCTCCTTCTCATCTTTTTGTTTTCTTGCCTTTCTACATTTACGACAACTGCAGCATTTAGCTTTAGCGGTTTTGTGATCGTGTTCACATTGCTTAGGGGTTTCATTATGAGAGCTGGCGCAGCAAGTGCAAGTGACAACGACATTCACCTCTGGCGGCTCATTACATGGCAAGTAACACATCTGCTTCATATTAATAGTCTGAGAACATGTATTTCCTGGGAGGAGCTGTTTTACGTTTTCCTTTTACCAGTTTTAGTGGCGATGTAGATCTACGTCGAGTTCTTCCTCTTGTTTGCTTAGTGAGTGTGGGAGGGGATGTAGCAGGTAACGACTTAAACCAATTTGTTGGCATTTTCATCGTCTGAAGCATTGGAGCAGTAGCCACTGTTGAATCAAGTTCTTTCAATGTCTCATTATTTAAAGCAAATTTTGGTACATTATGCTTTTTCAATAGTTTAAGAAAGTATGACCAACCAGGTGGAACATAGCCCTGACGGCGCTTTCTACGTGTCGCATACTGAATCAAGTCTTCATAACGTGAAGCATCAATCACTTTATTTTCATCTGTAATGATTTCTCCTCTATCATTTACATTGAGATGGGGCTCAATACTGTTGAAAAGAGATATGGCATGTGCGCGAGATGCTAAAGGTGTAGCAGTCGATACAGAGTCACGCATCTTATTCTTCAAGTTTTTCAATTGCTCAACAGTTTCCGATTGTAATAATACAGCACGATGTGGATCTTTGATGTGAACATTTTGCTGATAATCTATTTCTTTCCTATACATTTGATTTGCAAGAGGTTGCTTTACTTGCTGCATGGCAGTCAATTGTACATATTCATCCTGAGGAATAACAATCATGCGAGAATAAGAACTCATAGTTTGTAGATAATCATGGGAGTTTTCAAAATATCACTTCGAAATCTAAATTCTTCCGGACACTCTTGCGTAAAGTCAATGAATAAGTAACCGTATGGTTTTCAGTAGCTGCTTGAAAAATTTCAATTAAGGCTTTTGATCCTCTGGGTGCAACTTGTCGCGCTAAAATTTCAAATTGACTTTTATCTCGCGGATTCTTGAAAATAGCATAATAGTGTGTATTCAGGTTTCGTGTACGAGCTTCTTTTCCATCAGGAAACAAATTTTGTGTGATATAGATGATAAAACACCTTTTATGGTGTGCTGCGCGAGTGAACATATCTGTAACATCTTTTGAATTCTTACTTTCTTTTAATAAATCATCCAATACAACAACATCATTAGACTGAAGTTTATCCACTGGAATAATTCCTTCATGTCGAATAAAGTTGCGACTTTGCAATTCCTGAAACAGCGACGGTTGATAAATACCATAACACCAAATCACTCGATTGATAGGTTCCTTAAACAACTCCCTTCTTTTATCCAATAAATTCAGCGTGAAAACAGTTTTACCTGCATGAGATGGACCTGATACAGTCAGAACTTTATCACATTGAAGTCTGAAATCCATTTTATTACTTTGAGACTCAACATTTGCATAATTAACGCTTAGAGCCAAAGATATTTCCCAATAGGTTGCCCACGGCAGGAGCTATCATTGGAAGTATTGCTGAAAGGAAACCGCCCTTTTGTGTTAGAGTTTTCCTCTTTCTTTGAAGGGCGACTTTAGGATTGGAGATGAAACGCAATTTCGTAGCATATCGCTTAAGTAACTTTCGTTGTTTTGGCGCTAATTTCTTCGTCCTCAACTTCCTCACATGAGAAATAATTTCACAAATGAATTTATCGTTAGCATGTCGTATAGCATTGTATCGCTGATTTGCTTTCATTCGTCGGAGAGCTTGAATGGCTGAAGAAAACTTTTGACTTTTACGTTTCGTCATTTTACGTTTCGCCATTTTCCGTGTTAGTCTTTGCTAAAACCTATCTTTACCACATTTGCATAGGTACTAACTATTGCGACATAAGTGACACTCGAAATGAGCAATATCACAGTGGTTACATTGGCAAAGTTGAATGCAATTACGTATGAAACAACGTTGACAAAAAGCATGCTTACATCTCTTGAAGATGCGCTTTTCATTTCCATCCTTTCGCTTACATACATCGTAACACATAGTTTCACCGTTACTGATGTCTATAGCAAGTCTTTTTGAAGATATGAATTTACTAGCCTTTTCTAAATAATAGACGCATGTACAGAAGGAATATACTTCGAGAGTGAGCAGACATAGCTCGAAAACCAGTTGTGCTACAATCAAGTACCACTGCATTTTCAATTTTTCTTTATGGAAAGTTGAATGTGAATATCTGAAATCGCTTCAATCACTAGACTGCTACCATGATGGTTAAATGCGTTAAGACGTTCAGCAATTTTTATCATATGTCTTTTAAAAAATTCTTGGGGGTGATCTACCACTTCCATTGAATAAGAAGCAAAATGGAAAGAGCAAGTTTCCACCTCTTCCTTTCCAAAATGACTAAACTTAATTTTCGCAACTAATCGCGCCATGATAATGCTATCAGAGAATGTATTCATTAACTCTAGAAACAGAGTGCTAGCATCATCGACCACTGCTTCGATGTCGGTCTCATCTTTATGAAATTTTATCACATAATCTTGAACAGCTCCTTTTAAACTTTGCCTATGAAAACGTAATGTTCCGCAGTCGTTGGAGAAAGACATGATCGCCCTTTATCTAACCCATCCATTGCATGAAAACAACAACTCTTCTCATAGTAACATTTATTGAATAACGGTAACAAGCATGCATTATAAATCAATGGTTTGAAACAGATAAAATAGATACAGCTGGTAACTATCATACAGCGAGCAATGATAACCATACAGGACTTTGGCAGTGTTGAGGTAAGGAGGAAAGAAGCATTGGTTATGAACGTAGCTACTACAACGAACAGACAAAATAGGAACACACAAATCCTTAAAACGTTTCGTGACTTCATGATAATGTTGATTCACTCTACTATCCCAAGGCGGGAGCAAAATATCATCAATGATTAGATTGGGAAATACTTTCCTCTCCTTACCAGGATTATTACAAAAGATGCGTATAACATTGAAAGCAGCTAACCATCGTTTAAAGTCAATAAGAAGAGCACTCTCACAAGAAAAGCCATAGTCTTGCAAATATTTCAGATTAAGTCCATGAATGTGTTTTCTCGCCCATTGATCAACATTGGGATCGCAGTTGGCATGTTGATGATAGACACTAACAATCTGATATGTCCAATTGTTCATAGCAATAGCACTGAGCTCCTGTACAGGTTCACCCTCACAATCCATAAAAATGATGATAGAAGCCTGAAACGGAAATTACACATCTAAGGAAGCGTTCTATAACATATCACAAAATGAAGAATTACATCGATGCTTTTCACGACAAAATACACAAATGATATGATGGCAACGAAGAAGTAAAATGTATCTAATAAGACCACGTCCACGACACTCAAAGCACATAAGCGAATTGTCATAGGGTAGAGTTAGGAAAGGGCTAGTAATTCTCCTTCTTTGATTTGCGTTTTGATGTAGCATTCTTCTCCGACTTGCGCTTCGTACCACTGCTGTTAAGGATTTGATCAATTATGTCGTCCACGTTGGGTGGTTTTGGAATATATAGGATGGATTCCATATGCATGGAGAGAGAGGCTATTTTATTATCCTTGTGTCGACCATAATATAGCCCATTCACTTTGAAAAGGATATCCCAAGTACCTTCTCCGAGCTCATCACATCTGATGGCTATTGATTGATCTCCCTCCTTCTTATAGTAAGTACACCAATGTGATAATGGTAGGCAAATGTAATTACCATCCCAAATCTTTCTATAGGGAGTATCCTTGTCATCTCTAGCCTTCCACTCTTGAGCAAGAGGAGTAGGAATGTCCATATTTAATGTCACGTACTCCTCAATAATATCAAGTTGGTGGCGAATGTACGGACTCACGGGGATCAGTATGTAGTCCCCATACTGATTGCGCATTATCTTGACATCCGTGGAAGGGAGCATTCCCGTTTGGAGTACTACGCTATGATCGTCATAACGCAAGACTTGTTTAAATTTACGCTGTAGCGGTGTAGGATTATGTACCTTGGTTGTTTCTTCCACTGGCCTCAGTTGTAGATGATCTGACCGTAGCGAACCTTGTAACGTTTGACCGCCATTTTGTCCTACTAGTGCAGCAGATGGAGTAGATGCCTGAAAATGAAAAAAGATTGTATTAAGTTTACGTTCAAGGGAGGAGAGGGAGGAAAGTAGCGACTTACCATTTTAGTTGGATAATAGAACAGGGAACTAGAGAGAGAAAATGTGCGTCCGTCACTCGTATGATTCAACGATGGAATGATTCTCACTGTGGAAGGCTCGCTATTTATACAGAAATGCTTGATTCTCATTGGATGATGATCCTCATTGGACAATAACATCAAGCTGATTCCAAATCTGGCCTCCGTTTACCAATCCGAGCCTTCATTCGCCTGCTGGAGCTGTATCTTGGAAAATTCTAACTCTGTCGTTTTTTGCCAATGTCCCAAAATCTTAAATGGCGTCTCACATCTAAACGAAGACAGATAGGAACAAGCCGATTCTTTCAGTGAATTTCTCTCACTCTTGGCTTTCAAACGAGCTATGGCACGACAAAATCCGTCCACTGGAAGCCAAAATCGAAGCGAGCTGTCCAGAGGGGGGGGGGACGTCAGCGAAACTTTTTCTCTCCGATTGACTTGAAACTCACCATACAGATAGAGAATTTCACGCTGATTCCAAATCTGAAATCCGTTTTCCCATCCGATGCTTCGTTTTGAAGCTAGAGCCCAAAACGTCCCAAATTCTAACTCTGTCGTTTTTCGCCAATCTCCCAAAATCTTAAATGGCGTCTCACATCTTAACGAAGACAGATAGGAACAAGCCGCTTCTTTCAGTGAATTTGTCTCACTCTTAGCTTTCAAACGAGCTATGGCACGACAAAATCCGTCCACTGGAAGCCAAAATCGAAGCGAGCTGTCCAGAGGGGGGGGACGTCAGCGAAACTTTTTCTCGCCGATTGACTTGAAACTCACCATACAGATAGAGAATTTCACGCTGATTCCAAATCTGAAATCCGTTTTCCCATCCGATGCTTCGTTTTGGCGCTACATAGCAAAACGTCCCAAATTCTAACTCTGTCGTTTTTTGCCAATGTCCCAAAATCTTAAATGGCGTCTCACATCTAAACGAAGACAGATAGGAACAAGCCGATTCTTTCAGTGAATTTGTCTCACTCTTAGCTTTCAAACGAGCTATGGCACGACAAAATCCGTCCACTGGAATCCAAAATCGAAGCGAGCTGTCCAGAGGGGGGGGACGTCAGCGAAAATTTTTTCTCTCCGATTGCCTTGAAACTCACCATACCGATGCAGAATTTCACGCTGAATCCGAATCTGGCCTCCGTTTTCTCATCCGAGCACTCCTTCCACTCGAAACAGCCCATTTTACAACCCAACATTCAGCACGAAAAACATCACACACTATAGCCTCAAGACTAATCCTGGCGGTCGCCCAAGTCCACCACGACACTCAGACCCGAAGCACCACGGCGGCCGACCACGACACTCTGCCGTTCCAGAGGGGGGGAGGGGGAGGGGGAGGGGAGGGGGAGGGGGGCGCGCCGGTCGAGTGTTTGTCACTTGCTTACTACTAATAAACATTTCAATCGTGTGATTCTTTCAGCATCAAGGCGTTTGTATTTACTCCGAGCATTAAAGCAATTTGTTGAGAAAAGGAAGTTGGTTGAGGTGTACAAATCTTCTATTATGTCAATCATACTTTATGCATCGCCCCTATTTTGTCAGTTGCCTGCCTCCATCATAAAGAAACTGGAAAGAATCCAAAAGTAAGCCCATCATATTATTTGCGATTCATTATGTGAGTGCTTTGTAACTGGTAATTTGACAGATATCCGGGAAAGGTTAGCGCTGAATTTCTTAGACAAGTGTAGATGTCTTGAGCATCCTTTGCATTAATATCTCCCGTCAGTGTTGCCTCGTTCCGGGCACTATGCTCTGTCATATTGTTCAACGAACAGACGCCTAAATTCGTTCTTTCCTTGGTGTTGTATGTTGGCAAATAGTACCACCGAAAGTGTTTGTACCAGTTCTGCGGTTTGAGCATCAAATCAATACGTGCGTCTACTTTATTCTGTTTTTTTGTAGTTCATGTCATATGTATCTATGCTTGTCTTTTTGATTTTCATTGTCTTGCAATATACACCTTACTTACTTACTTACTTAAGTATTCAGTCTGCAATTTTATTTTGTTTTTCAAAATATACTCATTGACAAAATTTTTGAAACATTTACTTCTTTAACTTCTTTCTTTTTGACTGGTATATATATACATGTATGCATGATACCTTGATAATTTAGTCACAATCTCCACCAAGTCGCTAGCACAGAAAAACAACGCATGTAGCAGATTCAACTTTAATAGCGCGTGTGCCCCCCTATAGCTCCAATACATTCAGTAATCCGAGATGGCATGGATTCACAAAGATTCTGAATGAAGGATGTCTCAAGGAGAAGCCACACTGCTCTGTCAGTCTTTCAGAGAGAATCTTCAGGGACACTGGTGGAAGTGAATAGCGGTCTCTCACTCGCCGCCCAAGCTCGTCCCAGACTTGTTCAATGGGTGACAAGTCAGGTGAGCGTGCAGGCCAGTCAAGGGTTTGAATGTTCAATCTTCTAATAACAGTGGCAATGACAGTCGAGGAACGATGTGGTCTTGCGTTGTCGTCTTGGAAGACGAGATCCTCCACCCTGACCACTGGGGCGACAACAGGAAGCACAATTTCATTTGAGATACCTCTCTCCAGTCAACGTGCCTTTGATGATGACTGCTGTCGTTCGTCCGCCATGCCAAATGCCACCCCACAGCATAACACTTCCACCACCATATCTGTCGTGTTCTTTAATACAGCATGGGGCAAAGCGTTCACTTAGAAGACGATGCACTCTGACACGACCGTCATTGAAATCCAGAGTGAATCTCGATTCATCGGTCCACAAGACTTTCTGCCAGTGATGGTCATTCCATGAGCGATGGGCATCACACCAGGCAACTCGTCTTCTGCGGTACTCAAAACTCAATGGAATTAGGACAGCTGGTCGTCGCGATTGAATTCCAGCTTCTCGCAATCTTCGAACGCTACAGTCTATATTTGAGGCACTCTTCCAGTGTACGACTAGCTTTGGGACTGACACAAATCTATTCCTCTTTGCAGCTAAAACTAGACGTGCGTCTGTCCTTCCTGCAGACTTTCTTGGTCGACCAGATCCCTTCTTCTTTTTAACATCTCCTTCTGCTTTCCATCGACACCACCACCTCCAAACAACGACTCTCGATAGTTGCAGCTCTTCGGCAACACTCGCACAACTTCTACGACAACGAATCATTCCAATAGCCATACCTCTGGTAAACTGATCGTGTGCCATTTTATTTTACAAAAGCTGGATTTCAGTTCACGTTTATGTTCAATTTGTAAAAGCAATTGTGACAGTTGTATCGATATCAAAATTTGAAATTTGACCACCATATATCTTTCTCCATTCTCTAATGTGTTGAATGGTAATACATAGAAAGCGAGATATTGCATCATACCTGAGAAAAAAAATGAAACAAACTTCAATTCAAGCCAATGATAGTTTGTTTCATTAATTATGTCAATAAGTACCGGTATATGTTTCTTGCACAAAACAACGAATAAAGGCGTTGTCAGAGTGAAGCAGAAAAATATACTAACTTCAAAAAATATCTGATTAAAATAGACTGATTGAATGTGCTTCAAAATAAATAAAGGGGCAATCAAAATAATGCGAACATTAGCTGTCAAAGAGAGCGTCTTAAAATGATATAAATTCTGAAGCAGAAGAGCGGATGATATCAACGATGCAGGAAAAAAATTGTACTTTTTGTGCTGCGCAATTTTTTTCTGACTGCACAAGAAAAGTGAAATTTGGGTCTGGTAATGCTGATGGTAAGCAGCCGAGATTCTCAGGCCGATCCGGTTCTACGCTCGTCTTAACCGATTTTAACCCAGTGTGTATTTGAATAGCAACATCATATAGACAACCTCTGGGGTAAACCTTTCTCTTTTCTTGCTCTTGATGAATACACGTACATTAGTAAATTTATATTGGTCAAGCTGCTGTGCAAATTTGCTACAAATTTTCGCCAATAAAGCGTCCTAGCCTGTTCACATAAAAAGGATACAAAATTCAAAACACAATACTTAAATGCTAGTATATCTGTTTTGTATAATAAACACTCCTCTTTGACTTTGAGGCTATAAGTTTCATGGATTTTTTATAATTGCTTAAAGCGCATCTTAATGACGTTCGATCGCAGTATGGGAAAGCCATGTAGTGGAGCAATTTTGCTGATGCTTAAACACGCTTGAGTTCTTGCTTGTAATATATTCTCTGATGCTTTTGTGGAGAGAACAGGCTCTCCCGATGTAATATTCCTCTGTAGGCCTTAATACAAGAGCGATAATAGCAGAAATATAGTTTGCATGCAATAAATGGGACATCAGTTATTGCGAGCTTGGTTAGCATCCTGATAGCAAGCTGATTTTGCAGTCCTGCTCGCTACAAGTTGTCAAAAATAAGTATTTGATGCAGGGATGCGGAGTCGGAGTCCAATCAAATGATAGGACTCCGGACTCCGGCCTATAACTAGACCCGAAATATAATACAAACAAATTATTTATCCTCGTGCATAGCTGTCACTCTCTTGATGTCTACTTTCTCCGTCAAACAAAAATACATAGAGACACTGCTGCATGCAAAGCTTGTAATAGCTAACAGTGATAGCGAAAAAAGGATTGTCTTTTCATTCGGTGATTTAGTAGAGAAGACAAGCCTTCCTGCCTCGATCACACATATACGCACCAAAGGTCACGTCAGAGACAAAAATACTAGTTTGTTTGATGACATCACCTATTACTCTCACGTAAATCGTGTGTGATCTCTCCTCTAAAGCGCATATTAAAATCGAAAGTGTACTCATTTTTTGAAGAAGGATAAGGATTTTCCTGCCTGGTAAAGACTGGAGAAAAACCGTGTGAAGCAATGTCGTTGAAGTTAGCACCAACTTCAACACCAACTTTTTGAATAGAGTTTGTATAGAATAGGAAACCACATGTTTAGGTACTACTGATGACGCAGAGTTTGTACAGTCAACAATTTTTCCAAAATTCGAACTCCTTCACCTTCAAAATTCAAATTTAAATTCAAAAAATTGGTGCAAGTACTGGTGCTACCTGCAGGTTAGCGAGTTTGTACAGCATTCCGATGGAAAAATTTAGATACAAGAGCAAAAAACTGAGTTTGTACAGCAACTTCCAGCACTTTCCTTACACGAACAACCGGAAAAAAACGCCAAAAGCCGATTTTTTTAAAAAATGATAAGATTTTCCAGAAAAGTTCTTGGTGCTACATGGAAAATGAGTTTGTACAGTGCTCTAACCGGTGGAAGAGTGTTCTACTAATCCAGTCTGAGTTTGAACACACACTTCTCCGACACTCCAGCACTCCTACGACCGGTAAATACCGGTTATTGTACAGTAACTACAAGAATACTGCCCATTTATGAACAAATCAATTGGTGCTACATGGAAAATGAGTTTGTACAGTGCTCTGACCGGTGGAAGAGTGTTCTACTAATCCAGTCTGAGTTTGAACACACACTTCTCCGACACTCCAGCACTCCTTCGACCGGTAAATACCGGTTATTGCTGCCGATTTATGAACAAATCAATTGGTGTTACATGGAAAATGAGTTTGTACAGTGCTCTAACCGGTGGAAGAGTGTTCTACTAATCCAGTCTGAGTTTGAACACACACTTCTCCGACACTCCAGCACTCCTACGACCGGTAAATACCGGTTATTGTACAGTAACTACAAGAATACTGCCCATTTATGAACAAATCAATTGGTGTTACATGGAAAATGAGTTTGTACAGTGCTCTAACCGGTGGAAGAGTGTTCTACTAATCCAGTCTGAGTTTGAACACACACTTCTCCGACACTCCAGCACTCCTACGACCGGTAAATACCGGTTATTGTACAGTAACTACAAAAATACTGCCCATTTATGATCATGGAATGATAAGTTTCTCTAAGTTGGATTTCAAAGTAAGTGACTTCAAAGTCTCTTTTACCTCATGATTGGGGTAAATACGACATGGTCTGGGTGCTTTTGCATCTGAGTAGGTTTTCATATAGTGTTGCGAATTAAACTCCGATGATGTGTTGGGAATGTAGTATGAAATGACGGTGATGTGTTTCGCTCCTATCTTGGTAATAGAGCAACTGATCTTTACAAGAAAATCCTAAGTGCTACCTTATCGCTACCTAGAATAGACATTTTCACATATAGAAGTGGATCTTGGTTTATTTGTGATTGCAGAATTGATGTAGCTCATTATTTCGATACACTAGGTGACATGCCACGCTCAATCACGCGTAATTACACATGACCCCAAACATTCGTGGCTATGCGGGATATTGCTGCAATATAAGTTATGTAAGTTAATATAGTTGGCAGTCCTGTTATATAGACTTTGCGTCTCATGTGTCTGCATGCATCAGAGGCCAAACAATGTGATAGGACCTCAATCTCATGCTCAGGGAAGACAGAACATTCTTAGCGGTTCATCTTAGTGGTTCAAGCGGCAGCGCAGACAACCGTGGACGACGCGCAAACTATAAACGCTCGCCCGCGCGTATTCATAAACATTTCCCATGTTTTAACAGCATCAGATCAAGTGATTTCTGACTCTTCGTGCAGTGCATATATACGCGGGTAGAGGAATAGAATGTCCTTAACCACGGATGGTTGGGGTGTTCCGTAATTACGCCTGAATCACGCGTGGCATGTCACCTAGTGTAGATTTATGTTTATGTGAGATAAAAATGGGCAGTGTTTATAGTATGTAAGCGTATTTTGAAGCTGAATAGGCATATTTTTAAATAGGATACATGCATGAAATGCTACAACTGATATACGTTCAAAAACAGAATTAGCCTATTTTAGAAATATACGAGCGCATTAGAGAAAAGAATATCAGAATTAGGCCTAAATATCGTAAAGGTTTCTCGTTCTTTCTGAACGTAGATCCTTTCGTTTGATTGACTTGAAATGGCATCTAGCTGTTATTAATCGATCGAAATCCATGAACTCGAAACAAGCTTAGATCTTGAGCATTGCACCCTATTGTCTTTTGAGACATCTATGATTTCAAAATAATTATGTTGGTGACGATTTTATTGACACATGTAGGAGTGTATCAAAAACTTAAGCAACAAAATCAAAATTTAGTACGTTGTCGCACCTATGTCGATGGGCCTTGTCGCATTTACCCCGGACCTGCTCTTCACTACCAAAATCGATCGGGCTACGTAAATGACGATGAACAAGAGGTATTCGATCGAATCCGCTATTTCGTGTGGATGAACTTGACATCTTACTGTGATGTAAAAGGTCGCCCATATTTAATTCCAGCTTGCTTCTCTTGACAGCAAACAAAATTTGTTGCAGAGTAAAGCAAATAAGGCCCAATTTTCAAAAACTGCCAAATCGTTCACCAAGTGCCAGGGTGGTATGCAATACTTTTGCGAAATAAAATGCCTTAGAGATTGGCTATCGATGCAGGCACATATGGATGCAAACTGAACGGTTTCTTGGCTATGAGCTATTGGTTTTGGCTACAACCTAGTCGCATTTACCTAATGTTGCATTTCCCCAAGCCAGCCTATAGCAATTATAATCCTGCAATATTTTTATACACTGCATGTTCAATATTTTCATCTACAATCAACGATCAAGGTCACTTAACTATCACATGTCGATCTAAAAATTTGGCGGATGACTGAATGGTCGAAATTCCATCTTTTGCAGCGAATTGCGTGTATTTGTATTTCTTAATCTATTCGCGGCTGTTTATGTTTAAATGGCACATAGAATTACAAACTTTCACATAGGAAAATGAAGTAATATGTAAGTTTGCTAGGTTTACGCTCATTTATACAGCATCATCTAATTAGTATTAGCACATGAGAAGATCTAATTGTTCAAATATTTGACGATGAACAAATCAACAAAAATGAGATTAGCAATGAATATATCCCGTAAGTTTTACATGTCAACATTTTATGGCTACTGAACTGAGAGCCTAACTAGCCTGCCTGATGATACAATTTTTGATGCATCCGGTGATTAACATTATCAGTTAAGGTTCAGAAAATCAAGTTCCTATTTCTATCAGTTGGGTTGAACCTACATACAAGGTTTGTAACCTACATTGCGGTTATTGTAATGTAACGCATATTTCATTTGAAGAAGCTATACTTCGGGTTGTACGACATAACTTTAAAATCAGTAGGTTGCCTTCTACACCGCTCGTTATGACATCTGATGATCATATTCTTTCACTTGAAATTATTCAAATTATCAACTTAGTGAGCATGTAGTGTATCTGAACATGCGTAACTGATTACAGAGAGCGTCTGTTCAACAACTTCGATTATGACTCCCCTGCTCTCATGTTTGACCGATAAGTCTTCAACATTTTTTGAGTGTGAACACGAAATTGAAATATTTTGACCACTACTTTATTCCGCTTGTCATGAGCATTCATGAAATTTGTTATAATTGATCTTATCCCGACCATTTCCTTTTGTATTTTAAAAACTCTATCGCTTGGTCACATTTTTGGTCATTTAAGGTTCATCGTATAGGCTATACGCAAGCCTGTACAATTCTTACTTTTATACCTGTGACGTGAGATTTCCATGACACTTGAGATTCACTGTGTTTCAGCTATGCACATGATCGCGGACTGCTGTTTAGACCTTTGTGTGCTGAGTGATGGTCTCAATTTTAACGTAATGCTGTGTTAATGAAATATACAACATTATGTCTGCAATCGGTCTTCTTAACAATACCTTTGATTGTTTTCCGGATTTTACTAATTCCTAACCGGTACCTTAAATTCACATATGCAGACAAACCTTTCCCCCTTGTATTCTACGGTTTCCATTGTTTCGTCCTATCAGCTAGACTATGGACAAGTATATGCAGTTGTTACATTTATTATACCTTCGATTGTTTTCCAGATATTAGTGATGAATTACAGGCAACACTTATTATCAAGATTGTTGTTTTTTGCGGTGATTTTTAAGTGCATTTGTAATTGTTTTGACTACAATTGGCTGACACAACTTAGTACAGGCATTTTCAGCGATGTTCCTCTTTTCTATACCTTGTAGTTGTTTTTCTATATGCGTTTCGGACTGTCCGATCATTATCGTATCTAAGATATTCGGTCTTCATTGCATAAATGTCGCAAGTCATTTTTATCCTATCTGACCTTTCTATGCTGTGCTTCCTACTGTAATAGAGTATGTAAAAATTGAGAACTCGATATTCATCTGTCGTCCTTCTCCCATGTCAGCATTTGAATTTGGTGCAGCTATTGATTTTTGGAGTACCGCCTACATCAAGCTTTCCACCCGTGACCTTTATGACGTACTCGGGCTTTTTCCAAAGTTTTGTGCACCATTCTCAGCAGAGTTCATATTTTGATGGACAATAACATTTCTTGAAACAAAATATTGTTTCAACTCGTTTCACTGGTGGAAGATAGCGATTCAACCGACAATTGAATTTTGAAACAAAACCATCGCTGATGTAGTTACTGTACAATAACCGGTATTTACCGGTCGAAGGAGTGCTGGAGTGTCGGAGAAGTGTGTGTTCAAACTCAGACTGGATTAGTAGAACACTCTTCCACCGGTTAGAGCACTGTACAAACTCATTTTCCATGTAACACCAATTGATTTGTTCATAAATCGGCAGCAATAACCGGTATTTACCGGTCGAAGGAGTGCTGGAGTGTCGGAGAAGTGTGTGTTCAAACTCAGACTGGATTAGTAGAACACTCTTCCACCGGTCAGAGCACTGTACAAACTCATTTTCCATGTAACACCAATTGATTTGTTCATAAATGGGCAGTATTCTTGTAGTTACTGTACAATAACCGGTATTTACCGGTCGTAGGAGTGCTGGAGTGTCGGAGAAGTGTGTGTTCAAACTCAGACTGGATTAGTAGAACACTCTTCCACCGGTCAGAGCACTGTACAAACTCATTTTCCATGTAACACCAATTGATTTGTTCATAAATCGGCAGTATTCTTGTAGTTACTGTACAATAACCGGTATTTACCGGTCGTAGGAGTGCTGGAGTGTCGGAGAAGTGTGTGTTCAAACTCAGACTGGATTAGTAGAACACTCTTCCACCGGTTAGAGCACTGTACAAACTCATTTTCCATGTAACACCAAGAACTTTTCTGGAAAATCTTATCATTTTTTAAAAAAATCGGTTTTTGACGGTTTTTTCCGGTTGTTCGTGTAAGGAAAGTGCTGGAAGTTGCTGTACAAACTCAGTTTTTTGCTCTTGTATCTAAATTTTTCCATCGGAATGCTGTACAAACTCGCTAACCTGCAGGTAGCACCAGTACTTGCACCAATTTTTTGAATTTAAATTTGAATTTTGAAGGTGAAGGAGTTCGAATTTTGGAAAAATTGTTGACTGTACAAACTCTGCGTCATCAGTAGTACCTAAACATGTGGTTTCCTATTCTATACAAACTCTATTCAAAAAGTTGGTGTTGAAGTTGGTGCTAACTTCAACGACATTGTGAAGCACACATCAAGAAGATGGGAGGAGCCGAGTCGCATGCATCCAACTGAAAGCGACATTTGATAAACTTTCATCGAAAATGATTGATAATTGATGCAGCAATGATCACTAAAGACAGATTCAGGTAAACCTATAATGATCTATGATGTAGGCTGTCAGTGTTTTCAAAAAACTATGCTATATATACTTGCCACCCGGAGTCGGAGTCCTATCAAAATGATAGAACTCCGCATCTCTGATTTGATGTCAAACGTCTATGCGAAGATTGTGTTCTATATGCAGGAAGCAGCAAAAATGTGACATAAATTATATAACTTTCTAAATATCCAGCAGAAATTAACAAATGAGGTGTCATTATGAAGCTAATACACATCTCCATTATCAGTATCAACTTTCTTTGTTGGTGCCAATTTGTAGATAATTTTGAAAAATGAAAAATTCATAAAATTCTTTTAATTTTGCCGGCGCTTCGTCCGTTCTTGAGAGACAATACAACGGAACTGGAGCGTGACAAGAAATGGAAATACATCTCATGACAAAATTTATCTGACAATGTTGCGACGATATCATGTGACACCTATCATAGAGATCCAACACGCTATCTGTACAATCACTACGTAGAAATGGACAAAATTGAATTAATTGAAATTGACAAGTACGCTGATAAGATGACATGACTGACAATGAAAATTATGGATAGTGCTTAAATGAAAGCAGAAGAGATGCATAAGGAAAAGGGCATGAAAAAAATGTAATTTAGATAAATAAATTAATAAATAAAGGGAAAAAATTAAGTGAAAAAATAAAAGCTAAGAAAAAAAATCAAAAAAGGGTCAAGCAAAAGTCACAAAATTGTTGAAGTTAAAATACGATCCTTCTGTACGTGTACATAAACCGGGGCGCATCCATTTGATTGCTACACCCTCAGCGATGAAAAATCCGTAAGATGATCTACACTTTCTGATCTTTGAGAAGTCCTCGATGCTGGTCGATGTCCGATGGTTGCACTCTTGAAGATGTCGGGTGATGCTTGAGGCAGGAGGCTGTCTGGATCTGGGTCGCGATGTGCTTTTTGAAAGCAATTTCAGTAGGTGCTTGTTAACGCGGAACCTCAGACTTCTGACATTGAGTCGCCACCATTGCTCTACTTCCGATATGTCGATGATATCTATATCATGTGTAATGATATTTCAGATAGCGATGGATTATTTGATTCCCTCAACAAAATGCACGCAGACCTTCAATTCACGAAAGACTCAGGAGATCAATTCCTTGATGTAAAAATCATTGAATGACCATTGTTGCAATTGCAAATGATCACACAGCATCATTTTCAAATTTCGTATCTTCCAAAATCACCACATCTCTTCCAAGTTAAGCATCAAACATTTTCTTTTAGAAGAATGTCATCACACGTATGTTTGACCATTAGACTACATTCAATGAGTTCATGATCGATCATTGAGCTCTCCATCAAAGAATCTCTTTATCTCATTGCAGTGTTCAAAATTTTCCCAAAATGGAAAATATTGAAAAGCAATAAACTTGACATGTTACCATCGACGAGTAACATACGCAGTGGGGTCTATCTGAGTAGGGATAACAGAAAAGTGAGAGGACCAGAAAAAAGCGCCTGTAAAGCCAACTTTAAATGAACTTGACGGATCCTCAGCCGGCATAGCTATCGCATTAATCTAGCAGTTACGGACAGTGCCTTTTACTCTAGTCGTTTTAGCATGAACCATTTATGTTTAGGCCTTACAATGAAGCAGGACTCAACCCTTCAACCTTTAAAGGCCTAATCGCTTGAATATTAAAAGACCACATAAGTGTTAGGTGATGATTATTCTCTTCCATTATCGCATCTTATAGTTGACTGCAAGTTTAAGCTGAACCAGAGATGAGATATCTCAATATTGCATTTAGAAAATACCAGCATACAGGCATTGATCCTATCGCAATAAGCAGTCCATCATTTCATATGAGGTCAATCATAGGATATCCTTCCAAAACAGTTTGTGGTTAAGAATGTATTCATAATTTGCAGTAATGTCATGCCATTTACGAAATTACTAACAGCTTTAGATATTTAAATTGTTTCACAGTATTTTTGCAAAATGTTTGATATGTACGTATCTTTTTAGCGATAATTATGGTAGGCCTATGTAAACAAATACCTTGACATTTTAAATGACCAGATTTAGTAAATACATTTCTAGATATATATAAACATACTGACTTTGCCACTATAAAATGCACTACTTTTGAATGCGCAGGCAGAACCTACTAAATGCCATATGCTAAACGCTAATTGTTAAGCCTACTTCTGGAAAGATATTATTTGTCAAAATTTTCTGATGGCTGAGAGTAAAACGTTGAACTTAAATCACTCTGAACACTTCATTTTAAATACTTTGAGCTATCAGAAAACATCTCAATGCGGATTACTAATTGCTTGCATACACTTAATAAAGAGTAACTGAAAGTATAGGCTATTTTCAGTTTTTCTCATTGATCGTGAAAAATTTTCGGAAAGCTTTGTAGGTTAGCTGTTACAGTCCGCAAAGTAGTTGCAACTTTTACAGCTTTTTTGTTTAACTTTGTAGCCTACAAGGGCAATTTGCCTCCTGGAATTTTTCATAAAGAAGGAATGACTTGATGCCAAAATATCCTCATTTTTGTTCATTTATTATTTATTCATTGTAGCATAAACCGGAAATATCTTCATGGGATGATGATCACGGAATTTCATATAGTTTAGGTAAATTCTAAAAAGCACGAATCTGCTTCTATAAGTACGATTCCATGAATCCCAGAATTTGAAAGGTCATTCTTTGATCCTATTCATCCTACATTTAAGTGTACTTAGATGAACTTTGCGAATGAAGATTTCATACAATGACTATGTTATATTTGTAAAAGCTTGCATGCATATCCATTATCATGTCCATGGTGCGATGAGAACCCACCTATATACAATCTAAATTTTGAACACTGATAGAAACTGATGCGTGACCATTGCGTATGCGGGATGCATGCATAGCATACACACATCGTTTAATAGAGCTCATTGACAAAATTAAACAAAGATTTTGAGCTATAGGTCCGCTGTAATACTCATTCTAAATTTGAAACTCGACTTTGCTGATAATTCATAGATATGCAATCGGGGACGCCGGCAAGGGTGTTACAGGTGTTGCATGTGTGCCCGCTTCATGAATTGCCGAAAAATATTATTTAGTCAACCTTTCGTGAAGCGTGTTGTGGTCACAAATTACCGTCCCGGAGCTATTGTTATTATGGTGTATATAAATATTGCGTATATTAGCAAATTATAAAGACTTTTAGTGTGAACTGATAACAAAACTGTCAACAAACAAAATCGTAGAATCATTTGATGAAGCGAGCAAATTATCTCGTCTTGTTGAACAACCTGCTTTATAAAATCGCTACAAGTGATGAGCGGACGTGATGTTGCAAAGCATATTACGATTTTTTCGGAATGTGTTTGACAAGACACAATATTCCAAGCTTTTGCTAAGTCCATTATTAGAAAATCGACTTGATTTTACATGTATCGGCATAGGCTACTATTGTGCGTAAATTTTTGAAAGCTAATTTTGTAGCTCCACTTGTTCGTTTGCCCCAATATTTGCTACAATTTTTATATATAAAATTGAAAGCATGGCTTTAAACAATCTCCTAACTAAACACAGTGTCAAACCCGGTATGTAGAAGTGTTATATAGATGAAATCATTTTGCGTCCTTTCCCTAAAGATACTGACAACTTAGATAAAATTCTTAATTCATTTAGCAACGTTGCCAATTCTATTGAATTTGCGCTTGATTTGCCTAATAACAACATTTTGAATTTCTTAGAAATAGGAATTTATGACTATTACTATTAAACAATAATGATAGCTTTGTTGCATATCAGACATTTTCGGATACATGGCATATTACATCAAAATAGGAAGAAGTACACGTCAAGCGTATTTGATAAATGAGCTACCGTGGCGGCTTGTCTTCGACATCACTTTGCGGCTAGTGTTCCCAAGTCGGCTGGAGTACCTGCTGGATTCAATGTTGAAGATAACTTTCAGGGGATGACTAGGGCACTCGGCTCTCCTCGCAAGGCGCTTTCCTAGGTCGTCACAGAAATCAGGAAATTTCTTTTTGCGCGGCAGATCGAACATCCGGCACAATTGATCTTCAAATTTTGAGAGTTGGATGAATCGGCATTTCTTTATGTTGCACCATGCAGGATACCCGTAGCTTGCGACCTACCGCATCATTGTGCAATAAACATTCCACATTACATTCTTGGGTACCTTTGCTTGTCTAAGAGCATGCAGCATGTACACCCTCTTGAGAAGTTTTGCCAGGACTTCATGAGTGTGCGCACACCATGTCATATTGCTGTCGATGGTGAGGCCAAGCTTTATTGAAGTGGCAAGCTGAATAGCGGATCATTCAAGGAAGGAGGTGAGAGGGATCGCTTCGTTTGAAAGTTGAGCAGTTTGGTGTTGGTGCCAATGAAGTCTAATCCATTTGTGGAAGACCAGGGGCCTATTTCATAAAACTTTTATCAGCTATCAGTTGTCAGTTGACAGTTATCAGTTGTAAGTTATCAATTGATAGAATGTCAATTTCATAAACGAGTGATAGAAGTAACAGATAGCTGATAAAATGCTTGTCTGTTGCACGTCATTTGACCTATATTTGTGTCTGATTATGCAGCATCGTCGCTATGCAACCTTTGTCTGATTGGCGATACAACAGACTTTTATAAGAAGTGCTTGGTCAAGAAAATTATTGTTGATGAATGATATTGAACGTCATGTTATCCGCGGAACAGAAACTATTGCTTCTTAAAGAAATTCTGAGTCGCAACAACATATTATTCGGCAGCTACAATGACTTCGCTGAAGGAAAAAGGAAGAAGAAATTGGCTTGGGAGGAAATAAAATCTGTTATGGAATCGAATGGCATCAAGAAAGAAAGTGAAGTTTGGAGAGACGTGGTGTGGAGGAATATTCGTGGATCAACCATGAAAAAGGTTGATAACCGTCGACAAACCGGCTACTCGCAAGCATGAATTCTCCAACCTCCATCCGCACAACCCATTCCAGTTAGCAGTTATGAAGGCAGTTAAAAATTTTAATCGTTTGTTATATCTCTGAAACCTCATAAGAATAATACAAATGAATTTCAGAATGAAAGTTATCTGGTACGAAATGCTGATTGTTATATCCGTGAAACCCCGTGCTATATCTGAGTTCTTGAATAAATACTTAATGAATTGAAAATCCAATTGGTTCAATTGTTGATGAATACTTTGTCATAATTCGTAATTATTTCAGGAGAATTACGAATTCAGGAGTGTTTGTGATAAAGGCTCGAAGCTCTCTCGTTTGAGTTTGTGTTTATTACGCAGACATTTTCATACAGCGTCGCAGAAAGAGGCACTAATTATGCTAGTATGCAAGCAGTTTAGCGCACCCCATCCAATATTTATCATGTAATCCTATATTAAACCTTTTTTGTATTTTATTTGTATTAAAATTTTGCTCAAATACATGGACATCTTTTTGTGTTTTCCGTAAATTGCACAGTGCTAAACATAACTCTAAAAACCATCTCTTAATCGATGAACAAAGCAACTTGAATTCCAGTAATATACAGTATATTATATTGTTTTAAGATCAAACGCTCAAGTCATGGTTGTCTGAAATTATCAACAAGTTGTCTTCTCCTCTCAGTTCTCTCTTGAAACTCGAGTCCACTCGAAAGCCATGTTTCAGCCGATGTTGATGTCTGCTCTGAGATGGCATCCGTAGGATCCATTGAATCGCCTTTTGCGATACAGAAATTGTGCAATGTTACACATGCCTTGACAATCTCAGCAGCGAGCGTAGCAGACTTCACACGAAGCTTCTGTCGCAAACATGGGAAGCGATTCTTCAGTATCCCGATGCTGCGCTCAATAATGCATCGGGTCTTTCTATGTGAGCGATTGAAGCTTTCAATGGCAACATCTGCAGAGGGATTGCACAGCAAGGGAGGAATTAGCCAGTCAAGACAGGGATATATAGAGTCTCCAAGGATGACACTGCCAGGGAAAAAACGAAAATTTTCATTTGATGCACGGAAAATATTGCTATTGCGCAAAACTCTGGCATCATTCACGCTTCCCGGCCAAGAAGAATTGCAATAAAAAAATTCGTTGTTAGGGCCGCAGATTAGCATCACATTGAGAGAGTGATTTCCATGGCGATCCACAAACTGCTCCTCATGAAACGTCGGTCTTTCAATGTCGATCAGAGTTCCATCAACAACTCCACAGACTGAAGGCATGCCTGCAACTTCATAGAAGTCCTGTCTGACCTTATTACAGTCCGACGGGAATCGAACATATTCTTTGAACATATTGTCGTTTATAGCGGACGTGACTCTCTGAACGCAGCGACAAATTGTCGACTCTGACGGTCCGTGTGCATCCCTTAACACATGATAAAAGCTGTTGGTCGCAAAAAATCGAATGCAGCTTAAGATTTGTTCCTTTGGGGAAAGAGCATGGTTCCTTTCTGTCTCATGCTTGAGGAGAGGACCGATAACTTCCTCTAATGCTTCGTAAGTACTCTCTTGCATTCTGAAACGCTGATGAAAGTCAAAGTCAGTGTCAAAATGCTCTCTGTTCAAAAATATTCTCGGCCTGCGATTTTCAAACTCCCCAATAATATCAAGCAAATTCATTTTATCATGCGTCTGTGACTGACAAAATTCTACTCGCTTTTATCAGTGAAATTTAACAGTTGTCAGTCGATTCAATGTTTATGAAATTGACATTTTCATCAATTGATAGAAGATTAACACAACAGTCATGTGATTTATCAGTACCGTTTCTTGATCTGACCTACTTTCGCAGGGAATTCTATTTTAGCGTTCTGTCAGTGATTGTTTATGAAAGAGAGATCTATCAGTTCGGTTTTATCAGAATGATATCAACGATTTTGTCAGTTCATAGATATTGAACTGCCTCCGTTGTTTTATGAAATAGGTTACTGATTTATCAGTTGATTTTATCAGTTATCAGTGTTTTATGAAATAGGCCCCAGGTGATAATGTGATTCAGCTCTTCTGAAAGATTGTCGTCATCCTCTTCCCGAACAAAATGCAACAAGCACATGTCGTCCGCGAATTTTATTAGAAGACTGTTCTGGAAAAGAGGTCTTAAACTGTCAACTGCTTGAGCGAATAAGATCGGAGAGAGAACTCCACCTTGGGGAGCACCACTTGTCGCCACGTAAGGCTGAGAGCATGAGACACCCACTTTTACCACTTGTTTTCTGGATGACAGGTAAGAGGCGATCCAACCAATGAGTTCCTTTGATGCTTTAAAGGAAGCAAGCGATGACAGTATCGTATTGTGAGGCAACCTGTCGAACGCCCTTGAATAGTCGATAGACAGCAGGCGGACAGCTCCAAGAATACCCAGAAAGGCCAATATCCTGTTCATTAGGAAGGTAAGTGCTGCGACAGTCCCTTGTCCCGGCCTGGGGATAAAGGAAAATTGATGCGGTTCTAATTTTGGAATGATTGAGGAGAGCCATCTTCTCAGGATTATCTTCTCAATCACTTTACCAGCTATTGGTAGGAGAGAGATTGGCCGATATTCGATAGATGAAGAGTTTGAGTTATTCGGGATTGAAACGACATATGCAGTTTTGAAAGCATCTGGAACAGTACCTGATGAGACGCTGAGTACACAGATATGATGAAGTGCTGGGGTCAGAAGGTCGCAGAAGTCTCTTAATACCCAGAAGGGAAGGTCGTCGGGTCCAGGTGAACCATTCCGTAATGATGACATCGTACTGTACACGTCTTCCAGAGATATTTCTAAGGGATGCGACGGCAAATCGGCATTAGACGATGACAGAGAAGGACCTTGAACAGATGACACAAATGCTGCAGCAAAAGTGTTTTTGATGATACTAGGGGCTAGAGGTGAGAAGAAATTGGTCCGCCGAGAAAGGTGAGTTAATTGATCACCAAATGGATGACGTGCTCTTTGTGTCAATGGCAGCCAACATGTAGTCAATTTTGAGGTTCTGAATATTCTGAATGACGGCTTCACGGAGCCGATGATACTTCAGCATCTTTCTATCTTTGAAGGCTCTGTCCCTTTTGTTTATGAGATGTTTTAATGACGGCTTCACTCAGGGGTTATCGTCACTACGCAATTTGACGGTGCGCAAAGGAAAATGATGACAAAAGATGTTTGATAGCGACCCAAGGAACATTATGTGTAGCTGCATTGATAAAAAGTCTTGCAGAAAGGAAGCAGAACGCAGAGCTTAATGAAATGAAACGCATGTGGTAGGAGACCTCAGACGAAATTGAATTTTCTTGGTGGTCGGAATAGGCTTTATAGCTGAGGTAGGACAAAAAATGACTTTGTGGTCAGACCTACCAATAGGAGGAAAATCCTTTGCTTCGAGATAACTCTTTGAGTCACTGAGAACATGGTCGAGTTGAGCGTCACCGCGGGTTGGTCCGACAAAAAGAGAGGTCATACCAATAATGGAATATAATTCCTATATTTCAAATAATGAAATATTAGAATTTAAATTTCAAATGGTTCAATAAAGAAGGCCATTTCGGTATAGGTTACCCTTCACTTTGATAGTTGGGTACGTACCGTGTCACGTCAAATCTACGTAATTTCGTTAGTTATTAACTAATAACTAATAAAATAAATAGTTATATCGAAAATCGTGGCTCTGATGTAGAAAGCTCAGAATTATGCAAAAAGGAAATGGAAAATAAATTAAAGAATAACGGATTTTCAACAAAGTTCCATAGAACCAATCAACAAACTAAAAGAACTGATCTTTATGCACTCAAAGTGAAAGGTTTGAAAACCCCGGTCAATTAAGATCATAGTTCATTTGAGAATGTTCAATGAATTCTGCCGGGTGATGAAGAGCAACAAACCATGACAAGACAAAGAAATTACTTAAATTATACATAATTCATTTATAACTCATCGATACTCATTTAAGAAAATGCTGTGGACTATTTAGCATGTTGGACTAGGCGAGTCCACGATGCTAGGTTTTGTGAAAAGTTTTAAAGATAATGCTATCGTGAATCTGCTGCAATTTACTGCCATAATTTATAACGGGTTCTACATTCACAATATATTCATGGAGCATGCTCGTATTTTGACGATTCGATGCTATAGCTACAGTAAATGCTATTATTCGTATATGCTGAGATTCACCATATTACTCGGGCACTAGCATTTGCATTAGCACTGTAATTATAACTCTTGTCTTTTTCAATAATCAATGCAGAAATTAAAGTAAATTTACATGTATTAAGAGGCATATGTTTCTTCTACAAAAGACATAATTATTATGAAAATTCACTTAGTTGCATCATTAATGAAGAATTCATTGAACACTCTGAAACTGTAAGTTGAGAACTAGATGCTACATTATACATATTGATATCCATGAAATTTGTGTACGTCATCAAGGTTGGGTCTTGGGTTCACTCTTGGGTTTTGGGTAGTCTTGGGGGCACCCAAAAATCGTGGGGTGCGGACCCAAGAGCTTCGGTACCCCCAGAGTGAGAACCCAAGAGTAAAGAAATTGACCATGAATGATCATTTGCGGTTTTCTTGGGAAAATTCTGCCTAAGTATGTGACCACATCATGTCATAGCAAGTCGTACATGTAAATATGTAACCTAATTCAACCACACGATTGGTCTTTCTATGATAAAACTTTGCTTTTGTGTACTTTTTTTAAATTTATTCAAGTTGATTTTGCTTGTGCTGATGGCTACTTTGTCCTACACCAACTCCACATGCCATAAATACTTGGCTGTTTATCAGAAAAACGATATCAAATAGTAGTAAGCAAGTGACAAACACCAGATAGCGCAAGATGGCCGCCATCGCTGACGTCCCCCCCCTCTGGAATTCTGGGACATTGGCGAAAAACGAAGTTAGAATTTGGGACGTTTTGGGCTCTAGCTTCAAAACGAAGCATCGGATGGGAAAACGGATTTCAGATTTGGAATCAGCGTGAAATTCTCTATCTGTATGGTGAGTTTCAAGTCAATCGGAGAGTTTTAAAGTCAATCGGAGAGAAAAATTTTCAACATTTTTCGGAAAAACGACTTGAGTTAGAATTTTTGCGATGGCTGCCTACTGTAGAGCCCAAACGAACCATCGGATGGGAAAACGGAGGACAGATTCGGATTCAGCGTCAAATTCTACATGGAAATGGTGTATTTCCAGCTCAATCGGAGCACTAGAACCGGAGATAGACGGGTTTTAGTGTTTGGATGATGGGTATTACGTCATCAGCTGATCGCCACACACTATATAAGCTGGGAACCGACAGAGACTTGTCATTCAGACGAGAGATTGCCAACGGTAAGTCATCTCTCTGAGCTCCGATGATAGCTTCGGACATTCCAAATTCCGAGTTTCTGTAAGAAACCGACTTAGAAAACTTCATTGCTGATATCAGCTAAGGCGTCAGACTTAGAGGTTAGCCAGGAGATGGCCTTCGTCTCCAGGCCATAAAAGACTCCAAAACTTTAAAGGCTTGTAACTTTGCTTCTACAAGTCCGTTTGACTTGATTCAAAAAAGGTTCGGTCGCTATTGACCTGCCCTAAGTGATAGACTACTTATAAAAATTTCATAAGTAGTGCTAAAAAGTTGAAAAATTTAAATTCACTATTTTTGGAGGTTTTCTGGGGTTTTCGACCCTGCTGAATTCAACTAAGGCATTTATAATGTTGTACGAGGCGAGCTTCAGCTCGAGACTTGTTTCCTGATGTAAATAACTCTACCGATTTTCATGTCAAAATCGGGGTCCGAATACCAACACAGTGATATGACGCACGCTCTGTCCGTCGGAGGTTGGATTTGTGGGCCGAGGCCTTGGAGTTGGGATAAGATCCCCTCTGAGTAATGCCTGTAACGGATTCATCAGCTTAACTTGTCTATCCTCAAGTAATGATAGCATTACAGTATGACTTTGAAAACATAATCTTCACATTTACTGACATTATATTTCTATACGTTGCGCTCTGCTCAGGTTTGATATCAAACTTTCTCATTTTTCTTTGCAGTGAAAAATGACCAAAGACGTGAATAAACGCCTGCAATTTTTTAAATGCAGTTGTGGGGATGTGTTTAGGGTGAAAATTTTCACCTTCACCATAAAAAGAATGCTGCGCATAGTGTTGCGGTTAAGGTGTGGTTTTGTGTGTGGTGCAATGTGAGGTGTGATGAAAGGAATGATGCATTCAGTGAGTTGCACTCGAAGTGTGTATTCACAAAAATTTCGAAAGTTTTGATGAAGAAGATGATGTGTGGTGAGCAGGGAATGCTGTATGAGGAGGGAATGTGTGCTCGTTTGCCACCAGTAGAGGTGGTAAATGTTGAAAAGCGTGTTGTGAGTGATGTAGATTTGGATGCGAGTGCCTCCAAAAAGAGTAGAGTGATGTCGGTGAGTTGGATTTCATCGGATGATGAATGTATGAGTGTTGATTCGAGTGTTGCTGCTGCTGAGCGTGAGCTTGAGAAAGCTGTGAGGGCGATTGTGCCAGCACCCGAGGTGTTGGCACAATCAACGCCTAGACCTTCACCGAGGTGTGTTGAGAAAGTTGAGAGGTCGACTGTTCCGTGTGAAGTTGTGCTGTCGAGGGATGATGTGCGTGCTTATACGAATGTGAGGCATGAGTGTACAAAGTAAGAAGGAAGAGTGAGATCGCTGAAGAGTACGCTGAAAGAGGTGACTGCTGAGCGTGATAGTTTGAAGTTGAATGCTGAGAGTGTGACTCAAAAGTTAAGGGAGTGTGCGGCTGCAAAAGAGAGTATGGTGAAGGAGAGAAAGTTGAAGGAAGAGGCGGTGATGAAGTTTGAGAAGTGTGATCGAGAGCGAAGTGAGGAGCGCATGCTGAAGGAAGCGGCGCTTGAGGAAGTGAGTTTGTTGAAGAATGAGTTGGCGCGTTTGAAGGAGTGTGAGAAGGTGAAATCCCTCACAACTATGCACATCCCCATCGCGGGTGTCGTCCCTGACAAGCCAATTGTATATCTAAATATAAGCAACGACGACACTCAGGAGTGCTACAGCTGTGCGGATGTCCGTTGCTACCATGTAAATATTCAACACACCGACGACATCCACATAGCTTGTTCAAAGCCATACAAGTACCGTGAGTATAATGACTGAGATATATCATCATGCCATCTTTCCAACTCTTACTTCTTTCATTTCAGGAGCCATAAAGAAGTAAAAGCTATTTCTTGTGAACGCACCAAACGGCCTTTTTAAAGGCCACTCTTAATGTGGCTAGATCGGTTCCAAGCCCGACAGCATCTTCGGATGTGAACACAGAGGGAGAGTCTACAATTAAAACTTAGTAAAATAGATGTGTGAGATGGATTCAACCCGAATCCTATAACACCTTTACATTTACTGACTATACATTTGTCCTGCTATCAGGTTGTTTTGACTTGCTATCTAGTTGAATAGTCTCTTGCTATCAAGAGATTCACTTCTGCTCATAAAGCACATCATCGCTGTAATACCTCCTTTGCTCGAGCGTTCCTTCGGGACGGCGGGTACTGCCGTAGAGGGATTGTATTGCACGGGTTGTTCGTCGTTTGTTAGACCAAAACCTCTGAGCCGTTGCTCATGTTGGGCATTCGACTTCATACTCAACGTGACGCTTTCTCTCGCCAGGTCAGAGTACTTCAGCCATTCGACAAAGGTTAGTCTTTATGATATGGAGTAGAGTGAAATGTAATTCATTAGATGCCCCTTCAATGATTGCTCCCATGATAAACGTTGATGAGACAAATGAAATGATTCTCATCTTCCCTTTTCAGTGATTGAAATCTACTAACACACTACCGTATAATCGTCCACTATGGGGTAAGACATGATAGAGCCTCCACGCGGTTTACCCTGGGCAGTCTTTAGACTGGTGAATACTATCATTAAGTTGAATCTGCTATCAGTCAACTTGAACGTTGCATGGCGTTAGAGGGGTATATAAATCACTACCTCTCATTTCATTTCATTTCAATCATGCAGACGCCGAACAGTCAAATCAGCTCTCCTCGCGGACCGCAGTTAAGGCCGCGAAATTTATTTGATGAATTTGCTAGAATAGAGGAGCAAGACAGAGTCCACAACAATCTTGCTCAGATTGGTAATGCGATGACAGCAAGTGTTGTCAATCCAACGGAATGGCGCTACATTCCACTTTTCAGTCACATACCAATTAGTGTGGAAGTCGACACTGCTACCAAAGAGAGAGTCAAAGACTCTCTCAGCAGAATCGGTAGGCTGTAAGATGACGACCCCCGAGAACGAACCACCGGCTCTCTTAAGGGCCACCATGGGGCAAGACATGATAGAACCTCCTCGCGGTTTGCCCTGGGCAGTCTTCGGACTGGCGAATACTATCATTAAGTTGAATCTGCTATCAGTCAACTTGAACGTTGCAAATGAAGTTCGGTGTAATACTTCCTTTCGACGGGCGTTCCTGTAAAGGGCGGCGGTGAAACCCGTAGCTATGTATACCGCAAGGGACATTCGGCAATGGTCAATCTTGTTAAACCTCTCTGCGTCATGTTTGCAAGTGATTGCCTCTGTCTCAACGTAGTATGCATTCGCGCCAGGGCGACATTTAGCCAACTGTCGAAGGTTGCCTAAAACTATCCATTGCATACGTTATGAGAACCATGAGTTCTACCTGTCTCTATCAATGAGATGAATTGATGAATGGAATGAAATGGGAGGACACTCACGCGCCACACGCAACATAACACACTTCTCTCTTCCGTAGTCTAACAAGCTCTTTACACATGGATCGCAGTCGATTGCTATCCCTGTATCAGAAGTGTAAGCTATCTTAATTTTATTTGACACTATTTCATCTACCATCATCACCCATATGAAGTGTCATAAGATTTACAAGTTAGACTAAGCGTTCTACTATTTGTAAATGAAAGATATAGTTTCACCAGTTTACAAGTTAAAAATAAAGTTTCAACGGTGTATACGTTAGAAATAAAGTTTTAGCTGTTTGTATATCAAAATAAAGTTTCAAGAGTTTACAAGTTAGAAATAACGTTTCAATAGTGTATGCGTTAGAAATAAAGTTTTAGCTGTTTGTATATCAAAATAAAGTTTCAAGAGTTTACAAGTTAGAAATAACGTTTCAATAGTGTATGCGTTAGAAATAAAGTTTTAGCTGTTTGTATATCAAAATAAAGTTTCAAGAGTTTACAAGTTAGAAATAAAGTTTCAATAGTGTGTATGTTAGAAATTAAGGTATAAATGATTGTAAAAATAAGATCGCAAGATTTACTAGTTTACAAGTTAGACTAAGTGTAAATTAAAATAAAATTATAACTGTTCACGAGTTAAAGCGTTGATGCAACGATGAACAATTAATAAGCTGAAAAGTTTTAGATTCACTTTAACATTACCATATGTTTACAGATAGAAATGTATCACAGCAAAGCTACTTCATGAGTTAGTTTGCCAGGAGTGTATCATCTCAAACTTTTACTCCGTCGTTGAA
>CAJQUW010016510.1:0-163233 GCA_907163375.1 Prostheceraeus crozeri | reverse complement strand
GAGAGTGAGTGTGTGTTTGTGTGTGAGAGAGAGAGAGAGAAAAAAAAGAGGAAGCTTGTTCCCCTGTGCTTCGCGCACTATGGCCCCGATCAAAAACAAGCAGTTCGAGGAGACTCTGGAGTTTCCGGAGAGAGAAAGAGAGATAAGAAGAGACTAGAAGGACTTAGTTCTGTGCCTCGTGCATTGTGACACTCCATCAAAAGCGAATCATTTAGAGGAGACAAAGTAGCAAGAGAAGGGACGCATGTACACTGTAAACCGTTGACTGACAATTAACAGACATTTATCCTACAAAATTTATTTTGTCGGTCATTGTTAGTTCTTGTAGGATGATTGCCACTGAGCACCTACGATATCTGACAAAAAGCGAAAAAATGAATGGCAATGAATTATTGCTTAAATTTCATCAAAAATGTAGGTAATTTATTAAATTAAGTCAAAATAAATCATAGTTTTGTCAATACAGATTGCCCAAAAGTCAAGCAATCACTAATTGAAAAAAATCAATCAATATTCAACAGTTTTTGTTTAGTTAATTTGCATACAAAGCATCTGTTTCGATGTCGGTGGAGAACCTACAAATTCGTCAGATATCGCAGGATATTGGAGGTGACAATCGTCGGTTGATTTTGTCAGTAATTTTGTAGGATAATTATCGGTCTGCGGTTTACAGTGTATGAAACCAAATGTTCTTTTTACAGGTGTAAAGCAAGTAATAAATGAATATAATACATGCACATTTATATATCACATTCATTTAGTCATGTGATATTTAATATAATAAGTATTAAATGTGATGTAAACATTATATCAATATATCAAATATATAAACATAAGATTATATTTGATAAGATAAATTTTGTAATTGCGTATAAAATTGTATTACATGTATATATTCCTATGAATACATTAGATGGTAATAATACGAGATTTATATACAAATTTCTTTCTTTTGTATATTACAGCAAAAGAATTGCTGTATTATACAAAAATGTCTGAGTTCAACGTTCTTGCAGAGGTTATGTCTGTCGTCGATAAATGTTTAGAGACACGTGTCTCCAGCAAACATTTACTGATATATTTGCCTGCTAAACATTCTATGGATGCCATGAATGCCAGTAAGAATTCTCTAGAATTGCAGTAGGCATTATTAGCTCATACAAATGTCTCTAAAAACCATAAAAAGCTTACTGCCAAATCAAATATCTGTAGCGATTTTGAAAGGCAGTAGAAAATCGTAAAATCTCTAGAAAATGATCACTCGGGTGACCTCCTCCCTCACGCAGACAAAGCTGTAGAAATCTTTCAAAATTTGCAAAGACACCTGTAAGACGGTCAACAGGTACAGCCATCACTTCTTCGATAATATCATGCAGTTTAGTCAAAGAAAAAGGTCTCCTTCGGTAAACGCGATCTTTAATGCGTAGATGAAAGTCGAGAGGTGACAACTGCGTACTTTCTGCTGACCAATGCAAACCGTCTTTGCATACCCATCTTGCAGGAGAGTGTTGATTTAAGAAAGCGTGGACTTCCACAAACCAATGCGGTAGCCTTGTTGAAGGATAGTTGTTCTAAGCCTTCGAAGCTCCGGGTCGAAGTACTTTTCAAGCATTTTCTTGTATTGTTTCGAAAAGACCGTCTAGTCGAAAAAGTAGTGGCCAATGATTTCGCTACGAAACACCGCGCATCAAACAGTGAGTCTCGGAGATTTGATGGGAACTTCTTCTACAGCATGAGGATTCTGAATTCATCAAACAACACAATTATGATGATTCACATGCCCAGACAGGTGAAATGTTGCCTCATCGGAAAAACACAGTCGTGATAGGAAGTTTTCATCAAAGGCAATATGATTTTGAAATTCGTTGCACATCACAATCCTTGCCGCTCTGTCGTCGGTGAGAAGTTGTTTGTTGAAGTGAATTTTGTAGAGCTTCATATTCAACTTCTCTCGAAGAGTTTCCGAATAGTGCTGACCGGAATCTGTGTCATTACAGACGCTTGGCGCAGAGATGTGGAAGGATTGTCTGGGAAAACAGTTTCAACTTCTTCTACCTTCTCTTCTTCAATGCTCGGTCTTCCGGAGAGAGGAGCGTCCAAAATAGAGTCCGTTTCCTTTAATTTAGTGTACTCATATGCCTGTGGGAAGGGATTCTGATTCTTAAACTGTCGTTCAACCAAAGTTACAGATTCTAATCGTGTCATCAGTATCGCGATTTCAACGCGCTCTTCAATTGTCAGCATGGTGTCGGCAATTGGAAAACCAAAATGAATGATGTCCTATTCGTCGCGAACTAAATGACATTTAAGCAGTGACTTGAATTCATAGGTATCACCGATTGAAAACTTAATTGTTTCAAGTCAATTGCTCTCTCAATACTGAGCTTTTCCAAAGGGCTTGTTAGACATCATTCATTTATTTGCTTCAAGCACGCTCACACGCGTCTTTGTTATTAATGCTTCACAGTTGATGAAAAAAATTTAAATACTAATCAAATGCCTTCCTGAAC
This sequence comes from Prostheceraeus crozeri, assembly GCA_907163375.1. NCBI lineage: Eukaryota > Metazoa > Platyhelminthes > Polycladida > Euryleptidae > Prostheceraeus > Prostheceraeus crozeri. The sequence goes on along the minus strand of CAJQUW010016510.1, from coordinate 160,723 downwards.
AAAACTTTAGACCTTCATCATCAAGCACAAGAAAAAGTTTCAGTGATCCGATTATTTGTTCAGTGACACGAATGAAATGAAATCTGAAACGGACTTTATAAACACCCTGTATAATCAATTAACATTTTCTTCTGAATTTTTACTGCAAAAGTGATACCTACTACCACAAAAATATGCAATGATTTTCATTGAATCTGAAAAATACATGCACATATTCATTTCTTCCTCTTTCTTTGTTACATTCACGGCTACTATCATTCTCCCTGTATATGAAAGCATTTTGGCAAATCTACTTACAATAAATCGCCTTGTGGCAAGAATTTGCAGTTGTTGCATGTTTCAGTAATTTTATTCTTCTTCAGATTTAGCAACATTGACACAGATCGATGCCTAAATGATCGGCTGACCATCAACAAACCGCTATTTTTCATTCTACTGTCACTAACTTAAGCAAAGCGAAATGTCGGATTTCTATGAGTACTCTCCATCTAACATACGAAGAAGCATTTCAGATGTAGCCGTTGCATCACGTGACTTTCTCGGCTGCTTCACCATGATCGTTGCTTTGACAAGTTGTGACCCTTGTCGAATAGAACAAACATTTACCTAGACATAAATTGTTATTCTCGCAACAACCAGCAGCGAGACCGAATCGAGAAGTTCTGTGATCTTGCATGCAATGAAAACACTTCATGTAAAAGAGGCGTGGAACAGTGTTCAACGTTTGCGCTGATAATCGACAGCGCACAATACACAATAGGCACGCACGCTTGACGTCATCCAATCAGCGGTGTTGCACACAAGTATGATCCCCGATTCCACGAGCAAGCTTCATTGCGCACAACAATGCCTTATAAGCTATAAGACAGAAGCATTGATGCCCGGTATGCTTTGAAATTCTAGAACAAATTGAATGGTATTTTGAAATAAAATGGCCAGCTTTACACGTGTTCTACTGTGATTGGTTTTCTGTTGGAAATATTGATCCCTGAAGAGCTAACTTTTCCTTATTCTTACCTTCTTCAATTTCCTTACGTTTCTCGAGAGTCAGGTTATTAAAACCGTCGAAAACATCTGCAAATATAAGAATATGAAGCATGGACTGACTTGAAATCACTTCCTGAAAATATGAAAATAATTAATAGTGCTGAACAGAAGGAGTGGGCGCTGATCACCTACTCCTAGTCAGTCTCATTCGATTAAATTCTAACTCAATAATTAACAAGATTAAAAAATAAGAAGACACACAAAACTTCATTGAAATTTCCAGCCTGAAGTACAGAAATCAGTCACTTAAAAATGCAAACTGCAACCATTGTGGTTAATGCATGAAACGTATTCCTGAAAACTATCTCGGGTAACTCTTGCAGTAGGCCTATTCCATGTGTCCTCATCACCAGTATCGACAGCGAAGTCAAACCGACACATATCCAGCTCTATGTTCATAGGTCAGGTTATGGGTTATGGAGTAAGGAGCGACTCAATCCTACTGGTGGGTCAAGTATAAAGATCCCAGAAACCAATTTCCATGGGTGAAGATAGAGTGTGGCAACTTCTGAATCGCAATTCAGTTATATAGTTAAAGAAATTATGGTTCATAGATCCGTCCTGCAGCGGGCTTTTACGAGATTGAGTAATCCTGGTCGAAAATATCTCTTTTTGCCGATCTTCATATCTTTTTTTGACTATCTGAAGTAACAGGACAAAGAGATAATAATAGATGGGGTAGGCAGAATGAAGTGATCTAACTGCAATAAAACAACCTGCATAATTGCCATCAATTGCGATTCAAATTGTAATGCATTTGTGTTGTCACACACATGCGGCACATAAGCATGCCTGGCAAGCCACGTTAGATGCAAGGCAATCGCTAAAACAACAGCAAGCTGTTGTTTAGATGATTGTAAAGCCTTTCAGAAAGAACGGAGCTTTGTTCTTTTGGATTTTGAATAATGTAAAAAGTAACAGTAATGGAGTTAGTAGATAGCGATTTTCTGTCAAATTTTGGTTCATTTTGTCGCTACTGACAGTATACATAGTTAAAATGCACGCTGGTCCATCAAATTCTTCGCTGAAATTTGATCGGGTATTTCATTCCTAGTTTTTTGACGGAGAATGCCTTTAACCTCTACTTTTTTATAGTCCCCCACCCAACATGTAAAGAACAATTTTTTCCTAGATTCTATTGCCTAGCATAGTGCTAACACACATTAATAGGAAGAAATGCGACTTCGCAAAGAAAAAAAACAATGCGTCCAACGTGAAAGCTAATGAGCATTTGTACATAAAACATAACAAGTTATACTTGAACGATAAGTGATAGACTCTATAGATATCTATAAGCAGTTAGTTTGACAACATGCATGCTAATCGTGGGAGCAACTCGGTTGTAAAAGTCTCTGACTTCGTAAAGCTTTTGTTCACTTTTTATCGTAAATTCGATTAAGTTAAACGTATCTGAATATTTGCTTACTGGTTCATTGTTTTTCAGGTTATTTCTTACAAGTTGTATCACAACTTTTCAAAACGGTGTGGCTCAGCAAAACTATTGGCTATTATTATGTATTGCTCAATCCATTCTTTACAAAATGGACGAAATTCGAGCTTTAGTTCCGCGACGTAAACCAAGCTTGCATGTGTTACCGAATCATGGCTCCACCCTGACATTGAGACGAGTGCTACCCCAAATTGAAATGGCTATTTATCATTCAGAACGATCGTCAAGACGACCTTCAGAACATCGCCGCGGGAGGAGGTACTGTTATATAGCATCTATTCAACAAGCATACCGACTCTAATCCTTCCCCCCTCACACATTGGTAAAACCTTCAGGTTTTGAATACAACCATGTACATATCATGATCCAGATATCGCATAACCTCTTATGTATGTACATTCCACCAGGTCTGACCGTTGCTACTTTTCGCAACATTTAAATACACTATTGATATGTAGATTTTGGTGCATAGAAACAAGTCATGAAGCAAAACTTTTCATCTGTGGTGACTTTAAAACCGCTATGATCTCCTTTTTTTGACGAAAAATTTTGATATTGACTAACATTGTAATGTACCTAACGTCTTAAATGCCTACTCTAGACAAAGTTTTTCTGTGAAAATAATTGTGGTGACACTTAACAGTAGATATTGCTCCACCTTTGGGTACCGCTATTTTTTCTCATAAGATCGTTTTAGTATCCAAGACCGATATCAACAACGTTGTAAGTACATCATATTTAAAAAGATTTATAGATTTACGCAAATCTCATATTATGCCTTTTGTACCAAGATCATCTGAATTGACTATTAAGCCGTTACTCGTCTTCCTAATGTGAACGAATGTACATCAGTTTTTTTACGATCTTTTTTGGCAAAGCAATGTCCTAATACCCGTATTCGTAATGTACATATTACTCCTACGACCAAACCTTGGGGATCACAACCGATTGTTCTTGAACTCATAAACCAACGCTGGCAAGCTTTCTGAACACAAGATTTTTCATTGTACAAAAAAACCATTTACAAAAAGAAAGTTAATGGCTGAGATATACCAAGGCCAAATTGTTGTGGTGTAAACAAAATGCGTCGCTTCCAGCAAAGTTCTGGTCTATTGTCGATGACATCCGTGGTAAACAAGACATGAGTACCACCAGCAGAATAACTGCACTGATATTCTAAATGAATCTGAGGCAGACTGAAGAGATCAACACACTTCAATGAATTTTTCTTGCCCTGTGAGCACGAATAGCACAGCATCTGTGATCCTTGTTCAAGCTTGCCCCAAACATTGACATTTCAACGAAAGAGACGTTTTTTTTTCATTTCCTACAGAATTGAAAACCATTAAGCTACGGAATGACGTTTGCCCACCGATTTTATTGAAAACCTTTCTCTATCCTAACATATGTAAAACCTCTGTCCCATATTTATAACCTTTCTTTCAAACGTGCTATTGTCCTCACAGATGGAAGGAGCAGACATTGTTCCATCCAAAGTCGATCCCCACTGTCACTAATGAACATTTGAGACCTATATCTCTGTTTACCTATTGTAAGCAAAATTTTAAGAACGCATTGTACTGAATTCTCGCTTCTGACTTTTTGTTTGAACTATATGACTGCCGTCCATTGCATATCGAAGAGATTCGTCAACTACTTGGTGCCCTGATATACTTGCAAGAAAAGGTTCTGAAATATTTAGACAATGAGAACATTGGGGCTGTTCGTATCTCACATCGATATGAGTCATGCTTTTGATTTGTACCACACCCCTTTTGCTCCGTAGAATCAGTCAACTGAGCTCCAAGCAACTTAATCTTTTATGTGACTGAATTCAGAGCTATTTTAGTCAGATAGAAACAGCGGATCAAGCTTGGCGTCGACTTACAGTTCCTTCACGAAGAACACCTAGTGGTGTTCCGCAAGGATCAATTTTGGGCCCTCATTTATATCGCAATTTTCATGTCCACGAATCATGCATTTCACCACAGACACTACTGTGTATCAAGTACGGCCGACGATGTAATGCAAGTCGTGCCAGTTTAGAAAAGTTGGTTCTGATGACCTAAGAATCGTGAATGAGAAATATCAAATTTTCCTGTACGTGGTGGTTTCAATAATCTAATGAGCATAATGTAATAAGACGCAAAAGTCTTAAAGTTTCAAAAACCGCTCAGTCAATTCCAAAAGTAACCAGTCCTCGAAAATGTTAGCCATTTTTGAAAAATTTTGGGTCTTTGTTTTTAAATGATAGATTGCCGTGTCAAGTCATTTTGATTATTTTTGATTGGCAAACTGTCAAAAAAAAACGCTTCTATTTATTACGAATTTTAAAAGGCCTGATATCACACGATTAATTAGTTGAACGTGTATAACCAATTATTTCGATCTAGCATGAGTAGCTTCTCAATTTTGTAAAACCAGGTATTGGTTTAAATAAAATGTTTGACTCGATTTGTAAAAGGCTTTAAAAAAATTATACACGGTTTCGAAGCATCTAGCTGCACCAATTGTTCTATGTTGATCTACGGAAAGACGCGAAACACATGCGCTGCGCTTGTACTGCAAAATTTTAAGCAAATCCTAATCATTTGTTGTTTGATTTGTTGCCGGAATTTATCCGCTAGAAGCGGCCCGTTATAATTTTGCCACTTGTAAATTATCCGCACATGCTACCATTGGTTTTCATATTTTGTTTGTTCTAAAACTTTTGTAATGATACAATTTGATGGTAAAATAATCTTTGTATCGTTATCCTCCCGCATCTCATTTGGAGATGTTTGTATCTTGTTTCTTGAATAAACGCTATTATTATTATTAGTATGACTTTTGCATTTCCACGCACATGCCTATCCAACCAACCTCTCATCCGTGTATACAACACAAAGCAAATCCCCATGCGATGCATCCCATGTCAATGCTATCAAACCCGGTCATACAAGTAGACATTCGAATAATTGAAAATTAGTTGATTCTTACTCCATGTTGACAAATAAGATTTTAAAATTTCGATGAGCTGACGACTAACCCAGATTTTTTGAAAAACATTCATTGCCATAAATAGTATCCCACGGAGGACGTTCATAATGTAGGAAAACAACAATTTTCCAAGTTCATTATAGAATATGAAATTCTCCTTCTCGTAAACTTGAGGAGATCCTCGCCTTCCAAAAGTAGCCAAACTTACGACCAGACCAAGTCTGACAACGCATAAATCTAAAAAGAAGAAAGCTCCACCTTTTAACTGGATGACACATAAATCAAGATTCTCAATTTTTTTCGCATTACGTTCTATTAAGTCTATTTACAAAAAGTTTGATTTTTATGGTCAAAATTTAATTCAAAAATGCGTGTGAAGGAGATGGTAAGCAGAAGCTTAAAGAAATACAGCACTTGCATGATAAACAAAATGGTATGTGTGCAATGAAGGTTCGTGGTGCATTTTAATTGAACGTGTAGACCCAAAAGATCCGACGGATATATTCCTCAATAAAGCAATGCAGTTTTTTGGGCGAAACACCATGCTGAAAAATCCGGCCCCGCCTCACTCAGTTTACAGAACATCTATTGATTCTCAATGCAGATTCAATCATAAATAAATTAAAACAGAGAAAATCGCACTTTTAAGTAGCAGTTTAGAAGCTACTTGGGGATCTTTTGCTCCTCTTATTCAAATCGCCGAACCTAAAGGTGATTTGGGGAGTTTTTTTAACTTACTTTTTTTTTCCGCAAATATATCCTTGAGAATATATCAAACGACATTGAGACTATAATTTTGAAAAGAAAAGACATAGTGTTAACTGCAAATCATAATTCTATTCAAGTATAATCTGGAGTACTAAACAGAGGAGTACTGGACTTACCGACATTAAATACACTAGAAGTACAAAAATGCTTGTTTGAGTTAATAATATGATCGCAATAACAATATCATAAATAGATCACTGATGAATGTCAGTGAGTCAGTATGCGCTGTGACGGTTGCACGCTATCTTAATTTATAAGTCGTTTTGTGCCATTTGAGAGCTCATTGTCGACGATGTGAATAGTGACTTTTAAGAAAAGGACGGCGTCAATTAGCTAGGGCAACAACACAAATGCTTATCAGCTAGTTCCGCATTCGAAATCGTTTATTCGGGGTAGATTCTGTCTAAAGTAGCGTTGCGACTTCTCACAGAATGACGGACTGCTGTGGTTCCTGCATATCAAAGTAGGCCAGCATTGATCTCCTCTTTATGAGACCTAATACAATCGATTTGGATTAAAGCATCGTCCCTGACACTGCTTTTAGCCCTGCCAAACGTCTGATCATTTTCTCCGACTACTTGAGATCTGTCACGTTTTTCCATCCTCTCCGACAAGGTTTTAGACTTCTCAGGGTTTACCCCACTTCAAACGACTGAGCTAGATTCTTGTGCTTAATTTTATTGATCCACCTCATTTGTAATTAAAGTGCCAGCCGTTCTCGATGGTTGGGCCGTATGTGACATAGCCGGATTAGATTAATGCCGTGCGGCAATTTTTTATGTCTGGATTGTAGACCTATACAGCACATTTAATGAGTACCTAAATTAGTACTGATATTCTTCGAAGTCAAAGGGTACTAGATTCTAGGACTCATTTTCTTAGTCGCATTAAGTACTCAAGTCATTTACTCATTCTAGCACTCATTTACGACTTATGAATACGGTAACCTGCAAGTAGTAGGCATAATAAAATGAACATAACTATTAGTTAATTAACCAAATACTTCTGCCACTAGCGTAAGCCTGTAGAAAGTTTAGTCATTGAGGATTGTAAAAAAATATAGAGACTTCAAAGTGAATATTTTGATAGAAGGCTGAAACTCATGCTGCATATTAATCATCTTTTTAATTGCATTGGTCTGAGAATCCTTGCGAATTGTGCATGACTTTTTGTGAATGACGAAATAATGTATATTCGGATATGATGAAGAGCGGTTTATTCATGAAACAGATCCATTTCCTAAATCGTTGCAACAGCGAAAAATAATTGCTTATATGCTTTAAAATTTACTCATCAAAGTTTCATTCACGACACGACCTGATAATCGATCAAACAATATTAATTTAGAAGTTTATTGTCATACGCGTTTCAGCACCCATGACGTGCCATCACAGTGACAACTGAAAGTGACAGAACAATAAAGGTTTAATACAAGGGAAGATACAATCAACAAATTTTATTTACAATTTATACAATATAACAAAATGTGTATTATGGAAATAAATGTATATGTTCTGATTGCAAGTGGTTGTTCATGAGAGGTATGTGATCGTTGATGTGTAGATTTGGAATGCTGAGTGGCTTCTCCTATGCGTGTATGTTTAGTATGATTTAGGATTGAGAAAGATAGTTTTTGATGGATGATGTATATGCATGGAGATTTTTCGGATGTGGCTTTCTGTAATCATATGCTCTTTGATGCGGTGAAAATGTAGCGACGAGTCTCTCCTACAAAACATTCTGGCAATGTTCACATTAAACTTGTAGATGAGGGAAGAAGGCTCGTTGAAGGGAAAACAAGATTTAAACAAAGTCAAAAAAATTATTATTGCCTAACAATACATACAAAACCCAAAAATTTATGCCGTTACAAAGAGCAATCCCCTCAACGAGCACTCGTCCCTTCATCTACAAGTATAAATGTACACAATGCCCAAAATGTTATTTAGAGAGACCGTTCGCTCTGCATTTGTCACCCGCATCAAAGAGCATATGAAAGAAAGCCCACCATCAGAAATCTCCATGCATATACATCCACCATCAAAACAATCTTTCTCAATCCTACATCATACTAAACATACACGCATAGGAGAAGCACTCAGCATCAAATCTCACATCAACAATCACATACCTCTCATGAACAACCACTTGCAATCAGAACATCTACATTTATTTCCATAATACACATTTTGTTATATTGTATAAATTGTAAATAAAATTTGTTGATTGTACTCTCCCTTGTATATAAACCTTTATTGTTCTGTCACTTTCAGTTGTCACTGAGGATGGTACGTCATGTGTGCTGAAACGCGTATGACAATAAACTCTATGCAATCACTTCGGTGTATTAATATTAATTTACTTGGTCAACTGAGACACTTGGTTCAGGAAACATTGTGATGTGACTTGCCTAATTAAATGAAGCAATTAGTGATTGTCTGCTTCGTTACTTGCACGGTGTTATTTCAGATATCAATATCATGCTGGCCCACGTGTCACTCACTGTCTTTGTTGTCATCATTGATGAGTCGCTCCTCGGATGCTACGCAGGCGTCAGCAATCCTACGGTAGTCCGGCAGCCAGAACGAGTTTCTGCAGGGAACGAGGCCGAAAGTGAGACTTTCACAGAATGATGTACACCCTATGCCTACTACGAATCGGCACGTCTGCCGAGTTCTAGTGAGATCCTCTTCTTGCCAGACAGAATCGAAAAAAACAATCCAATGGGAATCCAATGGGACCAGAGTGGCTGTTTTTTTTTGGCTAAAATGGAAGGGCTAGTGGGCCTCTGAGTTAAATGAACGAAAAAGCAAGTACCCAGAGGTATAATGTTGAGCAGGGAATGTCTGGAGTAAGTGCTTTATGCCATGCCAACCCCATCTATATAGCTATACCGCCAGTAAATATTAGAGGATGCAGCTGCGAAAGGGCGCATACACAAACATTGGGAACGACTTTTTATCCACTGGCGAACCATATTTCTCGCATATATGCCTTTAGAGCCATGAAAAAGCAACTGCACATCAAAAATGACCCGAATCATAGTAATCATGACTCGAGATGAATGACCTTTTTCGTTTATATGCAGGAGAAAGAAGCTTGGAGCAAATTTGCGTTGTAAAAACCGACAAACTACAATCTGTGTTCCATTGGATTAGGCAAGTGTGGTTTTCCCTGTGCGTGTCTCTAACAAGAAGTGGTACGCACTAAACTACGGACAGTACGTCCAGCCGTATAGCATGAGGTTACATCATTCGTTAAAAAGTCGCACACTGCCGCCGGCCACCGCGTGTCCCGGCATAACTCGTTCGGCTTGCAGGACTACGGGTGAAGGAAATACCATTGTTTGCTGTCAAACCGGTGCCCAGAGAGACGAGAGACAGACCCTCGGTGAGCAGATCGCGAAGTTCTTTCTAATCCTCTTAACCTCCACCGTGGAAATGATGACTCACGCAATGACTGACCATGGGAATAATACAAATTTGAAGTTTGGCCCGTTACAAGATGGCCGATTTTGTGATGAAACTTACATATTCTTTGAGGCGATAACACCAGCATTATTAAAAAATCAATCAACTCTCTTCGAAAGCACCAGGCGTAATTCAACAAACAGAAGTTAGTATGCAGTCGAAAAAAAGTCGAACCGTTAAAAAAAAAGGTTAACCTTCCGCGAAATTGCGCAAAATTAAGTAACAGTATATAATTAAATGAAATTGTACAAACTGATGTCCGATTTGAAAAAAAATGGTGTCATCAAAAAAAAAGCTTAACAACCAGGTCTGATTCAATGTTGTCAATCTTGATTTTCTGTATTTTGGGTAAGTTCCGTCTGTAATGTCGTGAACGAATGAAACCAAACTTTCATAACTTTTAAAGTCCTGCTGTCCACAGCTACCAGAAACAACCTAAAAAACACTTTGGTTGTGCCAAATCAAAGTGTTTTGACATAAAACCTTTTTACATGTCACAAAGGTTATTGAAATTGAGCAACTTTAATCAATGCAAAAATAACTGTCAGATTTTTAGGCAAACAATTTTTCGGTAAAAATTATTATTATTGTATCTTTTTGTACATTCAGCAACAATCCTAAATTACCGTTGCGTCATATTGAAGTCCTGACGATAGTCAGCGGGCCTGGCCGTCACTTTCGTAAAAACAGTTCTGTCGTCTCCAATTTGACATCCCGGCAATCAAAGAAACGCTTAGTTTGTTTTTCATGAGAGCTACTGCCCACAGCTGACCACAATGATAAAAGTGACAAATATTTCCAAAAGAAACTATGAGACATGAGCTTTCATATGGTACATCGTTTATCCAAAAAGTGATCCGGGACTTCAAACGCACATACGTCGAAATATGTATTTGAAAATGGGGTTAACTGTTTTTGTGCATCCGATTTTTGAAGCGGTCTGTATATGGCCAGATGCCGACCTTATGCCGACCCATAACGTGCAGAGTCAAAATTCTCACCTTGGAATTCGCAAAGAAAATAAAGATCAGCGGTATGAAAACAATAGTTATGTTCCAAAGACGTTCAGTTCATATAGCTTACATAATTCACACACATGATCGGACATTTGAAGATATCCTAAAAAGAGTAAGAGCATTATTTTACTTTTTCTTTTTTCTCTACGTAAAAACCGATCCGAAAAATCGCAAACATTTTCTTTCTCTCCACCAGCTAGTTCTCCACGCTGGGACAAGATCGTTGAACGCTCATTTGAAAAAAAGAAAGCAATCCAGTTCATTTAAAATTCTCTTCCGTACGTGCTGCTCTGTTCGGGCTGCCTAACTTCATAAGGTGAATCAAAAAACGCCTGTCCAACGGTAGTGTTTTCTTAGACGATGGAAAAAGCAAAAATCTGAAGGCGGCCAAGTCTGGTGAGCAACCACGGAGGATTGGAGGACCTCAGCGTTTCAATTGAGAGACTTTTTTCTTGTAACCCACTCCCACCAAATACCTACTGCAGAAGCTGTGTGTACTGGACTGGAGCATTGTTGACATCTGCAAGCAGCTGCTGTTGCTTCTAAGTTGTTAAAAAAAAAAAACGGCGGTGTCCAAAATATTCCGCGTTAAAAATACGCCACCGCTATTTTGCGAGATTTGTCCTAATGTCAACATGCAGGATTCCGTGTTAACGACTAATTCCGTTACTTTGCTCTGCGACCAAACTTCTCCAAAACAACTGCTTTCCAATACACCATTTAGGAAGAAGACTCAAAACGGCAACCGGCCGGCTCATCGGAACGAAATGATTCAACGGTGTTCATCTTCTGTCACGTCCAAATCGAGTGTTTTTCAAACGTAAATACCGATTTCCAAGCTATTGAGGAGCGCCAAAATTCGAAACGACCCCGCGCGGCCAAACGTCTTGTCTTCCCATCAGTCTTTCCATTTTTCCTTCATGTGCACACAGTCAGAGCCAGCTCAGCACGAGCATTCGACCAGTCATTCGATCTTTCATTTCCAAGTTTCATTCAAGCAGCAGCCATTTTTCTGAAGTGATGAACTTGGGACAAATCTGTATGCGCGCAGTTTTCTGACTCCCAAATTGGAGGAGAATATTCGATCGGCGGGCAGGCAAACTGTTCTCGTGACTCTAACTCATTTGACTACACGCTCAAATATTCGACGGCTGCATCACATCGATTTTAATGTACCCGATTTTCCGCGTATTAAACCAAACGCATTTTTCTTCTCTTTTTTTTTTTTTTTGAATCTGGAATTTCGTCTGGGCGGCCGCTCTCCCCCGACTGTCCCGTAAAAATCACGTCGTCTTCCTCACTTCCTCCTCTCGATAATTCATCAACGAATCCAGTAATATCACGAACGGTTGGTTCTTGGAAACGAACAAAGGATTCTTTGTAAGGTTCTGCAAATGTTGCAGCAGAATTTTCACTGGGTGCCAATTGTTTTGTGAAGTAGTACGAGTACGAGGAAGTTAATAACGCTTCGATGCTCCACTTCATCCATCACAAACTGAGTTCTTTCAATAATCGAACACGTCTACTCAACTCTAACAATCTTGAAACTGCTTCTCTTTTGCGCATTCGAACAGCTGCATGGAGTTCATTTCATCACCGATTCGTCGTCGTGACCTTACATGCTTGCCGTAAACTTCAAGCCTATAAAGTTGGAATCGATATGTCATTTCTGTCATTTCTTTTTTCTAAAGTTCCGGGTTGTCTCCACAAACGTATGAGGTCTTTATAGGAATTCGTGCTGTCATTCACAATCACACAACACTAGTCATTTGCAATAAAAATGCTATTGACTGCTCGCTCGAATTATGTCTCGACCTTGAAAGTAAAGTGCATATAAATTGCGCAGAAGTACAGCATAGCCATATACGTTCCCAAAAGAGGCATGGTCATATTTCATTTTCCTTATTTCCCCTCTAAATGGGGGACTTTGTGCCTATAAGTTCGCGCCAACTGATCTGAAGATGCTATTTTTGTTTCTGATAATTAGTAGTATAGTAATGAGATTGCGGCGCACCGCCTCCGCTACGGCTCAGCACACCGGATCTCCAACACCCTAGGTGATACAAAAAAAATGAAAAAAATGAAAATATTAGGGACCTTCTTATAATTTAGCATATCCAAAATAGAAAAAATTAAGGAGAACCTCTTGAAATTTAGCAAATCAAAATGCAAAAATTAGGCTCCTCGATGAAATTTACAAATCAAAATGCAAAAATAGGGACCTCCTGAAATTTACAGGTTACAAAAATGCAAAATGAAATGAATATGGGACAAAAATTCAGTAAAAATATTCATTTTAAAAATGGAAGATGTAAAAACAAAAGGAAACCCATCCAGCCCCTTTATATTCTTCACTTGACATATGGCATGGATAAAATAAAACACAAAGATAGAGTTAGGTACATGAAAGATAAAGAATCCCAACTATTGTTAAGATTAGAACATATGATTAAATTTAAGAAACGAGATGGACGATAGTTAAGAATGTGACGAAACAAGGCGTTAATGGAGCATTTTAACAATTTCTAGTAGGCGCTCTCGACTATTGTCATTTCATCTCGGGGGCGTTCTTCTACAATTCCCTGTTGTGTTGCTTTGTTTTTTTTTTTTTTTTTTTTTCGACACAGCTTTAAACAGGTACAGTGTATTTCAACAACGATCACTTGCAAACAGTGATAGATAAATCTGTAATGACCTAAGAAACGAAAATTCCTTAAGTAAGATCATGCCCATGTAAAAGAAGTATATGGATAGAAAACTACATTACTACGATCCAGAGAGTGTTGATACTAATGTTATTACGTTTAGATGAGATTGGAAAAATTTGACACAAATAGCAAGAGAAGCAAACTAAAATTCCTGTTAAATCTCAGACAAGTAGACAATGAAGCTTTTTTTTAGAAGAAAATAAGAACTTTATTAAAAAACGTTAGAACTTTCCATAGAACAAAAATAAAGTTTTTCAGTAAAAGTGCATTTGGCTGTAATCTCTATGCTACCATTCCACAAATTATTCAAATATTATCTTATAAAATAATGAATACAAATGAATGACAAATGAGGCATAAAATAAAACAACTAGAAGAATTAATAAAACAGAAAAATATTAATACGAAAAAACATAGACAATATCCGAATGCTACAATAGCTGCTTGGCGTTCAATCTGATATGTTAGAAAAAATGGCACACCTAACTGAACAATGAAAACTGATTTTGAAAAAGAGAAGCTTATTGCACCACTCAAAACTCTTGAGAAAGAACTTGCAGGTTCATGATAAACGATTTTGATATAATCTGATCCAGTGCAGAAAACCATCATGGATGATTATGGTTTGTTAGAAGCAAACATAGCGACAAGAAATTAACCAAAATCTATGCTATTTGAACATTCTACTTCATTTATAGATGGAAGAAGGAGCCATTTCCTTCATTTTCTTTAGATTTTTTTTTAACTTAGGTGGAGAAGAATTATTTTATAATACTAAAGAAAGATTTAATTTCATACACCCCACCAGACAAAACAGCTTTCAGTTTAGGAACAGAAATTTCGTGGATTTATATTTAAGAGGAGCGGATTTAGATAAATATCATACTGATGATCTACTGAAAAATACAAAACTATGTTTAATAAGGTTGGAACAACTGCAAAAAAAACTCTTAAGCGTTTAATAAAAATTTGAATGGCTTATTATTCTAAACGTCTAGTACCAGTAAAACAGGAACAAAGACTACCAATGCTAACAGCTGCTTTCGCCAGAGGCAAAGAACTGGTTATTCAACACCAATGGGCTGCTTCTTCTCCAGCAAGAACTGGTTATTCAAACACCGACTGGTTACCAAAAACAGGAACAGGACTAAAAGAACAACGGTTTTCCCTGTCCCGATGATCCACATGAATATAATAAACAGATTAGAGATTTTATTAGCCTGCAACAAAAGAAGGACATAACTCTAGTTTTAACGAAATACATGCATATCTTAAAAAGACTATTAGAAAAGAAAATTATAAGTGAAAAAGACTACAAAAGCTTATCTAATTATTTTGGTTTAAAAAAATGTCTTCGAGGAAGTTATCATCGGCAGAACTAGAAAAAAATTTAATAAACATTTAGAAAATTAAACCCGAGATTTTGTCCTCATCAAAATTTAGTACGTCATTTAAATTTACTAGCAACTACTACCTCGCATACTTGTAATTTAGACCCTATTATTCACTTAGAAAACAAGACAAACATTATGAAGTAGCATTTTAATTTTCAACTAGTTTTTTTTTTCAACATTTAAACACTATACAAAAGTAATTATCAAAGATGTAAATGACCCGATTTTAAATATCTCAAAATGACAAAGGTAAAACTTGGAAAGAATTAACTTTTTCTTCCTGGATCTTATGAAGTTGAATCGATTTCCAATGAAATAAAAAGACATTTAGGTATTCAATTTAACAGACTATAAGAAACAATTACATTCGCAGTTGAACCAGCAGTATAATAAATTTTCTCTACTTTAGATGAAAATCATCAAGTTGATTTTGATATTGACGAAATCAAATCTTTATCAAGACTATTAGGATTTAAAAAAGAAACTCTATGCCAAGGTTTTCATATCAGTGAAAATATACCTAAAAATAAACTGAAATACAATTCAATCAACGTTCAAGTGTGATATTATAGAAAAGGTGTTTATGTTAATGGAAAGCTAAACAAATAATATCTTCAGTTATCCAGTCATTTTACAGTTCCGATTGGTTACAGTTTAAATGTAATCCCAAAAAGCATTGAATATATTTTCCAGTCTACAAGAGAAAACAATTAATTCAATTACTATTAGAATAACAGATGAGAAAGGAAAGGCAATAAATTTTGGAGGCGAAGAGATTATGAATTAGATCTATTATTACGCAGAGGTGTAATTAAAAATATTGACTACATGTAAAAATGAGTGAAAGCAGTTCGTGGTAACGATATCCACTAAACAAGAAAGTGAAATTTAATTCAATCATCATCCTAACCAATCCAATAAAGTTTTATCAGTTATCTGTGGAAGATCACGTTGTGGAAAAACGTATCTATTATTTAAAATTCTCACGACACCAAACTTTTTGGATTATAACAATCTTATCATTTATACAACAACAGCAGAACAACCTATTTATCAATTTTTGAAATATGTTTTGAAAATAATCTACAAAATCAGCTATAGCTTCACTGTTGAAGAATATGAAAAATCGAGTATGAAGAGGAAATAAGTTCGTGTGTGAAGAAGCAGCGAAAAATAAACAATTAGTTAGAACCCAATAAAAATAAACACATATCGATACAATTAATAGATGATAGTGGCAATATGCAAATCCTAGTAAACTAAATAAAACGAAAAAACATTGTGTTGTTTTTGATGATTGTGTTAATAACAGAGATCAGGCAGTTCAGAGAAATTATTTTACAAGAGGACGACACAATAACTGTAGTGTCTTTTATTTGACACAAAGTATGTATTCACTAGATGGCAGCGTTATTAGAAGAATGCTAATATTTTTATGCTTTTTTTTTCGAAATCAATCCAAGAAACCTAAGTGATTTGTTAAGAGACTTATGTATAAGAGATTTCTCAAAGATGACTTTAAACAATCTTGCAGTAAATCTCTTGCTTGGCAAACGACTATGATTTATCACAATCAATATTGATAAAAAAGTACATGATAGAGTTATAGATGATTGTTCATAGAGTGAAATCTGTGATCGAAGATTTTTTCATAAGAGAAACCTGCACCGCTCAATTGTTCACTGACTAGCCTTCGGCTCGAGGGACCGGGGGCTCTATCGGAAGGGGATTTCTTGGCTTTGCCCCGTCTGAAACTCTGAACACTGACGAACATCTAGTGCATTATAATTCCTCTTGTCCGTATTTCTTTCCCGCCCTCTATCTTCATATCAGGGTCTTCACTTGTCAATCAGTGTATTCACTCACTCGTATTCCATTATATTACTTCTTTTTTTATTCGTTGAAATATTTCGTCTTGAACATCTTCCTCTCTTTCCTTATAAGGTAGCATAATACCATTTGCATCAGTGCTTGAGTTTAAGAATATTTATTTTACCAGTGAATCTTTTTTCTTCAGTGTTATTATTTTTATCAGGAATACAAATACCAGTTTCTAAAGATCTTTTCCATGGTTAATTAGAGCGAGAGAGGGGAACAATTGTTTCAATGTTTCGCCATGGTATAATTGTATGAAATCGCTTTCTCTTCTACTTTTACTTTAGTTTTTGTATAAACCTTAAATGTTTTCTTTTTTCCGTATCGGCTAAGTCTTCCATGTTCATCTACAGTGATACAGTATTTTATTTTGGGAGCAATAAACAATCCATATATAATTCCACCATTACCATAATCATTTTTCCTTTTTCTTGACATAATTCCCCACCAACATATCCAGCAGCATCTTACCTAATTTATTGAGATTCATTGGAAATGTATATGGAATCAGTATCTGTGTAATGTATGTGTTTTTCTTTTAAAACCATTAATTTCTAAAATAAAGTTGTTCATGATTGTGAGCAAGATAAAAGAACCTAAATGTGACGGCAATGAATGAATGTCGTTAGCGTAGTTCTCAGGCCTTGGGCCGTCTTTTCAGTGTCTGTAATATTAGCTTAAGAAATTCATCATCTTCCATTTCTACTTTCACTAAGAATTGTTCATCATTTACTTTTTCAAAATCTTTACTTCTTGAGTGAAATTTTTCTCAATGTATTCTCATTCCATAAATGATATTTTAGTGGTTATGTCTTTTTGTACAGTTTGTCCATATAGTGAATTCATTAATACTTTAATTTTAATTAACTCATCGCCTACAGTGTTTCCTTCTATTTTATATTTTTTTCTTAAATTGAAGAGCTTTTCAATATATTTTCGAAATGGTGAAACGTGATAATTTTCTTCATAGATTATACCATCTGTAATAGATAATATTTTTCCACACATCTAACAATTTCCTGTAGTCTACAGAAGTTAACACATCATAAACGCATTCCATTCCTAAACCTTATTATTTCTTGATTACAATTGTTTTCATTCTTACCTTATCTTTCGCAGGAACTGTTGGAAAAACATATCATCAGATAATGAAACACAACTGTGAATATTCCAGTTTTAGGACGAAATGATTGAGTGTTAAATTGATATAATACTGCTTGTTCTTCTTCTTCCGCCGTGTCTAAATTTCCTAGCCGATTCAGCTTTAGTATTCTGAATGTTCGTCATACATAGCTGATGGATATAAAGATTTGCATCAAAAGCCAATAAGAATTCATTTCGTTGTTCGAGTAGTTTATGTTCAATTTCTTTACAAATAACATTCTGTCTTGCAACTGATTATACTGCTTCATTAAATTTTATATCTATTAAATTATTACCAGGAGTGCGTTCACCGTTAAATACCTCTGTAATATTGGTAGCAAGATGTTACAAAAGGGTGAGACGTAATGTCTTATATTGGCTGAAACTCTTCCACCTTTAACAGATTTCTAACATAGTTTCTTTTCTAGTCCATAAATCATATGTGAGCGTATAAGTGTATTGTCATCTTGTACGTTCTTCATCCAACCGTTAAATGTTAAAGCGGAGATGTTAAATTAGTAGTTATATCTTCACCAATTAATTCTTGCATTACTTGATAATACTTTGTAGATACAAAATGCTAATGAAAGAACATCGTTAATTAAATACGGTTTCCACTCATGTTCTTTTCTTGATAATTGTCATGTGTAATTTCGCCAATTAAATAATTTAATTTACAACATATTGGTAGGGGTTTTTAAAATTCTCTCTATCTTTCGCTTTCTTCTCTCTAAATCTTCAATTCTACAACGGGGGGTGCGTCTTCTTCTTAACTCTTATTCCCTCTCTTCTTCTTCTCCTACTCTTTCTCCTTTCTCTCCTTCCTCTTCTAAATTCTTCTAATTCTCCTCTTTATTCTAATCTTCTTCTCCTCCTAATTCTTTCTACTCTTTCTTCTTCTCAGGAGGGAGGGTGGGTGTGGTTCCTTCTATTTCTTTCTATTCTCTTTTCTCTTTCTTCTTTCATTCTTCTTCTTCTCTCTTTCTCCTTCTTCTCTTACTAAAAAAATTCTTTCATTCTATCTTCTTCTCTTTCGTCTTTCTTTCTTCTTACTATCTCTCTCTTCTATCTACTCTAGTTCTCTTCTTCTCTTCATTCTGCTTCATCGGGCGGGGGGAAGACAAGGGACGTAGGGGGGCACCATTTGGACAACTCGTTTTCACACCTTCCCCAGCAGCGTGTTGATAGCTACATTTTCATTACAATAGTTTGTAAAGGTTCTTAAGGATTTAGGTTACGTTTAGATGTCACCTATTCTCGTAGATCTGGTTTTACGTTGAATGTACTTACTAACACTTTCAGTTTGTATAAGGATTTTGTAAAAAGGAAAGCCGTTAGTATTCCTCTTGATGTTTATAAGTGGTGGTTTAGTTAAAATTTTAAAATTAATTTTGAGTGGAAAATATGCATCGAATCCTGATTGAATTGTGGCTATTAAAGTTACTTTCGGATGTTAAAAGATCCTAGGTCCTGGGAAAAATTGATGTATCGGACATACGTCCTCCTTGGGTTTCCCCGATCGGACATTTTATTGCCATCTTGTTTCCTAATAAAGATTGTGCACACATACAACGTTGAAGTTTGTTAAGTTCTTGTTCAGTTAAGTTATTATATTCACTTATCTGTTTCTTAAGTTCTTTAATTTTGCCGCTGAATCTTGACTCATTTTTTTAGTTTCATCATGTCAACTAAACTAATAAACGTT
Organism: Prostheceraeus crozeri; assembly: GCA_907163375.1. NCBI lineage: Eukaryota > Metazoa > Platyhelminthes > Polycladida > Euryleptidae > Prostheceraeus > Prostheceraeus crozeri. The sequence continues at coordinate 141,168 of CAJQUW010016510.1, read as the reverse complement.
TGTCCCACTTCTGCCAATCTTCGCTTCGGTAAGCAACACATGAATTTTATTGAAATTGATAGCACCTAAAGCATAAGGAAGTAGGATGTGCTTGTGTTGAAACAACGAGGATCTGGATAAGTTTCGAGATCCCATATAAATTTGAACCATAGTCAATTGGTTTCTGTTCTTTGTTATGGTTTTATACGGAAGTGTTTGTTAGATTGTTTCATCAGTAACAGTTTTATTAATATTTGGTTTGAAATTATTTTCAATTTCTCTAATCTAGCTTCTGCTTTGTAGAACTTATTTATTAAACAGTAGTGTCCTATTGAATGGAACCCAATCGTGGGAGAATAAATTGTAATAAACGTAATTATGGAGACGTTGTAATACCTCTAGGATTTAAATGACGATAAAGTTAGGCTAATGACCTGTAATACTGAACACATTCTCCAAAGTATTTATTGAATTGAGAAAATTTGCAGTTTGACATTACTCCTCTGGTTCTAGATGTAGCTTTCTCTTTATATAAAAAAGTCATTTAAACATCTCGAACATAATTTTTTAGCTTAGTTCTTGATTGAACCCACGTAAGGCGTTTTGATAGCATTTTATAAAGCAGGAAAATCTTCAGAAGGAATGTAGCAATATTGACCGAATGTATTCATTTGATTCTATTATTTCATGTTAATACCAGCATCCTCTATGTGATACTTTGTACTAGCTTCATTCCAAAAATCTTCGTATTTGAATACGACCTGTAAAAACCCATTCATTAGTATTCTGATTTGTGGATCTAGATTACGAAGCCATGGTTCAAATGAATTTTATAGTTATAAAATGTAGCGTTAAAAGTTTGGTATTGTGGTTCCATCTTCTTTGTTTATTACACCCAAATAAATTTAAAAAACTTTCCCATTTCGTAAACAGCTCACGTATAATCATTTACTACTATTAGTAAAAAAGTTCATTTTCCATACATGATATTGTCCGGGTAAAACAGATTCAATAGGTCCTCACCAAGTTATCATCAGAGAATATATCCAGTTTTCTAATGTTTTCCATTTGTTCTCTACGGTTCTGTTTTTTTTAATACGTTTACTACCATTACTCGTTATCTTGTTAATAACCCTAACGACGTATATTTGTGCATCAAATCATCAATTTGTGTTCTTGATAATTCATCAATCGAATGTTTGTGTCTTTTAACAGGTCCTGTATTTACGTTGTTTAAGAAAAAATTTAGTTGTGACTTGTTAATTAAAATATTATGTCACTTATACAGTATATCGTAGTTGTGCGAATGTTTCTAAATCATTCAACAGGAAATGTCTTTTATTAACCACCCACCATTAATTATTTATCTAAAAACTCTGAAACTTCGTAACAAAGGGAATCGTTGTTCGCGAACTTCTTATACCGTGTGTTTATTTATAGTCTTTAACGAACTGCTAGTATTTATGATGATAATAAAATCTAACTTCTTTCTTTGAATTTACAGGGTTTGTAGGATGACGATAATTTTTTAAAACTGGTACGTGTTTGATTCTATACTGACTATAGTCATCATGTATAGACATAATTTTATTTATTCTTAATTATAAATTTATATTTCATATTAGTTACATCTTGTTCAACTCACACCATATTGGTTTTATTTCGTCTAGAGTGTTTCTTAGCATCATACACTAAAGCTTTCACACTTCTCAATGCATCTCGGAAATCACTGATTGGATACAGGGTTCACATAGTCCATCGGGGGTTCCATATAATTTGCCGGTGGTTTCACATAGTTCATAGGTGGTTTCACATAGTTCATCGGTGGATTCACATAGTTCATTGGTGGATTCACATCGTTCATCGGTGGATTTTTCCATTACTAAAGTGAGAAAAGTACTTCGGACACCGTGTGTCCGTCACACATTTACAAACCAAACCCCCTCTCTGGCAGCTACGGATTGCCTGTTCTGGGGCCAAAAAGAAGCATTCATATACACAAGTGAGGGTATGGGCACCTCTCAATTACTACAGTCACCAAGTTACTTTCCCCCACCCAAAGTTACTTTCCTCCAGCCAAAGTTACTTTCCCCCACCCAAAGTTACTTTCACACACAAGCGGCTGCATGTCGTTGGAAGCTTTTCTTCAATAAAACTTTGCTACAGTTGGGGCATCTTACTTGTACCTATAAACAATCTTTACATTGGTACTTACTATCATAAAATTCCGATTTGGGTTTTAAAATTTTGCAATTAGTGCATTTTCGTGTGTTAGTAGAACATGAATTATAATGATTAGAAAATCCCTAACTAGTGAAAAATTTGTTACAACACATACATTGTCTATCTTTTATTTTAGGGAGTTGCGGTAATTGACATGTCCTTAGGTGACGGGCAAAATTCTTCGACGTTATACTTTTCCCACAGTCATTACATGTTTTTTTACTTGTGCAACCTTTTGTTGTACTGGTTGTACTGTCCGTACTGGTTGTACTGGTTGTACTGTCCGTACGGGTTGTACTGGGTGTACTGGCTGCACTGGTTGTACTGTCCGTACGGGTTGTACTGGGTGTACTGGCTGCACTGGTTGTACTGTCCGTACTGGTTGTACTGTTTGTACTGTCCGTACTGGTTGTACTTGTACTGGCTGTTCATGTAGGGGGTGTACTGAGGGTACTGGCTGTACTGGCTGTACTGGCTGTACTTGTACTGGCTGTTCATGTACTAGGTGTACTGAGTGTAGTGCCTGTACTGGCTGCACTGGGTGTACTGAGTGTACTGGTTGTACTGGTTGAAGTGGTTGTACTGTGTGCACTGCCGCATGAACTACTTTCATATGTTTATTTAATAATGTTCTGTTACGAAAAGATAAATTACAGATTTCGTATAGAAGCTTGGTTCCGCCAACTTCGTTGGATAACATATTTTTTAGCAGAAAAAAAATGATGTTAACAAATGCTGGCGGGTGTGCTTACATTCCAAATAATCAAGAATCAGAAATGGAACTAGACAACTATATCATGAAAACTGGAGACGTTTTATCAGGACCGCTGCATCTTTCTGTTCCCCCACAGCAAAATACTAAGTTGGTAAATAAAGAATATGTTGATAAACAGTTCGATAGAATTGTGACACTGCTGGCTCCACTAATGAAAGAGACAAAGTTTCTAAAGCAGAATGATGAAAGACTGCGAGAAAAACTAACATAGCTAAGTAACAACCATGGAGATATAGAAGCAGATATATCAAAACTTCATAAAAAAATAACAGAACATTCAAAACTTGTAATCCTGTTATCACTAAATTTAAAGTCTGCCATTGCAAAGAATACAAATCAAAATAAACAACTGAAAGAGGAGTTAGAAAAAGTTAGAGAAAAGAATCGAAAGTTATTACAACACTTACAACAGCTGCAATCCACATTCCAAAAAATTGTTGCTAAATAAAGTAGCCGAATCACACAACAAGCAAATCACATGAACAGAATGATAAATGAAGTGAAAACACTTAATCAAAAGACAATTAAAACGAATTTAGAAAATGAAATAAAGAAAAATTGCAAAGGAAATAAGGAAATAAGGAACAGTTGAATGCTGTTTAAGTTCAATTGAATGCTCTTAAAACAGAATTAAAGAAAAGTGAGAAAAACTTAGAAGCAAATGAAAAAGAAATTAAAATACATCACACGCTGCTTGACGCAATAGATCAAGTGCAACAAAAAATTAATAAAGTTATCACGCGGTTGTTGTCCATTTACACACGTAAATCTAAATCGGACCAAATTTCCCCAGGTTACTAACCTATAGAACCTTGTTCAGAGGCTTTAATCGATCGGACCAAAGGTCCTCAGGTTTCTAACCAATCACAAACGTAAATATTTTTCCCAAAAATCAAATTTAAGCATAAAAAATGCCTATAATTTATAAACACAATCTTAAACACTTTGCTTCAAAAAAATTACTCATGAACCACCTATGAAACCTGTGTACCATTATGACAGTGTAGAAACTATTCAAAAAGAAGGAGATAGTGTAAACAGCGGAGCTGGTATCTTTTCTGGTATAGGAAGTATCGTTTACTTGATTAAAAATAATAAAGATTTGATTTCATCTGCTGCTGAAGGAGCAGCTGCTATAGGTAGTACAGCTAGTGCAATATTAAATGCTGTTAAGGCTCAAAACGAATTAAAACAACTAGAAACTATTCGTAAACTTAGGAATGATGCTAAAGAAATGCAAAAAGACAAAAAGCTCTCAGAAGAAACAAAAACAAAATTGCGAAATTAGCTCTGACTGAGAGTAAAAAGCAGGCGAAGCCTGGACGAGCGGACCCCCAGACTCCTGAAGAAATGAGAGGAAATGGTGCAAACAGCGGACCTGGAATAGCAAAATTCTAGTAGCAAACTGATTTTTTTCTAATAAAAAATATAATGTCGTCTCTGATCGAAAGCAAATTTAGATTAAACGATCCCCCGTTCGTTAGTTACAATCAAAAAAAGAATGACTACATAAGAGTTGTTATGAATCCCGGATCTTCAGGAAGAGTGAATAATGGAGGTGATTTAATTTTTGAAGTTGATAATCAGCAAAGTTATTGATATTAACCGATTCATTTTTACACTGTGAATATTTTGATGTTGATTTTACAACACCATTACCTGCTACGGATAACATTACATCAGAAAACAATTTCTTCTCAAAATTATTTACACAAATGCATTTGGATGTTGCAACACAAAATATAGAAAAAATAAATGATTCTCCTGGTATTATTGATTCAATGCTTCGATTTGTTACAATAGGTGAAAATACTAAAATGCATGAAATCGAAAGATGGTTTCCTGATAACCATACCGGCATACTTAAAACTGATTTAACTCACACTGGAACAGATGCAGCAGGAATTGCGAAAGATGTAGAAAACATAGTGAAACAGTTAAACAGTACACAAAATATCTCATATTATGGTCAGACGTGATTTTAACAAGAAAAGTAAACAAATTGTTGATTGGTCATTATCTCCGTTATTCGGGTACTTAGATTACACTAAAATATCATGTCAATTAAAATTCAAACTCATAGTTCATCGTACTTTAAATAATGAAGCAATATTTTATGGAAAGGCTGGGAAGAAAGCATACATAAAAATTGAAAAACTTGAATAGTGGATAAAACATATTACTCCTAGTTTAGAGGTTGAAACAACTATTACGAAAAGATTAAATACGAACAAACCAATTCCAGTAAGTTTTATGAAGCGTACTGCGACTTCTGTAACTTTTTCTGAACAAAGATTCAATTGGCATTTCACAAGGACATCAAATACTCCAAGATATTTTTTACTCACTTTCAAAAGAATGAAACACCTAGTTTTGGTAAAACAATAGTCTTTTCCATATTAATTCAATTAGAAGTTTACAAATTTCATTAAATCAAACACGTTATCCTATCACTCCATTAAGATTTGATAACACCAATAATCGGTTTATGGAAGGATATGATGCTTATTGAAATTTGTGTCGAGAATTTGGAGTAGAAGCACAATTAACTCGTGTAGATTGGAAGAATTTATATCCTGTTTTCTGCTTTGATTTAGGTGCACTATCGGAAGATATTATTAAGAATGGTTGTGAAGTGACAATTAATATCGAAAAGAATAATTCCACAACATCATTGATGGCTTATGGTTTATTGCTAGAAGACGGCGAATATTCGATTCAAATTCTTAATGGAAAGATGGTTAGGATAGCTTAGCAACCTGAACAAGGTTCTATCGGTTAGCAACCTGAACAAAGCTCTATCGATTAATTAGAATATTTTTTTATTTAAAAATGGTGCAAGTGAATAATAATGAAACGGTCGAATTAAAACTACGTGACATCATTGACAAAAATACACCTAAAACTATTACGATTGACAAAAAGAAGTATTACATAAGTAAACCAATGATAGAGAATATTAAATTACAAGAAGAAAAGAATGGTGGAATTCTCCCATTAATTCCTCTAATAATAGGAGGTATAGCAGCAGCAGGAAGTGTTTCAGGTGGGATAGCTGGTATTGTCCGGGCAGTAAATAAAAATAAATCAGAGAAGGCAGCATTAGAAAAACAAAAACGACATAATAGGGAGTTGGAGAAAGCAGCGAGGGAGCAAGGATTAGTAGATAACTTTATTAGTAAACTAAATTTAGTTGATGAAGGAAAAAGAGTTCTTAAAAATGTACTACATAATATTGATGACTTAATTGAAATAAAAGAAACTAAAGATGGTTCAGGAAAATGTCTAAATCCTAGTATGGTACGCTAATATTAAATCTTAATAAAATGTCTTTCGAAAAGCTAACAATTTCAAATCTAGATCTAATGGATTATCTCTTAAAAGTACATTCCGGAGGTGATATACAAAAAACGTTAACAAATCTTCCGGGATTTGTTTGGGCAAAAGATAAAGGAGAAAAACATCTTCCTGGTCATTCATATACCGGTCCAGGAACTTGATTAGACATAAGACTAGATGAGAATGATAATTCGAAACCAGGTGAAGAACCTAAAAATAGAGTAGATGCAGCAGCTTATAGACATGATTTAGCATACAGAGAACATGATGATATAGCTTCTAGACATGTAGCTGATAAGAAAATGATAGAAGAATTAGATAATATTGAAAATCCTACCTTAAGAGAAAAAATTTAAAGAATGTTTGTTAAGAAAGCATAACAAGCTAAAATGCTTTTTCGTCAGGGTTTTAATGAAACAAACCAAAGCTCAGTTTATGCCTCTGAAATGTCGAATGATCCAAGCCGCTACGCGTCTTATTTTCATAAGGAATATAGAAAACCAAAATAGCTGATCTTATTCATATGCCGAATGAAAGAGGTTTTAAGTACGCATTGACCGTTATAGATTTATATACTAGATATGCTTGGGTGAAACCATTAAAAAATAAAAGTGGTTTAACAGTTAAATATGCGTTTGAAGAAATCTTTAAGGAAAGTAATAGAAAACCAAGAAACTATTCGTTGAAAAAGGATCTGAATTTTATAATAGAATTGTTAAATCACTATTTGAAACAGACGAAAGTCATTGCCAAGACTCAGTTTATTCCACTAGAAATGCTAGAAAAACCGTAGTAATAGCAAGATTTAATAAAACGCTAAAAGATAAGATCTTCAAGAAATTTACAGAACAGTGTAATCAGAGATAGTTGAAGATACTACCAGGAATTGTAGACGATTATCACAATAAGATTCATTCAGGCATTGAAGAAACTCCAAAGAATGCTTCTAACGATCCCGATTTGATACCTAAAAAAGTTTTCGAAAATAATTATGAAAATGAGAATAATACTAATTTGCAAAAACGTAAATCGAAATTTAAGATTGGAAATAGAGTTAGAATATTTAAATATAAAAATAAATTTCAAAAAGGTTTTGTTGCTTATTGGACTAAAGAAATATTTGAAGTTTCTAAAATAAATCAAACTTATCCGATTACTTATGAAATAACAGACTTAGATAATGAGGAAATCAGAGGTAGATTTTATGAAAATGAATTACAAAGAACTGAGCTATAACCTTTAGGTGGCGCTTTAGCTAGCTTCGCTTGAACTTTAATTACAAGTATCCTTTAGCTTTAACATTATATCAAGAAACGGCATTCCTCCTTGCATTTTATATAAAACATAAATACATAATTGTCCACAGTAAGTAGTTCCTGGTTTTTGAATTTGAAAAGTATTGTATGTTCCATTGCCAAGTATTTCTCTTACTTCATTTGTAGGTGGAAGTCCGTATGAGTCGAACTAATAGTTTTCTACATTATTAGTATTCTTTTTTCCTGCTGACCAATGGATGCCTTTTTGTTCTGATGTGTGAAGATTTGTTACGAAACTTACAGTTGGCTTATTTTTGATCAATTGTAATTCGTCTCTCATGAGGACATGAAAATTCTTTATTCCTAATCGATTAGCGATTTTCTTTAGATCGAAGTTTGTAGTTGTTTCCCTCCCATATAATTTTAAGAACTCGGCTATGTTACTTATTCAACCATTCATTTTTATGTGAAACAAAAATGCAAATTGTCAACGCCGTTGTCACTTTTCAGTCTCCACGCAAATAAGTAGCAATAAATTTTACTACTTATTCCACCATTCATTTTAAATGAAAGAAAAAAATAAATTGTGAACGCCGTTGTCACTTTTCAATCACCACGCAAATAAGTAGCAATAAATGTTACTACTTATTACTTATGAAGTAGAATTTCACGTTTGCAAGTCTTCTAATTCCTGCGTGAGACCAGTATATTGCACAGTTTGTTGCTCAGTTTGTTGCACAGTGGGTGAATCAAATATGGATTCTGATATTCTTTGCTGTTCATCCTCTTTTTCACAATCAATAAAATCTTCAAGATATGTAAAATGCTTCATCACAAAGTGAATTGATAGAGAATAATTGGCTAAGTTTGGATAGTTCTTTGATAATTTGAACAATTTGATCAGTAATGTCACATATCAGCGTGAAAACTTTATTTTGTGGGTCTCATTTAACTCTTTCACGAATTTTGTATAATTCAAATTGCATCATAACTTCAGCCGTTGAACAACTTCTCCTTGTAAAACATAGCAGCGTAGAAGATTTCGATGTGTAATTTTCTCAAAACCAATGAGTTTATTCAATGAAGAGATGCACGATGATGTACTTATAACATCCTTTTTCTCGAGAAATACAGGTAAATTGCTGCTGTCAACATCCTTGAATGAATCTCGGATTATTTCAAACACTTCTCTCTTTTTATCCTCTTCGCTTCCACTCGTCTTCTGTTTCTTTCTTAGCGATTCACTAATAAAATTCACTGATATCGTTTTGAAGAAATCAAGATAATTTGGTGAAATAAGAGGCACAACTTGCTCCACGAAGCAACAAAATTCTCCCTCTATTTTGCTGACGGAAGACATTGCAAATTAAGTCTTAGTTCGTACACACTGCAATGTATGGGTAACAGCTGTTTGTTCTGAAATGACGTCTTTATAATTTTCAATTGCGGCCACCAGCTTAAATGCATCGTTTTCATGAATGGGGGATGCAATTGTTCCCTATTGAGCGATCATCAGAGTGTAAAGCAGTAGCCGCCAGAAGAAATGACAATAGTTAGAACGCCAGATGAAATGACGATAGTGAGAGCGCCTAAAGAAACTGCTAAAAATGCTCCAATGCCTTGTGTCACATTCTTAACTATAGTCCATCTTTTTCTTAATTTATCATAATTTTTTCTAATCTTAACAATAGTTGGGATTCTTTATCTTTCATGTACCTAACTCTATCTTTGTGTTTTATTTTATCCATGCCATCTGTCAAGATCGGATATAAAGGGGCTGATGGTTCTTTTGTTTTTACATCTTCCATTTTTAAAATGAATATTTTTATTGAATTTTTGTCCATATTCATTTCATTTGCATTTTTGTAACTGTAAATTTGAGGAGGTCCCTATTTTTGCATTTTGTTTTTGCTAAATTTCAGAAGGCCCCTATTTTGCACTTTGATTTGCTAATTTCAAGAGGATTCTAATTTTTTCATTTTTGTATCTAGCTAGGTGTGGGATCCGGTGCTGAGCGAAGCGATGCGCCGGATCTCATACCCTATACTACTGAAATATAGTTTCGAGAACTTGGAAGACCAAATGACACCAAAAAACCGTCAGAAATATTCTGTGCATTATTGCACTTCTGTCCATTCTGTGCATAGTCGTGGATTTTCGGACGACCAGTATCTACAGTTCTGCTTATTCACGGATCCATTGAGATGAAACTGTGCCTCATCACTCATTACAATATGTTTCAATATGCAATATGCTTCATGTTGATAAAGGGCAAGCATGACTTGAGCAAACTTCAATCGATGGGGGTAGTCGTTTGTATTCAATTCATTGACTATCGCGATTTTGTAGGGATGAAAGTTCAGGTCTTCGTGTAAAATTCTTCTCATTGTCCGATCACTAACTCCCAGTGCTGCAGACTGCCTTTTTACTGAGTGGTCGGGACTTCGCTCCACCGCTTCTCTGATTCTGTCAATGTTCTCCAGGGTACGAACTTGACGTTTCCGTCCAGGTGGTGTCTTCTTCAACACCGATCCATGCGTGCGAAGATTGTTCACCCATCTTAAGATGGTGTCACGATCGGGAACGTAATCGTTTCTATTGATGTTAAATCAGCGACGAAACTCGCGCTTGACTGTGGTCACAGATTCACCACTTTTCACAAAAGAGTCGTACACGAAGATGCGGTGCTCTAGAGTCCATTCAGTCATGTTATCAGAGTTGTTAATGGTGCTATAATTTGCGCGAAAATGATTCATAGCAGAATGATTTCTAGGTTTCCGTGTGGCATTCAAAATATCGATTGGGTTTCATCAGTATTCAGTAGACACAGTTAGTGCTTCAATTCACAAAAACAGACACACTCACAACACACGTGCGCACGTGACAGATTCAATTCGATACACAGATTTCACAATGTTGATTTAATTCATCGAGCTATCAGAATGTTGCACAGAGCATCATAATGACGACCAGAAAGCAATATTTCTATGATTTGAATTTGGTTTTAGTTGACGGCTTCAATTCAAAATTAAATTCGTCAGAATCAGAACGCCACAGTTGATTTTCAAAATTGTGAAAAAGGAGTCGCATCGCTGTACTTTAAAAATATTGACTACTTTGCACTATTCTGGTCAAACGTCAATTAACACTTAAATGCTATGATCCAATGAGCATATTGACGTATGTTACATTCATTTTCTTTCTTTATGTACCGATAGATGAAATAAAAAACACTTGGTTTTTCCGCCGCACCCTGTACCATCAAAGCTAAGCTAGGAGCTGAGAAACGATGAACATGAACTGAAGGAAGTTTGACAAAGATACTTCGTTTGATTATCAAAAGAAATAAAACTGATAGCTAAATGTCCAAGACAAAAAAGCGACATGGGGACTGAATCAGTCGTTCCCTGGTGTGGATAGGATCAAGTCATGCATCCATCTTAACCCATTAACGCCCAACAGATTTTTTATTCAAATACAGTTATTTTAATTTCTTTTTTGACCAATAGTTTGGAGCTTGAATCATGTTCTCAGAAAATTTAATTTTAATGAAGAACCAGACTGGCATATTTTTATGCCACCGGGAGTTTCCTCGTGACTAACGAATTTGACTTTTTGTATCCAACAAAATTCTTGAAAACCAATTATCAATCTATTATTTTTGCCTTAAAAATAGAATCAGATTATTTCTTTTAATCTGTTTTAAAAAACAAAGTATTGTCCAATTTAACACATCAGTCAGAACAGACGATCGCAAGATTAAGTCAAGAATCGTGCCACGGCTGAAAGCACTTCGCACACAAGCCAACTCGGCATTTTGTGCACATGGTTGTTGGCCTTCGACAACGGAATTGTCCGGCACATCTCCATTGCTCTACGTTCGGAGTCTTGGTGAGAAAGTGCCCCTTCTGGTCGAATCTCACTTCATTTGACACTCGTCGGTCTTTCACAAAGGCACCTATTTGTCTTCCTTGGAGTGGAGGCTTCCCATGCGTTTTGAGAAGCTGCACAGCAACAGATCTGCGAAACTCCAACTGAGTCATTTCAGATCCAGACAGCCGAAGCAGCTGCCAGGCATTGCAAATCGCTGCATCAAAGCACCATGTCATGATGCTCCAGTACCATTTGCGACCTTTGAGGTTGATTCGGTACCTCCCGATGTTTTCGTCCATGCGATCGGTGCCACCCATGTTGAGGTTGTATTTCCTGATGCAGCTCGGTTGTTCAATCTGAAAAGAAGAATGTTTGTTAGAAACAAATGAGCAATACACATTGCTAACGCATCACACCTGCTTCCGAGATTTTGTTGTACGATCCCATCTCTCTGTATTTGCAAGGGGAAGCTTTCCATGGCTGTTAGAAGCTTTTGCAACACAGGAATTATCCATCCACTTGACAATGACAATATGGTTAGCCTCATCGACCGCAACTTCAGATGCTCCACGTTCTTTCTTCTTCATCACTGTTTTGGACGAAGCAGGACATGATTTTGGAATCCTGTTTTCGGGAATTGTGCCGACGAAACCGTAAACGGAATTGTGCTTCTTGAGTGCATTTCGTTAATCAAAGCCATACTGGTAAATAAGTTGTCCATGTAGAAATCCAACGGTAATGTTTGCAGTCGCTCTGGCAAACGATCAATCAAAGACATCATTGCACTGCCACACTTCCCAAAAGCTTTGTCATATATAGAATTTTGAGGTCCTTGCGAGCCTTGATAGATGTCAAATTGTAAGCAGTATCCAAGGCGATAGTTCAGACACCGGGCTTTGTAGCCATACCTTATAGGTTTGCCTTAGATAAATTGCTTCAAGCTACTATGACCATAATATTCAATCATGCTTTCATGGGCGCATACATCTCTTTCTGTGACTGCAAGATCAGCAAACCGCTTGTTCATATGCTTGATCAGCTGTCGAAGTTTAGAAAGCTGTCGTTTGTATCCAGTTTTGTATTGTCTTGAAAATGTAGGAACTTGGTAACGTCGTCGAATCGATTTCTTCGGATTGCTTCAGATACTAAGGTGTTGTGGCTGTCTTCCTGCATCTCCCAGTACATTCGTCGGGAAGGAACACGATTATATCCTGACAAGATGAAGATCCTTAATGTCACATAAAACTTATCCGGCGTCATTTGATGTCTTGGGTTTCCTTTTTGTGTTGCATAGGTATTTGAGAAGTCCACCACTTACTGGACAAACTCGTCGTCAATAAATAGTTTGAGAGACTCTGAAGGAGTGATGTTGTTGTACTCAGTAGTGCTCGATTCAGGAAAAGTGGTCGGCCAGTTTGTTGGAGATCTTTTCTTTTCCACACAGAATCCAATGACGGACTTGGCCTAGAGCATGTGTTCAAATTATCAGTTTCGGGTTCATCGGTGAAATCACTTTCATCTAAACCACCTTTACTTCTATATTCGATCATAGCCGGAGCTAGTAATTGATGCCGAGTGAGATTACTTGGATCAATGTTTTCAGCATCTAACGAACCTGATTCTTCATCAGTTTCCTCTCTCACAACCGGAGGGCAGAGTATAACATTTGTTTCGTCTACGTCGACCGAGGCCGTTATCAGATCAACAGCCTCATTTACCGTAAAACACCTGCAATGAAGAAAACAGTTAACTTATATACGTATAAGTATTGACAACCCTTATCAAACAAATGAGTCTAGAGCAGGGATTGCAAAAAATTAATTGATAAAAAATAATTACAAATTATTGGGTTCAAGTAATTGATGAACTTTTTCCAATTATCAATTTATTTGATTCCGAAAATTAGGGAAAACTTTCTGACACCTAATATTTGGGAACTACAGTTTAATGCACTTGTATCTAACATTGATAATGGGAAATTAATTGCAATTGGTCTAGAATTAGTTAGCAAATTAGAAATACTAAGTGGTTGATTACTTTTAGTCATCGTAATTATAGTGAAACACCGACAATTTTTTTCATTACGTCGATTTTTATCAAAATTTAAAATCACTCGTATTCACAAAAGAAATATTTCTTTATTCCTGAAGTGGTATTTACATTTTCGTGTATTACTGATAAAACTCGTGAATAGTAAGTGCGATTTATATTTGTATTAACTTACGCAAGTAGTGGAATTGAAGCCAAGCGTCAATAGCCCAAAGGCTAAGGCAAAAAGTAGACGTGCGAATTATCGTAGTTCAATTCTCATTTTTTTCGTTGACGTAACGTTCAAAGCATATTCTTTTTTTGATGCAGTAACAAATTATAAAATATGGAAGAAATTATCATAGTAAATTGTCGTATCATAGTTGTAGCAACAATATTCGAGGATGTATTACCTTAACTATTTTTTTAAATATCAAAAAGCACTATCACGAGGAACCTCCCGGCGGCATAAAAATATGCCAGCAGGAGAAAAATGTCCCTGCAGCTAGAGCAAAGCTTTGTTTGAATCCGGTCTTTTTACAGAAAATATCTAATGAACATTATTTACATTTACCATGACTAAGCAGCCCACAGTTATCACAGAAATAAAAATTGAATGACTTATTTTTTTCTTTTTCTGCAAGGATTAAAAGACGCCATTTTTAAGAAATGATGACGATGTCTTTTCAAACATTGAAACAAAATTTGATTGCAAAAGCGATTTAAACAACTTGTTTTTGATTGCATTCATTGAATTAATTCCTAAAAATAATTGATTGTAGTCTAATTTAAGCGAGATAATGAATAATGTTGGTGGCATATAAATATGCCACCGGGAGATAATGGGTTAACAATGAATTTCTTAAATTTACACATTGCGTTTCTTCTCTGCTATTACGTACAGAACTGTGTGTAGATTTTTGCACATGCATGGGGTGCATATTGTTTGAATGTGCATAGATAATACCCGAATCAGAACGATCAGCACATTACCTTGTTGTCCATCGCAGCCCAAAATCCATCTTCAGTTCTCAGGAACCCTGTCGCATATCGATAAATTTTAGTAGAATTTCCAACTCCAAATAAAGCCTCAAAAGCATCTGAAATGAATCAATAGAAAAGTTTTTTTGCGATCATTTGAAGTTTGTGTCGGGACAGAAAGATCGACCACAGAAAGCTGTGTTGGGAACGAGGCCGAAAATGAGACTTTCACAGAATGATGTACACCCACAGAATGAGATTCATCTGCGCGCGCTTCGGTTTCCTAGAAAGGAAGAATTGTATGTAACCTTAATATCGAAATGGCACATCACAGAATTAGACAATTAGCTCCTTCTCGAATGGATAATTCGTGCATGGAAATGGCAAACAAAAAGCTGTCAGCAGAGGACACCAGAGCCAGTGAGAGATGCGTGCGTGCTGTGATATCACTTCGCACACACCAAAATACACATCGATGCCTGGCTTCGATTCAATGTATAGACTATACAGTCAGCAATGCCGAGGAGAGGATGTGAAATCATCAAGTGAACTAATTTTCGTACGCCTGCTACTTTTTTAATAATGACCGGAAGGGCCAACAGTATGGAGAGAACTTGTGCGCAATGATCTGAATTCTTCGAATCTGAAGGAATTTTGGCAATCGAAGCACTTTGCTGGAACTCACATTAATCCTCAAGCGACGCAATACTTTTTTCCTATCTCTGTAAGGTATAAGGAATTCCTTTTTGCCCACTTAATAGGTTCCTCGATGTGTCGTCAATTTCGTATTAATCACTCTTCTAGCAAACCGAAGCAGATAAACAAAATATTTTATTCTGTGTGTTCACCCTACGCCTGCTACGAATCTGCACGTCTGCAGAATTCTACCTGGCTTCTCTTCTTGTCAGACAGGATCAAAGAATAACACATGTTAATCCAATGGGACGCAGATTGGAGCTTTTGACAAAAATGAAGTTGACTATGTTTTCTGCTAATTAAGCTAAAAGTAATAAACCCAGAGTCATTATTTTTGGCATGGAATGTCTTCCGGTCATTCCCTATCGTGGTTATGCAACTCTGTCTATGAACGTAAGCACATTCAGATTTGACAAGCGGTCTATGGTCGGCAAACACAAACATTTTGAGCAATTTTGTCCATGTTTAACCTCATTTTCGCATGCACTGCCGATCAAAAACAGAATAATAACACATGCACATTATAGGAAATGATCTGAAAATATTCCATGTCAAAAATTGTGGTTCTAATTTGTATTTTTGCTCAATGAACAAAGACATATAAAATTTCATTTTTACCAACGACTTCAATCTTCGTCCCACTGCATAAAAATGCGGTTTTTTCTTTGATCCTGTCTGACAAGAAGAGGAGTTCGTTAGAACTTGGCCGACGCTCACATTCATATAGCCAAGGGGTACACTTAATTCTGTGAAATCCTCATTTTCGGGCTCGTCCCATGCAGAAACTTGCTCTGGCTGCCGGACTACAAAGTAAAAAAACGACATCATCCAATCAACCGCAACGACATCATCACATCGATTAAATATATTTATCCATTGTAGAGTTAAATGTCCCTGAGTTTAATTTGCTGTAGAATTACATGTGTTCTGTTGCATTTGTGCATGCTGAATTTACATTTCATATCGCCGCAGTCTCTGCACTCTGAAATGTCAACCGACATTTATCTAAAGATTGATTTCATTCCAATTTCGTATTATAAATTTGTTTCACCATGTGCTTACTAGTCACTAAGCAGCCATGCGATTTATTAAGTCTGTTCATATTTCTGAACGATATGATGAAAGCAATTATTTGTGTAATTGCATGAGCATGTGTAATTCAATCATCATTAAATCATTTTTTTTAATTCGTCAGTATATTAGTATAGCCTAAATTAAAGGAAAGCTTTGTGGCGTAAAACATGTATCGGCCGTATTTTCCTTGGAGGTGATTAAACGACATTGACACTGATTGGTGGGTCACTATTGGGACTTCCATGTCGGATATTACTCAGCATTTGCAGTACATTAACGGTGTCGTTCGTCGAATATAATTGGACGTCCGATGACTCTTAAGGTGGGTTTATACTCCACTCTGCAGAGTTAACATGTATGTAGAGTTCATTCCTCAGACTCTGCAGAGCTATGACTAACATACCTCTGCAGAGGTCTGCAGATGTCTAGACATGATGATTGATTGACCTCTGCAGAGCACACCATTTATACTTCCTGCATTGTATGTAGAAATCAGAATTTGCAATGGATAGCTGCAGTGATGATGAACTTGAACTGCTACTGATCTTCAAACTCCGAAAAAGAAGACGCATCCGCTCTACCTACGTGAGAGATTTTTTCGTCGAAAGCATGATCGTGGACAATATAAACTTCTAATTCCTGATCTCATCAGTGACCATGACATGTTTTTTAATTATTTCCGCATGTCTAAATCTCGCTTTAGTGACTTGCTTGGCAGGATTCAACCGCTGATTCAACATGAGAGAACGCACATCCAGCCCATTGGTTGCGCCGAAAGACTATGTTTGACTTTGCGTATCTTAGGCAGTGGGGATTCTCAAGCAAGCATGGCCATCAACTACCGAATAAGTAAAGCCTCTGTCTCACTTATATTCAAAGGGACATGTGAAGCTTTGTGGATGGCACTACACGAGGAATTTCTGGTTCCACCGACGGCTGAAAGATTCCAGCAAATCGCCGACGACTTTTGGAAAAAGTGGAATTTTCCAAATTGTGTGGGGCCATTGACGTTGCCATCGTTGCTCCCCCTAATTCCGGATCGCTGTTCTATAATTACAAGAAACATTTTTCCATCATTTTGATGGCAGCCGTCGATGCAAACTACTTATTTACGCATGTGGATATTGGCGCATACGGGCATTGCTGTGACAGCACCGTCTTCTCTGAATACAACTTCGGCAAATGGATTTGCGAGGAAACTCTGCCGTTACCAGAGGAAAGTTTCTTACCAGAGACCAGCATGAGATCTCCATGTATTTATTGGAGATGAAGGATTCCCCTTGAAAAACAACATCATGCGACCCTACCCGAATCGACAACTAACCGACAATCCACATGACATCATAGAGAATGATAAAAAGCGAATCTTCAACTATCGTCTTTCTCGCGCAAGAAGAACAGTTGAAAACGTATTCGGAATACTCTCAGCAAGATGGAGGATTTTGCGTCGACCGATAGAAGCATGCAGTGCTGTTGACAACATTGTAAAAGCTACTGTTTGCTTGCACAACTATTTGAAAAGTACGGATTTCAAAGAAGCATGCAATCAACAATACGTGCCTCCAAATTATATTGATAGAAATGGCGACGATGGAAGCTTTCTCCCTGGTGATTGGCGTTAGGAAGTTGAAAATGCTGGATTTGGTGCACTCAGTCGCGTCGCTTCGAACAATCACACACAGCGTGCATCCAACATCAGAGATAATTTCAAAGACTATTTCACTACCAACGCAGGAAAAGTTTCTTGACAAGATAAAGTCATCTATCGAGGACGATTTTAGTCGTGATCTCCTTTGATACGTATAGTATAATAAGCACGTATCTTTACAGTGTGATATCCCCATACAGTAAGTGCATCTTTGAAGACCTATTGTATTTCTTGCTGAAAGATTTTGATTACAGTGATTAGTAATTAAATACATGTAACTTGGAAATTTTGTTTTATGTGCATAGAACATTTGAGATAATGTACGTGAACAATAAGTGGCAGAGGTTCAATCAGCGTAGCACATTTTGAATCACCTCCGGCATTCTCGAGATCGCAATTCAGAATTGTTATTTTTTTCCTAAAGTTTAGAAGCTTCACTAACATAAAGTATGATTAAAATGTGTAAATGTAAGTCTATAATTTTACTGTACAGTGAGAACAATAAAAAGAAATATTTCCAGCTCGCATGTGCATGTATATTCGCAGAACATGACAATTGAATATATGCAGGCTTTACTGACACTAAAAAGACGCGTGATTAATCAGAAGTATCTTCATAAAGTTTGGCGATATCAAATGCCGATTGCGCTTTGTCAGTTTCAACATTCACATTTTGTAACTCAGCAAGCACATGTACCGGTACTGGTTCTTCCGAAGAGGTGATGGGAGAAGTCTCGGCCTCAAATAACACCCGTTGAATCTCGAATTTCACTTTAGCCTTCAACTGAGGGTTAAACCGTTTTAATGTAAATCCAATACTCTTTCTTGAAATAGGAAAGAGACAAGAGTTGTTTTATTTTTAGACGAAAATTGCACACAGTACAGTACATGCATCAACAGAGTAATTATAAAGGATAAGTTTGTAATTGAACCTAAATAAACCTGACGCGACATTACAAAGCTTATTTTAAATGCAGTCTGCTCGACACTATCAACATTAACCCTTCTACTGGCAGCTACATGTATTTTTGTGACGTCAAATGCGCACACCCCCTGATAAAATGTCAGTATGTTGCACATCAGAAAAAATGATTTCTAATATAATCACTTGCATCATTCAACAGTATGGGAAAGAAGCATATAAAATATAAACACATAGAACACATAAAAACGCATTGTAATCTGTTTTTGCAACACTGCATAGAGTCATTCACACACAAGGTTGACAAATAGTTCACGAGAATCCAGAAAGCTAATATTTCTGCATATGCATGCACAGATGAATAATATAATTATAAATGGATTAATCAAGCTATCGTAACAATAATACATGTACACCGTACATATGCGAGTACTAGATCAGCTAGATCGTGTTGCCCAAAGATGGGCAAAAGTCAATGACATTCCCAGTCTGCAAAGTAGACTTGACAAGACTTGTATTCGGATTATAAAAAAGATTTCATGTGCGAAAGAAAATCATCCCTTATCGGAATTTTTTGTATTGAGAAAAAACGAAAGTGGTGTGAGCCATTTACGGATTTTACGACCTTTGAATAGGCGACTTCCTTTGTATAATGACAGTTTTGTGAAATTTTCGATGTACTCATGATATTGTCACCCCGCCTCTGTCATTACCGCCCTTTGTAACTGACGAATAAAGTATTATTATTATTATTATACCTATTTGTCAAAATTCATTCATTAACTCTACTTTATTCATTTACGTAGGATGTATATAAACTTTATCCTTACCATACATGAGATCCTCATCATAGGCGTTTGGTCTGCTGTTCTCACGAGAATGCAAAAATCGCATTATGGCATCGTCAATTGATGAAGCAGACGATCTCTTCCGTCCATTTGTACTTGTAGTTGTGGATGTATTCTCTTGAGATCCTTGATAATCAGAAATATCCAGCAACGTCGAATCCAAATAACACGTGGAATCATTTTGAGAGTCGTCAGCACTGGGAGGCTCAACAGCCGCCATCACACTAGACGTCGTCTTCCTCCGATCACCACAATTATCCAAGAAGAACATCAGCTCATAATAGGCCCACTGAGGGGTCCTTGAGGCGCCACTACCCGATGTAGAGTTCTGCTCATTCCTTTTATTCATTTGACGTCTTACGTCTCGTATGGAATTCCACTTCTTTTTACAGTCATCTACACTCAGTCCAACTTTGGTGCATAGAGCACTCCAGGAGTTCGCCTTCTTAAGCTTGTCCCTATAATCCACGGAATGCATATTCCACAGGTGCTCATGTTTTTGAATTTCGTTGATCAGTTCTTCGTTGCTCATGTCATACTGCACAGTGGGCTACACACACACGAAGATGAATGGAAGTGACTACAGTCGGCAATGTAATGCATCTCACGTAGGGACAAGTGAAGCGCAATGTCAGTGACCAATCAGCACGCACTGAGCGTCAACGTCATGCGAGCATCAACGCCTACACCTCTGCAGAGCTTCATAGCAAAGTTCAACATTGTTCAACTTCCTAAATATGTCTGCAGAGCACCTCGGCTATGTTGTAGGTGACCTACTTTTCCACAGAGTTCACCGAGTTGAATTCTTCACTCTGCAGACATCTGCAGAGTGGAGTATAAACCCACCTTTAGTGGAAACTCGATTCAGTTGATGAACTACTATCAGATCCTAACACGTTTGCATTTTCAATTAGGGATCGTTCACAATTGACGTCAACCATGACTGGGAGGAGGGGGGCTGCCCGAAAGTTGACAAAAGTTGACGAAAATTTAGGGAGGGGAATGGTGGTCTAGAGTAAAGTTGACATCAATTTTTCTGCTGAAAATACAAAAATACTCACCATTACATGCACATTGACTTCTGTATGATGATCACTGTCGACAGTTTTTTACACGTCTATCTATTTGTAAATAAAATTCTCGAAATCTTACAGCAATATCCAGTTAATCAGACAGTGAATGATTTAGTACAATCGTAATTCTCAGTGACTCCTCATACACCGGTTGAAAAATACCACAATCTGTTCGGTAGGCCTATAGCCTACAGTACCAACTCAGATGCACACTAAATAAATTGGATGTTCGGTGCTGAATCATGCAACTCATTATGTAAATTCTGACTATACTGCTCCCATCAGGAAATAGTCACATGATAAAATTTGAATGCAAAATCGTAAATGCCTGAGAAAATCGTACTATGTGTGACGTTTCCATTCTAAGACTATGAATCTCTCTATCAATGTCTTCGATTCCATTCTTAGCGAGAGACCGCAAGTAGGGAGTCCAATGCGTCAGATATGGCCATGGATTTGGCACTGTAACAGGCTGCCCCAGAGATGACGCGCAAAAATCCCTTCACACAAGCAAAACACAATGTACACCTGCTATGAATGACTTTGCTGCTGAAGTCTTAAGGTTCACTCGAGGTCACTATGATCCCAATAGGCCCAACGGAATCCTAATATATCTTATACCAAATCCAAAACCCAGCTGTGTACCTTATTAACTAACCTTAAAGCTTGTATCTGATCTATAAATCAATGTCTTTTATAAGTCGACCGCTCACGAAAGTAGCACAACTTTCTCTTTATGTTGTTGATCGAATGATTGTATCAACAAAAATTATCAACTTTCCGGAAGACTGCAGGTCGATAGAATGTGATTTGTTTTAGACATGGATTTTATCAATAGTTAAAAAAAATCCATTTCAGTTTTCTAAGAAGTTTATTGTTTGATAGTGGGAATCAATATTGTTAGATTTTGATATCGTCCTGTTTTCATCAAGTTTCATTTTAAAGTTTGATTTCGTTGTTATGTTTCAATTTACCGATTTTGATTGTAATTTTATCAATTGGAAACATACCATTGTTTTTTATAGAAAGTGGTATTTGTTGCAAAACAATTTTCTGATATAAATATAGGCATATTTTTCATGCCTGTTTATCTTGATTCCCTATCACGTGCACCTTTTTACATTAGACTTCATCGATCCGTTTTGATAGCATCTACAGATCTACATGTACATGTATACTTTGCATAGTCTAGAAAATAACTGATGCGATTTCTTATTAATTGCAGATTTTCTACAATTCCTTGCTGAAAGTTAGATCAAATAATTTGTATACTTGAGAAACTTCTTGAATTCTTCCTAAATCACTTCCGTTGTATAGGCTTACAGGTCATCTACAAGTAAACAATAAAATAAATGGGTTTCAAAAATTTCCTGTGCATCAATTGAATTGATAAATTTGCAAGATGCATTCTACAAAAAGTTTTTATACATTGTAAATCGCTGGATACGAAAATTCACCAAACACAAATACCAAATTCACATACATTTTGAAACTAACATTTGATACGAGATTCTCGTATGTTTAGAGAGATCTGGCAAGGTTTTCATACGAAATATCACTTACTTTCGTATGTGATTGTTATGTAGCGATACGAACTATTCTATCTGTGATTTGCTGTTTTACAATGAAATACGAGTTGTTGGTATGTTTTATATACGAGACCCGATGTAAATTCGTCCTCATTCGTACGTCTCTCGTATGTAGAGCTTACACATAGCACATAGAGTCACATAGCAAAAATATAAATATTAAAGTACATACTACTGTCAAATAACTTTTTTCAGTAATACCAGTTGTGAATATTGTGATAGTGTGATATTCAACTAGATTAGATTTATTGTGAATTTTATGTTCTGCGAGCATGTCGTTGCTACTTGCCTAATATCATTAACGGGACGCTTGGTAAACTCTACTTGATGAACCAAGTTGATAAACATCATTTCTCACAAACGATGTCTTTCGGGCAACCACGTTGACTTATATATCTCAAACATAACTATTTTTGCGTTCATGAATTATAATGCGCTTTTATTTCGGATTGATAATATGCTTAATTTCAAAATTGCATAATACATAATTGTTGATGTTTGAATACTTATTGATTATTTATGAAATGCATTAGACTTACATGTAACAAAATCGAATTCACTATTGTAAGTTTGACTGTTGAATGTCATTATCTCGCCACTTGCAAATAAAGTAGTAAATCAGAGACATTGTGAAAACAATTTTTGAGTTTCTCTCCTTCTTTTATAATGACCGAAATAAAATAAAATAGTTTATAATCCTCGTTTGCAAACGGCCGGCGCTTCGTGCCACGCACGGACACTTCTAAGGGCCAAGACTAAAATTGGCAATATGACACAGCGTGTTAAATACATGGCAATGAAGTGGAGTTCTTGAATGCTGTTAAAACTGTGGGAGCTCATATTTTCTGTTAATGGGAGGTCGAAGTGTCTTTATGAGACGAGCTTCAGTCAACCTGCAATCGATAGCACTTTTACTTCTGTCAATAATATCAAGATCAAAATTAGACATGTTAATGTCACAGATATCGTGATTCTTCAAACCATGTTCATAAAGTGTATTTCTTTTATTCTTATTATCTAAATCACGCCTGTGTTCGTTGTACCTTTTATAAAACGGACGGTTAGTCTGACCGATGTAAAAATCGCTGCATAAATTACATTTAAATCTATAGACTAGGAAACGGTCCGAGCAAGCGAAATTATTCGGAAGTAACGCACAGAGGCGACAGTCACCATGCTTGTTATTTTCTTGTTTATTTTTAAAACTGATTGAAGAGGAGGAGCAGGTTTACTAATGAGTTTGACCGGTAGATCACACTGTTTTATCAATTTATTTAGTTTGCGATTACACGTATCACTTATAAAATTTATCTTACAGGGAACAAAGTCATTGTTATTTATTTTAGTTTTATTACTCGATTTAGTGGCTATCTCACGATTAGTGAAGCCGTTAGTAGTGAGTAAAACTCCACTTCTGGATAGCGCAAGAAGGCCGCCGTCGCTGACGTCCCCCCCCCTCCTGTCCGTCGAGTCGGGCGTGGTGTGGCGTCGTGTTGCTTCGAGTCTGACGTCCCCCCCTCTGGCCGGCCGTCGTAGCGCGCGGTGATATGCTGTCCAGGTTGGCGTGGTGTGCCGGCCAGGTTGGGAGGGTGGACTGTCGTAGCTCACCTGAAAAAATCCTAAGTGTCACAGTGGCTTTGTATGGGTAGAATTTTGAAAATTTTCCAAAGTGTGGCATTTCGACCTGGGACCCTCACCAAAAAATTTCACTGACCCCCCCTCCCCCCCCCCCGACAGCAATCTTCTAACTTTGGTTCTAGTGGACGGATTTTGTCTTACAGCTACTCGTTTGAAAGAGAAAAAACTGCTCGACGCCATTTTTGCCGCGAGTCAATCGGACCAGCCGTTCAAAAGTAAGAGCTGTTACAAGATTTTAGGTCGGAGCTCACCTGAAAAAATCCTAAGTGTCAGAGTGACTTTGTATGGACAAAATTTTGAAAATTTTCCAAAGTGTGGCATTTCGACCTGGGACCGTCACCAAAGTTTGTTTCATCAAATTTCACGGACCCCCCCCTCGGCAGAGCTAGCTTCGATCTTGGCTTCCAGTGGACGGATTTTGTCGTGCAATAGCTCGTTTGAAAGCTAAGAGTGAGACAAATTCACTGAAGGAATCGGCTTGTTCATATCTGTCTTCGTTTAGATGTGAGACACCATTTAAGATTTGGGAGATTGGCGAAAAAACGACAGAGTTTGAATTTTTGTCGTTTTGAGCTGTAGCGCCAAAACGAACCATCGGATGGGAAAACGGACGCCAGATTCGGATTCAGCGTGAAATTCTGCATCGGTATGGTGAGTTTCAAGTCAATCGGAGAGAAAAAGTTTCGCTGACCTTCCCCCCCCCTGCACCGATCTTCCAACTTTGGTTCTAGAGATCGTAGAAAGTCGTGCAATAGCTCGTTTGAAAGCTAAGAGTGAGACAGATTCAGTGAAAGAAACGGCTTGTTCATATCTGTCTTCGTTTAGATGTGAGAAGCCATTTAAGATTTTGGGAGATTGACGAACAACGACAGAGTTAGAACTTCCCAAGAAACAGCTCCAGCGGGCGAATGAAGGCTCGGATTGGTAAACGGAGGCCAAATTTGGAATCAGCTTGATGTTATTGTCCAATGAGAATCAAGCATTTCTATATAAATAGCGAGCCTTCCACAGTGAGAATCATTCCATCGTTGAATCACACGAGTGACGGACGCACATTTCCTCTCTCTAGTTCCCTATTCTATTATCCAACTAAAATGGTAAGTCGCTACTTTCCTCCCTCTCCTCCCTTGAACGTAAACTTAATACAATCTTTTCCATTTTCAGGCATCTTCTCCATCTGCTGCACTAGCAGGACAAAATGGCGGTCAAACGTTACAAGGTTCGCTACGATCAGATCATCTACAACTGTGGCCAGTGGAAGAAACAACCAAGGTACATAATCCTACACCGCTACAGCGTAAATTTAAACAAGTCTTGCGTTATGATGATCATAGCGTAGTACTCCAAACGGGAATGCTCCCTTCCACGGATGTCAAGATAATGGCACAATCAGTATGGGGACTACATACTGATCCCCGTGAGTCCGCACATTCGCCACCAACTTGATATTATTGAGGAGTACGTGACATTAAATATGGACATTCCTACTCCTCTTGCTCAAGAGTGGAAGGCGAGAGATGACAAGGATACTCCCTATAGAAAGATTTGGGATGGTAATCAAATTTGCCTACCGGTATCACATTGGTGCACTTACTATAAGAAGGAGGGAGATCATTCAACACCCATCACATGCGACGAGCTCGGAGAAGGTACTTGGGATATACTTTTCAAAGTGAATGGGCTATACTATGGTCGGCATAAGGATAATAAAATAGCCTCTCTCTCCATGCATATGGAATCCATCCTATATATTCCAAAACCACCCAACGTGGACGACATAATTGATCAAATCCTTAACAGCAGTGGTACGAAGCGCAAGTCGGAGAAGAATGCTGCATCAAAACGCAAATCAAAGAAGGAGAATTACTAGTCCTTTCCTAACTCTACCCTATGACAATTCGCTTATGTGCTTTGAGTGTCGTAGACGTGGTCTTATTAGATACATTTTACTTCTTCGTTGCCATCATATCATTTGTGTATTTTGTCGTGAAAAGCATCGATGTAATTCTTCATTTTGTAATATGTTATAGAACGTTTCCTTAGATGTGTAAATTTCCGTTTTAGGCTTCTATCATCATTTTTATGGATTGTGAGGGTGAACCTGTACAGGAGCTCAGTGCTATTGCTATGAACAATTGGACATATCAGATTGTCAGTGTCTATCATTAACATGCCAACTGCGATCCCAATGTTGATCAATGGGCGAGAAAACACATTCATGGACTTAATCTGAAATATTTGCAAGACTATGGCTTTTCTTGTGAGAGTGCTCTTCTTATTGACTTTAAACGATGGTTAGCTGCTTTCAATGTTATACGCATCTTTTGTAATAATCCTGGTAAGGAGAGGAAAGTATTTCCCAATCTAATCATTGATGATATTTTGCTCCCGCCTTGGGATAGTAGAGTGAATCAACACTACCATGAAGTCACGAAACGTTTTAAGGATTTGTCTGTTCCTATTTTGTCTGTTCATTGTAGTAGCTACGTTCATAACCAATGCTTCTTTCCTCCTTACCTCAACACTGCCAAAGTCCTGTATGGTTATCATTGCTCGCTGTATGATAGTTACCAGCTGTATCTATTTTATCTGTTTCAAACCATTGATTTATAATGCATGCTTGTTACCGTTATTCAATAAATGTTACTATGAGAAGAGTTGTTGTTTTCATGCAATGGATGGGTTAGATAAAGGGCGATCATGTCTTTCTCAAACGACTGCGGAACATTACATTTTCATAGGCAAAGTTTAAAAGGAGCTGTTCAAGATTATGTGATAAATTTTCATAAAGATGAGACCGACATCGAAGCAGTGGTCGATGATGCTAGCACTCTATTTCTAGAGTTAATGAATACATTCTCTGATAGCATTGTCATGGCGCGATTAGTTGCGAAAATTAAGTTTAGTCATTTTGGAAAGGAAGAGGTGGAAAGTCGCTCTTTCCATTTTGCTTCTTATTCAATGGAAGTGGTAGATCCCCCCGAAGAATTTTTTAAAAGACATATGATAAAAATTGCTGAACGTCTTAACGCATTTAACCATCATGGTAGCAGTCTAGTGATTGAAGCGATTTCAGATATTCACATTCAACTTTCCATAAAGAAAAATTAAAAATGCAGTGGTACTTGATTGTAGCACAACTGGTTTTCGAGCTATGTCTGCTCACTCTCGAAGTATATTCCTTCTGTACATGCGTCTATTATTTAGAAAAGGCTAGCAAATTCATATCTTCAAAAAGACTTGCTATAGACATCAGTAACGGTGAAACTATGTGTTGTGATGTATGTAAGCGAAAGGATGGAAATGAAAAGCGCATCTTCAAGAGATGTAAGCACGCTTTTTGTCAACGCTGTTTCATACGTAATTGCATTCAACTTTGCGAATGTAACCACTGTGATATTGCTCACTTCGAGTGTCACTTATGTCGCAATAGTTAGTACCTATGCAAATGTGGTAAAGATAGGTTTTAGCAAAGACTAACACGGAAAATGGCGAAACGTAAAATGGCGAAACGTAAAAGTCAAAAGTCTTCAAAGTTTTCTTCAGCCATTCAAGCTCTCCGACGAATGAAAGCAAATCAGCGATACAATGCTATACGACATGCCAACGATAAATTCATTCGTGAAATTGTTTCTGATGTCAGAAAGTTGAGGACGGAGAAATTAGCGCCAAAACAACGAAAGTTACTTAAGCGATATGCCACAAAATTGCGTTTGATCTCCAATCCTAAAGTCACCCTTCAAAGAAAGAGGAAAACTCTAACACAAAAGGGCGGTTTCCTTTCAGCAATACTTCCAATGTTAGCTCCTGTCGTGGGCAACCTATGGGGTATTATCTTTGGCTCTAAGCGTTAATTATGCAAATGTTGAATCTCAAAGTATTAAAATGGATTTCAGACTTCAATGTGATAAAGTTCTGACTGTATCAGGTCCATCTCATGCAGGTAAAACTGTTTTCACGCTGAATTTATTGGATAAAAGAAGGGAGTTGTTTAAGGAACCTATCAATCGAGTAATTTGGTGTTATGGTATTTATCAACCGTCGCTGTTTCAGGAATTGCAAAGTCCCAACTTTATTCGACATGAAGGAATTATTGCAGTGGATAAACTTCAGTCTAATGATGTTGTTGTATTGGATGATTTATTGAAAGAAAGTAAGAATTCAAAAGATGTTACAGATATGTTCACTCGTGCAGCACATCATAAAAGGTGCTTTATCATCTATATCACACAAAATTTGTTTGCTGATGGAAAAGAAGCTCGTACACGAAACCTGAATACACACTATTATGCTATTTTCAAGAATCCGCGAGATAAAAGTCAATTTGAAATTTTAGCGCGAGAAGTTGCACCCAGAGGATCAAAAGCCTTAATTGAAATTTTTCAAGCAGCTACTGAAAAACCATACAGTTACTTATTCATTGACTTTACGCAAGAGTGTCCGGAAGAATTTAGATTTCGAAGTGATATTTTGAAAACTCCCATGATTATCTACAAACTATGAGTTCTTATTCTCGCATGATTGTTATTCCTCAGGATGAATATGTACAATTGACTGCCATGCAGCAAGTAAAGCAACCTCTTGCAAATCAAATGTATAGGAAAGAAATAGATTATCAGCAAAATGTTCACATCAAAGATCCACATCGTGCTGTATTATTACAATCGGAAACTGTTGAGCAATTGAAAAACTTGAAGAATAAGATGCGTGACTCTGTATCGACTGCTACACCTTTAGCATCTCGCGCACATGCCATATCTCTTTTCAACAGTATTGAACCCCATCTCAATGTAAATTATAGAGGAGAAATCATTACAGATGAAAATAAAGTGATTGATGCTTCACGTTATGAAGACTTGATTCAGTATGCGACACGTAGAAAGCGCCGTCAGGGCTATGTTCCACCTGGTTGGTCATACTTTCTTAAACTATTGAAAAAGCATAATGTGCCAAAATTTGCTTTGAATAATGAGACATTGAAAGAACTTGATTCAACAGTGGCTACTGCTCCAATGCTTCAGGTGATGAAAATGCCAACAAATTGGTTTAAGACGTCACCTGCTACATCCCCTCCCACACTCACTAAGCAAACAAGCGGAAGAACTCGACGTAGATCTACATCACCACTAAAACTAGTAAAAGAAAAACGTAAAACAGCTCCTCCCAGGAAATACATGTTCTCAGACTATTAATATGAAGCAGATGTGTTGCTTGCCATGTAATGAGCCGCCAGAGGTGAATGTCGTTGTCACTTGCACTTGCTGCGCCAGCTCTCACAATGAAACCCCTAAGCAATGCGAACACGATCGCAAAGCCGCTAAAGCTAAATGCTGCAGTTGTTGTAAATGTAGAAAGGCAAGAAAACAAAAAGATGAGAAGGAGGAAAAAGAGTCAGTCGTCATCGGCTGAACGTTTGAGGTCAATCTATTATGATGTAAAACATCCGGCAGGATTTGCATCGATCAAGAAATTATCAAAAGCGAGTGGTCTTCCACAATTACAAGTGAAACGATGGTTAAAGGGTCAGGCTACCTATACACTACACAAACAAGCGAAAAAGAAGTACCGCACCCGCCATTATATTGTTCATGACATCGATGAACAGTGGCAAGCAGATTTGTGTGATGTTTCCTCCATTTCAAAACATAACTCGGGCAATAATTTTATTTTAACCGTCATTGATATTTTCTCGCGTTATGCGTGGCCTCAACCTTTAAAAACTAAAGAAGGGAAAGGAGTAGCAAAAGCATTCCAAACAATTTTTCGAGAAGGTCGCATTCCAAAAAGAATTCAGAGTGGTCAAGGAAAAGAGTTTGAAAATCAGCATGTGACAAGATTATTTGAGAGGCATGACATTGAGTTGTTTAGTGTAAAGAGTGCTTATAAAGCTGCACTCGTTGAACGTTTTAATCGCACATTAAAAAATGGCTTGTGGCGACATTTTACTGCCAACTTGACACAAAATTGGACAAAGGTTCTACAAGATACACTCCATGCCTACAATCACTCTATCCATCGTTCTATTGGACTCAGACCAGTAGATGTAAATGCTGACAATGTAGATAAAGTGCGCGAATCATTCCAACGTAAACGCACTCATGTGAAAAGTGATGTGAAAATTGGTGATAAAGTTCGTATCTCAAAAGTGAAGAGTGTTTTTGCTAAAGGGTACCTTCCGAATTGGACAGAGGAGGTATTTACAGTATCAAGGGTTAATCAAAAAGGCTCTCCCACCACCTACAAGTTGAAAGATTACGATAATGAAGAAATTGAGGGTAGCTTT
Organism: Prostheceraeus crozeri; assembly: GCA_907163375.1. Lineage (NCBI taxonomy): Eukaryota > Metazoa > Platyhelminthes > Polycladida > Euryleptidae > Prostheceraeus > Prostheceraeus crozeri. The sequence continues at coordinate 110,943 of CAJQUW010016510.1, read as the reverse complement.
TACCGCGATGAGATTGAGGTAGTCACTGAAAGTGAAACATATTTGGTAGAGAAAATCATTCGATGTAAAAAACGGCAAGGTGAAGAATGGTGTCTTGTTAAATGGACTGGTTATCCTTCAAGTATGAACTCTTGGATGCGTCGTGCCGACATCTTTCATCTAAGTGATCGACAGTGATTCATGCAAAGTTGTAACTAACAATGTTTAGGGTTTGAGCTATGAATCCAACTGCCTCATTTTATTCACGACCCTCCTATGTAAGTGGTGGAGGACAAATTTACATCGGCGCTCGCCGCCAACGTGGAGGTAGCATACTTGGTGCACTGAAATCTGTTGTAGCACCTCTCATATCCAATGTCGGTAGATCTTTAAAACGAAATGTTTTAAGTAATGCCGTTGGCTTTGCTGGTGATGTTGCTAGTGATCTTTCCAAAGGTAGAAATTTTAAGAGCAGTTTGTTGAATCGTGGGAAGGAACGCGGTTTAAAAACATTGAAGCAGACCTTTGCTGGTGTTACTCAAGGAAAGAAATCACCTAAACGAATGAATAAAGGAAGGAGGAAACATCGTGGAGCTGGTAAGGTGCGATCTTCAGTCAAAAGGCATTCACGCAAACGTCGCAGAGGCTCTAATCATTCATCAGGCGCTAAACGACGACGCTGCCATAACTTCTAATTATGGAGTGTAAAACTTCCGGGTTTTGTTTGTTTGATCAACAAGCCATACAGGCAGAAATTCTTACTTCAAGTATTGTAGATTATCATCCTCGAACAGCTGAGAATGCTGGCCCCATTGAATTTGTTATTCCTGGTGGTAGTGATGACTACATAGATTTGAGTTGTGCGATGCTTGATTTGAGGTTTAGATTTCAGCAAGCACATGGAACTGCTATTGACGATGCACATAAAGTTGGACTGAACAATTTACCATTGACTACATTACTTCATGATGTTTCTCTAACGATTGGAGAGCAGCAAGTGGAAGGTGGTCGAAGCGATTATCCCTATAAATCATATTTCAATCATGTATCACAGTTTCATCCAGCAGCACAAAAAAGTCATATGGAAGCCATGGGATGGTACAGAGATGAAGCAGGAAAATTCGATGTTGAAACAAACAGTGGCTTTGTAAAGCGATCTGCTATGTTTAAAGATAGTAGAGTATGTCAGCTATATGGTCCGCTGAATTTAGACTTCTTTAGACAGTCAAAGTTTTTACTCTGTAATACCAGCATGCGACTCAAGCTGACATTGAATAAGCCTGAATTTGCGCTGAATGCATTTGCTAAAGTTGAAAATTTTAGAATTCATGTGGAAGATATTGCACTTTACATTCGTCGAGTAGTACCGAATCTAAGTGTCATTACAGGGCATGCTGAAGGTCTTAACCGCCAAAATACCATTTACCCCGTTCAGCATACAAAGCTTCTCACCTTTACAATTCCGAAAGATCAAAAGAGTTTCATGAAAGATGGCCTCTTTCCATCGGAAGCACCGAAGCTCCTCATGGTGGCAATGGTTGAAAATGATGCATTTAATGGTAATATAAACAAGAATCCTTTCAATTTTAAACACAATCAGTTAAGTGAAATTGCTTTACGTGTAAATGGTGTGAGTCATCCTGGTCCACCCTACAAACCAGATTTTGCTTCGGATCAATTTATGCGCAGTTATGTTGATTTTATGGATGTCTTTGGCTTTTACAATACGGATGACACCAACGGACTGACTATGAAAGAGTTTGAGAGAGGATATACTATTTATGCATTTGATTTGACTGCTGACAGCGATATTAGTGCACCCTATCGTCAAGCGAACGTGCCTCATAATATTCGTTTGGATTTGACGTTCAAAAGAACACTACCTGAGACGATCAATGTATTAATTTATGCAGTCTTCGATTCAAATATTGAAATTACAAAGTATCGTGACGTGATTCTTCAGTATAATCGTTAATGAGTTGGTTGACTGCTGACGATATTAAAACTAAAGTGCAGCGTAATGCAGACGAAGCGACGTTGAAAGCTTTCGATAATGTCTATTCACTCGATACCTTACCACCTGCAGTAAATCACTATCCCATCTTTATTGTGCTAAACACTCATTCGCAGAATTTAGGCGGTGAGCATTGGAAAGCGATCTTTATTGGAGAAGACCGACGTGGTGAAGTATTTGACTCTCTTGCTCAACCTCCAAATATACCAACACAGCAGTGGTTGAGAAAACATACGCGTCAATATCAGCGAAATGAACGCATACTACAACATCCACTTTCATCAACGTGTGGTGCTTTTGTACTGTACTTCATCTTAAAACGTTTACATGTATCTCGATTTGTATCTGTTATTCAAAACTTTTCATGTAATCCATCCTCTAATGAAAAAATGATTTGTAAGTTATATCATGATTTGAAATAAAAACATCATGTTGGAAAAATTGTTTTTTATTTTACAATCCGCTGGGTACGTACATACTCGATGAGATAGTCTAGGATCACATTTGCTTGTTCGTGAGAATTTAGTCCAGTAATGATCACTTTACTATTATGAAAGATTGCAACATGCACAGGTAACCAACAACTAATGAGAGCTGCAGGAAAAAGTTCGGGTTCATAACACAAATTGTAACTGCTGGTACGAATCTTCAAAAATGATACAATTTCACTCAATTGAGTAGAGATCACCATATTTTCCACAGTCAGATTCGACATCACACACCTCTGCCTCTTCCATATCCGACGTAGTAGTCTCAGTAGCTCTAAGCTCATTGACTGCGCCGATGAATGAGAAAGGGCGCCGAGAATATGTACAGTACCATTTGGGAAGAGTTGAAGATTCCGTGAATTGTTCATCTTCACCACTAACATTTAAGGACGGCCCGGGTAATACTTGCTGTTTGGAAGGAGTTGGTGTAATGTTGTGAGATCTATTTTGGTGTAGAGTCTGCAGCGACGGAGAATGTTGACGATCGTGTAGCGATGGCGCTTCATGATGAAAAAATGAGTAAATTGAGCGATGTACCTTCCTTTTATACTTTTCCCAACTACCTTGATGAAATGTGAAGTTAGTATGAAGTTGGGAATGATAGAGTTGAATTCGCCGTTTGTTGACGCGCAGCCAGATGCGATTTCCAATACGTGAATGTCTTTTCATATAGAAGTATTTCAAATCCTTCATGATATGATGTAGAGATTGAAAATGACGATCAGATAAAGCAAACTCTCTTCTCACATTTCCAGTTGAATCTTTGAAATAGACGTTTCGATCATGATCCGTTTCAATACGTTGTAGGGAATTTAATTTCCAACTCATGGTGCGTGGTAGTCATGTCTGATTAAGATCTGCATAGTAGGGCGATGAACTCACGACGAATAAATGTCATGATGGAGCGATGTATGTATCTTCTATACTTCTCCCAATTGTATTTGTGAAATGAGAAACAGTTTGCGGAATGAGAATGGCAGATTTGAATTTCATTTGAATTTTTGAAATGTACGTTTCCATCACGATCAACTCTGATATATTGTAGAGAGTCCAAAATCCAAGTCTTCATGATGTTATGCAAAGTCGCAGATCAGCAATATAAAAATGTCGTTTTATCATATTTTGCTTAGCAATGCGGCCGCAAATAGATTTGCTAGTAATCGAGCCGCACTCTTTTCTACTCCCATTGATCATACACAACAATTAAAGGGAAATTGGGAAGTGGGTGTCACTCAACTTGTTTATAGCAACTGTGTCTATACTTTTCATCATGAGGTGATGACTATTAATATGAGACGCACAGCTGCTTACCAATGTGAAAAGGGCTGCCGAGTATGCATTCCACAGTGGCCAAAGAAAGATCTCTTATCATGTAAAAAGTTTATATATGATTTCTTGAATAAAGCGTGTAAACATATTGTCCAATTTACTCCGAACAATGATGATCATAGTTATGTACATCATGTAGTTGAGAAAGATTGGATTGTTGGTTTAAGTCCAAGTTTAAGAAATGATTTAGGTTACCTCGCTAGCGCCTTAACAAGCTATGATAATTTTAATGTTAATTACCACATAAGTGGTCATAAACAGTTAATATATCGAGAGGAAGCTTATTATGTAGATCTTATTCCAAGAAATGAGAAGACGTTGGTGAAGAAGATTGTGATTAAGCCAAGAAAGACAAACATGTCTCCTGAAACATTATTGAAGAAATTTAATTATCTCCTTCGAGTTGATGGTAAACAAGTGGCAACATTGACTTATATCAAATCATCTAATCATATTGCAATAAGTAAATTAAATGATGATCTAGTATTAGTTTGCTCAAAAGATTTTCATCAGTTCTTACGACATCATTCTGCAGCTGCTCATGGAAAATTTGATATGCAACATTTGCCATGTGAAAGGTCAAATCAATTTGATACAGAATGGACCGTATTTTTATACAGAAAGTGTGTAGAGCCTTTCGGTAGTATCTTACATGAAACAAGAGTGTTGATGCCTCGCATTATTACTTCGGTTAAATTGGTTGTAGATTATTTAAATGAAGTGATTAATGAGCAACATATTTCATTTTCTGAAAAAGAAGGTGTTTTGTCTCTCACTATAAGTGGAAAAGGTATTGAACTAATTATGGATAAAACTCTAATGGACATTTTGGGTTTTGATCAAAATATCTTTAAAAGTGGTACTGTAACCAAAGCTAGCGCAGACATGTCGCTATCGCGTCGTATTTACTATTTTCAGATATATTCCAATATTGGTGAAGATGTACGTGTGGGAGATGTTGAAGCTCCATTGCTAGCAATGATACCATACCAGCCAAAAAGCTGCAGTAGTTTATCTGAGCATACTTTCAAGAAAGTGCATTATACAAAGCTGAAATCAAACTACATCCCACAAATTGATATTGCCATTTATGACAATGCTGGTGCGTTGATTCCTTTTCATAAAGATGCTGTGACAAGTATCACACTCCATTTACGAATGAAGAGTTAATGCAAAAGTATGCTAATATATTTTTCCAATGTGAATAATATGGAAAGTGAAAATAAGGACTCGTTTCTAATCTACTTGCCCAGTAATGCTTCTATGAATAAATTTCCCAAAAATAAACCATCAGACTATCGAGTAGAATTAAATCGCCCCCTACATTTAGAAGGTGAATGGGAGGTTGGCGTTTCTAGTATTTGCTATGATAGCAATATTCAGAATGTGAATGATTTGGAAGAAATGATGTTGACTCCTCGCACCCATGATGGAATAACGATGAATAATGCATTCCAGTTCCCATACAATTTAACATCAGATGGAAAGTGGAACTATGAATGGAGTCAGATAAAATCAGATTATTATGAACCATTTGGGAATGAGAAAATTGTTAAGGCATTCAATAGTGGTAATACTTCCATCATGAAGAATACAAATCAGAAAGCTTATGAGTTTACTATCTATCATTGGAGTGGGAGACAGTTCCTTCGCTTTCATTCTTTTACTGAAGGTCTTACACTCAGGTTGGATAATGAATTCTATCCACATCTTGGTTTTGGTCATGGACTACATCTAACGTCAATTGCTACTGCAAATGTTAGAAAAGTTTATTCAAATCGAATCAACAAATTTCATTATAGATTTAAAATATTTGATGAAGATGTTGTAGAATGCGAAGAACGCATCATTTTGAAAAAGCGTGGTGTTCAACCTTTATCACTTATTGAGTTAGTAAAACGATGGGATGAGACTGTGGGTAAGAAGTATGGAGAGAAAATTATGGCGGACAAAAATAAGTTGGTTATTCAGAAATATAATGACAAACTTGCAGTTTATTTTTCTCCAACCTTGCGCCATTTTGTAAGACATCCAACCCCTATTATTGGAAGCGGTCTGGTGTATGCTTCTCATGGATATCACACTAAAGCTGATTCAGTTAATGATGAATGGTGGGTGGACATCTATGGTGATCGCATCAAGAAAATTTACCAGTCTTATGAAGAATCTAAAGTTGCTATCAATATAATGCCGCGTCTATATCATACAGTTGAAAGCTTCATTCATGTAGTAAATCCTTATATACAACAGAAGTTGAAGCATGTGATGAAAAGTAAATATGATGTAAAGATACACCACATTTCGTTTTCAATTGAAAATGAACGCGTTGTTCTGAAAGTGGGTGATGACATTCAATGTCAATTGAGTAAAAATTTGAAAAAACTCTTTGGTTTTTCAATGCTACAAACTGTGTTTACTGCTGCGCAAACGATTGGTATAGAAACACCAATGACACTTGATAAACATGAACAGCACCTTTACATTCAAAGCAATTTGATTCTACCTATTTCTGTTGGTGAGAAAAAAGAATACATTTTACGCGATTTCATTCATGATAAAGACGCTTCATATGGAATAGTCGAGAAGATGTTTGAATCTATTTTCTATCATCCCGTCGTCAAACAACCTATACCCTCTATTGCTATCAAAATTACCAATGGTTTACAAGAGTGCATCTATGTGAAAGATACTAAATCGCTCGTAACTTTAGTGTTTCGGAAAACAAAGTGAAGTCGTAGTGATATGTTTATTGAAATAAAAATATGTATATGAAAAAGTCTTTTCACAGATATAGGGGGAATGAGCTGACTGTAGGCATATATTCACAAGGAAGAAACGATCTCATGCGATACATAAAACAACCATGTATATCTACAAAAAGCAACATCAAAATACTGAGTTAAAGTTGATTATGTCAATACATCTCCTGAATGTGGTAGCGTGAGTTTTATTCTTTTGGGTGGAGGTATGTTTGTGTCAGGATGTCCATGTGGAAGAGATGTGTTATGACCTATCCAACACCTCTTATCTTCCCATGCTGAAAGTGCTCGTTTCTTGAACGTGTGCGTTTTCACAGTATGAACTTGAGATTTTAAGATTGTCATATTGACAAACGTTATAGTTTTATTTTTATAGGCCTTCTTATAGGACCGATGTTTCATTTTGTGAACAATGGATTTTGATATACCATTAGCACGCTTAATACTATCTGCACATTCTTTTAATTTCATGGAATACATTTTAGGACGAAGGAGAATCATTTCATCTATTTCCTTTCCTGCTGTTTCATCCTTAAAACAACCAAGTTTGGCTTTATTCTGTATGGAATAGAGTGGATGAGTGGGATTGTAGTTAGATGTGTCGAAATATTTTTCTAATGACTTACCTACTTCATTAAAATTTAAATCTTTTTGAGTGGTAATTCCTAAAAAGAAACTATCTGTATCACCACCCAACAAACGCACCTCTTTTACGAGAGGGCATGGTTTTAATATTTTGTAGAAGAGTTGATACATTTCAAGCTTGGAGTAATCTAAAACGGCTTGCCCAATATAGATGGGTTTGCAGAACTCAACTTCTGACTTCATCATTTTAACACCTACAAGATCCTCATCAATAATGTCTCTGTCAATGAAAAGAGGTGATGAGGTCAATTTGTGATATTTTTAATCATCAATGACTAGTTTGTAGTTCATGCGTTTTTTAACATCCTCCATGGTCTTTCCGAAAAGACTTGTTCTTATATTTATAAAAATCATTTTGAAAATTATTTTGGGATAGTGCACGTTTTTGACTGTTACTATCTATGTAAGGTTTGAGGAAGGCTTTCTGTCTAAATTTGATAATGCGGTGAACTGACTTTAGAAGCATGCCCAGTTCTAAATAGAATTTTAGTATGCAGAAGTGCACGAGATAATTTTTCTTATCATATTGGGTAAGCAAAAGTTTGCGGCATGGTTTGTACCTTGGCTGTCCACACTCTGTTAAGTTATTATGAAATTGTGACATGAATGGTGAAAACATATCTTCAGTCACTTCACCAGATTCAGGTGCGAGTGGGAAATCAGCAGTTATATTTTTAATGCTATTTGGATAAATCGAATCCACTTCAAAATAATATCCCCAATCACCTTCATCTGGAATCTTCAGTATATTTGAAGGGTTGGAGTAATACTGAAGCTCATCTTGATTTAACCAACTAAACTCGGAATGAGGTGGTGGTTTAGACAGTGAACTGCCATATAAATTATTTTGGTCATAGTACTTTAGGTGGATATGATCATCACCTACTGTTTCAGATTTTATATGATGTTTATTTACAAATGTGAGACCACCGCGTATTCCGCGCTGAAATATATTATACATCTCCGGGTCTTGTAAGAGATGAATGGTCTCACCAGTCATTTTAAAGGCTGATTTAAAGGACATGGCTGGTAGACTGACAAAGTGGACAGGATCTAATTTGTCTTCTTCTAATGCCACTCGTCGAAATTCCTGAAAGACATAAGCCAGCAAAATGACATCTAATTCTAAGTAAGCGATCATATAATCGCCAAACGTTTTACAATCAAATTTTAACCATGCCTCTTGAGCATGTTCATAATCTTCTACTGGACAATCTTGATCCGTCAAATCGTTTTGGAATTTGTTAATGGAAGGAACGGTTGTTTCATTTAGTTTAGACATTGAGCTAAAATACGCATAGGGAAGTCTCCTTTGCGAGTGATTATTTCATCCGTTAAGTTTGGATAGGGTTTCTTCAAAGTTTGACTATGGGGAAGAAACTTGAGATTACGAACGAGAGAAGCTAGTGACGCTGACATGAATTGAAATGAATCTAAAAATTTTATTTCGAAGAATACTGTCTTATATTCTTTAGTTTTATCAACTGGTACTTTTGCTTTCATTGCCATGAATTTTTCTCTCGTTTGCGCTATTACATTAAACTGCCACGATTTCATCTGGCTCAACCCTCCTTTTATGAGCATATGACTGTCATAGCCCTTAAAGTTATGAAAAATGACGGGTAGTACGCGACGTCTCAACCTAGGTGAAAAGTTACATTTCTGAGAAGAGTGCGTTTCTAAATTTACCAGTGATGTGATCATGATCACTTACTTTCTTAATTTTATCGTCATCAAACGTTTTATGACATTTAGGACAGGATGTGCAACTTTCAAATTTTTGTTTGTCTTCATCTGACATATGTAGTGACTTACGCTGCAATTGGGAATCATATGATTGTTGAAATTTAGCAGCTTTATCGAGAAATTCTAGAAATTTTGAAATGCAATCTTCACCTTGCCAAGTATGCATTTTGTTTTGTCTATTCCTAAAGTGGTCATGCCATACTTCATAGCAGGATATGGCTGCTGGCTTGTGGACGATATCATCAATGTAGCATTCTATGTCTGCGTAAATGACACGCAGGGGACTTAATTCGTCACCATTATCCCTATGTGAAAATATTTTATCTTTGGGCATGCGTTCCATTTGTAATTTACCTCGCTTGCACCATTCATAGTGAGTTTCAAATTTATCTTTACTCCAAAAGGAGCAGATGAAGCGGTCGCAAACAAAATGTTCACCTCTTTTAAGTTGCCCCAAGTGAGTGTACAAGCGAGAGCTTTTGGGAATACCACAGTAGTGCCATTCCTCGCTATCATCTTGTTTTACTAATAAGAGGTTGACTACACGTTCATAACAAGTTGAACGTGAATTATAGGGGGCACCCTTCAACCCCTTCTCCCACAAGTGAACGACAATTTTAATCTTATTATGTTTTTCGAACGTTTCTACATCTTTGATTTTCATGTTGTTACTATCACAACCTTCAAAGTCCAGTTCATCCTCCCACTGTCTATAGCTATAGGTATGATTTCGATTCGCGTTGATATCATTATAGTGAAGGATGGATAGCACTGCATATTTGAAACACTGTGATTTACAATCGACATTGATGACAGCTTTCTTATTATACAACGTTTTTAGTAGTTTAAATGTGCCTCGAGCCGCATCACTTTCTAATAGGGAAATTTTGAATATGGCTGAGTCCACACCATCAAAAATGAGAGCGCTGTCGCGTTGATTGAATTTATCTACATTTGATTTTAAACATTGAATGTGAAAATTTAGCCAAGACTCGCAGTCTACAACTTCAGTTGCGGAAGAGGAAGGAGCATGAAACTGTATTCTCTCCGTCACTTGACCCGTTTGAAAATCTATCTTAATATATTTTAGTTTAAGGTAGATGAGCGCCTTCATTCTAAAATTGTGTAAATTGTTGAAGAGCGCTTCGATAATGTTAGAATTTTGAAGGAGCCCCTCAGGAAAATCTACTATTTGAGTATTGGACTCCATGCAGTAGTCGCGTACTAAATTATTATGTGAAACTTTAATGAGGGAGATGGTAGAGGTACCGTTGGTGTAGAGATCATTTGCATGCGTGTGTTGAAGTCTGTGCGAAGATTGCTGAAAGTGACTATCAAAAGAAAGAGGGCACAAATCGCAAGGAAAGGAGATGTCATCGTCAGAATCAACTTCACCTCCGGAGATTGACGCCGCTTTGCGTTGACACACACGTTGTTTGATGTGTCGAAGGAGACTGTGCTTCCTTGTAAACATATGTCCTCAGTCGGCACATTCCCACTCGTTGCCTTGTCGCAAGAGTCCTGAGCTGGAACTCACATCACCTGAAAGAGAAATCATTCTATCATCTCTGTTCAAGTCTCAGTGTATTGTTACAACCTACTTTGACTCAACAACTCTAAACTTTCCTCGAGAAGGGAGAGCGTTGGTGATGAAGTTGATGCCTGAAATTGAGGAAGATGCTATTAGCCACACGTTTGAGGGAGATGAGTGAAGAAATTTTCAACTTACTATTTCAACGAAATCGAGTTTAAGGTTGATACTTCAACAAGATAGAGACTTCACGAGAGAGCAGTTCACTTGTACGCCTCAAATATAGAATTCCCCAGAGAATACTTCACTTATATGTCACAAAGACAGAGTGAAATGACACGAATGTCACTTTACATATATACTTTCATAATCATCATTCATTGGCTGTTCATTCTGATTGGTTGCTTGTTGATACTCAAGAATTAGAAAACATTTCAAAGTTATTATTCACAGTCAACATGACAAGCCCTCCAACAACACCAAACACAAAATTCTCTTCTCCATGCTCAACACCAAAGGCGCTCGTTGCACCAAACGCTCCAACGAAGGGGAAGGTAGAGAAGGTGTACCGACTGGACAATATCAGAAAGTTGTCATTACCAGCGGATGACGAAGAGAGTGTATGTGAGAAGGAGTGCCCCGACTTAACAGGCGTGAGGTGGAAGTATCTCCAGTACGATACTGACGATGTGATGGAGATCACCAGCACCAAATTCTTCCACCAATTATGGGAGTGGTACGCCGCTAACTCCCAGCCACGAACTATGGCGGAGTGGGAGTATATCGACAAAGTGAGGCTCGCAGTGGAAGAACGATTAAAGCAAGTGAACTGTTTTTGTTATCTATGTGAAGCCAGACTCTGGGACGATATTGACGATGAAGACCTTTTGAAATACATGCCATAATAAATTTTTATTTCGTATTATCTTTGCTTTCATACTGACTTACTTGAACGGGGCTTCAGTGGATGATTTAACCATGTATACTTTTTCATTTGGAAATAGTAGCACGCTTAGTCTAACTTGTAAATCTTATAACATTTCATATGGGCGATGATGATAGTTGAAATAGTGTTAAATAAAAGTAAGATGGCTTACACTTCTGATACAGGGATAGCAATCGACTGCGATCCATGTGTAAAGAGCTTGTTAGACTACGGATGGGCTTAAGTGGATGATTTAACCATGTATACTTTTTCATTTGGAAATAGTAGCACGCTTAGTCTAACTTGTAAATCTTAAAACATTTCATATGGGCGATGATGATAGTTGAAATAGTGTTAAATAAAATTAAGATGGCTTACACTTCTGATACAGGGATAGCAATCGACTGCGATCCATGTGTAAAGAGCTTGTTAGACTACGGATGGGCTTAAGTGGATGATTTAACCATGTATACTTTTTCATTTGGAAATAGTAGCACGCTTAGTCTAACTTGTAAATCTTAAAACATTTCATATGGGCGATGATGATAGATGAAATAGTGTCAAATAAAATTAAGATAGCTTACACTTCTGATACAGGGATAGCAATCGACTGCGATCCATGTGTAAAGAGCTTGTTAGACTACGGAAGAGAGAAGTGTGTTATGTTGCGTGTGGCGCGTGAGTGTCCTCACATTTTTCCATTCATCAATTCGTCTCATTGATAGAGACAGGCAGAACTCATGGTTCTCATAACGTATGCAATGGAAAGTTTTAGGCAACCTTCGACAGTTGGCTAAATGTCGCCCTGACGCGAATGCATACTACGTTGAGACAGACGCAATCACTTGCAAACATGACGCAGAGAGGTTAAACAAGATTGACCATTGCCGAATGTCCCTTGCGGTATACATAGCTACGGGTTTCACCGCCGCCCTTTACAGGAACGCCCGTCGAAATGAAGTATTACACCGAACTTCATTTGCAACGTTCAAGTTGACTGATAGCAGATTCAACTTAATGATAGTATTCGCCAGTCCAAAGACTGCCCAGGGCAAACCGCGTGGAGGTTCTATCATGTCTTGCCCCATGGTGGCCCTTAAGAGAGCCGATGGTTCGTTCTCGGGTGTGAATTAAGTTGACTATTGGCTGGAATAGTCAATGGGTATGACGGTTAGGTTGTCATAGACCCTATACTGCCTAGGTCGTGCTGGTGCATCTGGCACCTTTCGGATGCGAGTGGTATTCGGAGTCAACACCCCATCCGTCCAAACGATCTTCTTGATCTTCCCCTTCTTATCATCCTCTTCATCCCACTCGTCGAGGATGATGAACTCGGGAATGGCGTTGTCTTCATCGATGAAGACGGGAATGGTGCTAGTAGATGTTGCTTCCATCGTGACTTGAAATTGAATGAGAAGCGCTACAATCATCTGGCTTATATAGGGTTTTCAACAATGAATTGCTCAACAGCGAATCAGAATGCTTCAGGGATAGCAATCGACTGCATAACGTTCAAGTTGACTGATAGCAGATTCAACTTAATGATAGTATTCGCCAGTCCGAAGACTGCCCAGGGCAAACCGCGTGGAGGTTCTATCATGTCTTGCCCCATGGTGGCCCTTAAGAGAGCCGATGGTTCGTTCTCGGGAGTAACGTCATCTTACACCCTACCAATTCTGCTGAGAGAGTCTTTGACTCTCTCTTTGGTAGCAGTGTCGACTTCCACGCTAATTGGCACGTGGCTAAAAAGTGGAATGTAGCGCCATTCCGTTGGATTGACAACAGTTGCTGTCATCGGATTGCCAATCCGAGCAAGATTATTGTAAACTCTGTCTTGCTCCTCTAGCCTGACAAATTCCTCAAATAAATTTCGCGGCCTTAACTGCGGTCCGCGAGGAGAGCTGACTTGACTGTTCGGCGTCTGCATGATTGAAATGAAATGAAATGAGAGGCAGTGGTTTATATACCCCTCTAACGCGACGCAAAGTTCAAGTTGACTGATAGCAGATTCAACTTAATGATAGTATTCGCCAGTCCGAAGACTGCCCAGGGCAAACCGCGTGGAGGTTCTATCATGTCTTGCCCCATGGTGGCCCTTAAGAGTGCCGATGGTTCGTTCTCGGAAGTGTCGTGATGGGGTGGTGAAGGCGGGCAAAGATCTGCAATGAAAATGATATGTATTAGAGTAGGATATACTATCTTATTTACTTTTCACTTACCAAGTTAGCCATCCTTAGGTAGTCTCGCGCGCTTTCTAACAGAGAATTTGTACAGATGACCGCGCATTCTCAGGCTGGCATGTAAGCATTTCTTAGTCGGATGGCCATTGTAACATATGATGGAGTCATCTAAATTCTGGTTTACAAGAACTTGACCGTCCAAATGATTATCCCGAATAAGGATGTGAAACTCAAACAACCTATCCTCATTCACACGATTCCACTCATCACTCATGCGCTCCAACTTCTCAAACGCCTGCCTCTCATCAACCCGCTGAGCCACAGTCCTCTCCAACTCAACATTCCTCGCTCTCAACACACTCATCTCCTTCATCATCTCCTCAAACTTCGCTTCTGCATCTCTCATTCTTCTCTCCGCAGCACTCGCCCTCTTCTCACAGTCATCATTCTTCTCTTCCAACTCTCGCGTCTTATTCTTCAAATCAGTCACACTACGCCTCATTCGAATATTCTCATCCGCTACCTCCTTCGACTTCAGTTCCCTCTTTTTCAACTCATCCAACTCCTTCACGACTTCATCCTTCACCTTCTTCAAACTCTCATACTTATTCACCAACAAATCATGCGCCATCTGCTGCGATACATGCCTCTTCTCTTCATCCTTCAACCACCTCGCCGACTGCTTACGTATCCCACCACTCTTCACTTTTGGGGAAGATGAGCTCTGCGGGGGGTCGGTGATGACAATGTTTGACACCTCCGACGACGAAGAGCTCAACTTCCTCACACGCTTCCTCACACGCTCCCTATCTAAATCCACATCATCCTCATCATCACTCTCAAGCACTCTCTTTCGCCCAATCTCAGCCTCCAACGACGCAACTGCTCTCGCCAACTCATCATTCTCAACAACATTCTCAACCTTACCCTCTCGCTCTATCGCCAACATTCGCTCCCTCTCTTCCACAATCAACTGCGTGAATCGCAAGTCATTCACCAAACCTCCACTACAGTCGGCATGCACTCTGTAAAAACGCGCCTCATCCTCATCACCCTTCAACACTCTACACTTCACAAACGCAACCTATTCAGGATAATCATGTGGTCGGTGCCCGCCTTCTTGACATGCGCCTTGGCGTCCGCACTGCGATTGATTCGCCCACAGGTACACATTTTAATATGAAATTTTCTATTTTTGTCGTTAGCCATGCCTGAGATTTCTTGTTAACTGTAAGATAATGAAATTTGTATAAGTTTGGAATCATGTAGTACAGTCATATTCCTAAAGCATTACACTTAGTAAGGAATGATAGATTTGAGTATAGTGAGTGGCACTCGATCCCGTCAACAGTCCGAAGGCCTTGTACTGATCACTAGGGAAGTGAGAGATCTTCCCCGATACCCGCTATTTACAGCTGAAGACATCATTGTCAGTGCCCCGAAGTGGTAACAGCAACGCCGAGTCAAAGGTAGTGATCAGTAGCTGGGATCTAACCCCTCAAAGCTGCCTTAGACTTAGTTAAATTTCAAATCTGATAGTAGATTTGAACTCAGCATACTTGAAAACTTTAGTCTACATGTTAAAACTTTGAAAAAAATGAAAATTAAGAATTTTAAAAAAATTCCGCATTTTACTACTCATACTACTTTTAAAAAAATTTATCAGTAGTAAAGACACTATCATACTCTATCATGCAAACTTTGAAGTAAGAAGATAGCTTGCCTACTTCAAAAGATAGTCCTTTGAAACACCCGATATCGGGAGCTGAGAGCGACGACCGTCGCTTACCTCGTCTTTCGATGAAGTGATCAGACTTACGTTGTCGGGGGTTTATATGTGCTCGGAAGAAAACTTAAAATGCCTCTATCTCCGAAAGCATTCATCGTAGCGACATGCGGTTTGTTGCAAACGGTTTGTCTCATCATTCTCTATCATATGACACCTGAACCATTCTGATATGACCACGGGAAGTTGGTCCGTCAGCACATGTCCATGTAACATGCCACAAGTGAAAAAATTCCTAAGTGTGAGAGCTCCAGTGTGGTGAAAATTTTGAAAAATTTAAAACTTCCGAATTTCGACCTGGGACCTTTACCAAAACATTTTTCATCAAATTTCACGGACCCCCCTCCCCCCCTCGTTCAGAGAAATCTGATGAAAAATGTTTTGGTGACGGTCCCAGGTCGAAATGCCACACTTTGGAACATTTTCAAAATTTTGTCCATACAAAGTCACTCTGACACTTAGGATTTTTTCAGGTGAGCTCCGACCTAAAATCTTGTAACAGCTCCAACTTTTGAACGGCTGGTCCGATTGACTCGCGGCAAAAATGGCGTCGAGCAGTTTTTTCTCCTCTTTCAAACGAGTAGCTGTAAGACAAAATCCGTCCACTAGAACCAAAGTTAGAAGATTGCTGTCGGGGGGGGTCCGTGAAATTTGATGAAACAAACTTTGGTGAGGGTCCCAGGTCGAAATTCCACACTTTGGAACATTTTCAAAATTTTGTCCGTACAAAGTCACTCTGACACTTAGGATTTTTTCAGGTGAGCTCCGACCTAAAATCTTGTAACAGCTCTTACTTTTGAACGGCTGGTCCGATTGACTCGCGGCAAAAATGGCGTCTAGCAGTTTTTTCTCCTCTTTCAAACGAGTAGCTGTAAGACAAAATCCGTCCACTAGAACCAAAGTTAGAAGATTGCTGTCGGGGGGAGGGGGGTCAGTGAAATTTGATGAAAAATGTTTTGGTGAAGGTCCCAGGTCGAAATGCCACACTTTGGAAAATTTTCAAAATTTTACCCATACAAAGCCACTCTGACACTTCGGATTTTTTCAGGTGAGCTACGACAGTCCACCCTCCCAACCTGGCCGGCACACCACGCCAACCTGGACAGCACATCATCGCGCGCTACGACGGCCGGCCAGAGGGGGGGGACGTCAGACTCGAAGCAACACGACGCCACACCACGCCCGACTCGACGGACAGGAGGGGGGGGGAGGTCAGCGACGGCGGCCATCTTGCGCTATCCAGAAGTGGAGTTTTACTTACTACTGCCGTTCTTTTTGAATCTATGATTAAGTTTTGAGAGAGCTTCGTCTTTTTTTGCTTTGGTCGGAGCATTTCCTGGCGACATCTTTTTGGCTATTTTTAATATAGATGGTTTTGACATGGTGAGGCAACCAGCTGTCTTTATTTAGAGATATGCCGGAGTGCATGTTTTTTACGTACCATTTATATTCGATGCTATTATTGCTTATCCCAATGTTAACATCGAAAAAATTCAAAACAGCCTTGATAGGGACTTCTATCGTAAATTTAATGTCTGGTGACACCGAGTTGAATACGGTGTTGATAATGTTGATACTGTGAGCATCGCTCGTTTTAAATGGGCCCGTGATTATGTCGTCTATGTATCTACCGTAATATTGGGGAATTATGCTGAAATCATTCTTTAGAATTTCAAGAGCCTTTTGTTCTAGGTGGTACATACAGATTATGGCGAATGGTGGCGATAATCGAGCTCCCATCGGGCAACCTTTTATTTGATGGTAGGTTATGTTATTGAATTTTATGTGATAATTATAAGAGATGAATTTCAGACAGTTATGTACGTCATCATAAGTAAGGGAAAAAGTGTCGATTTTGTCCCAGTGTTCTTTTAGGAAGTTTGACACAATTTGAATGCCGTGTTTTATTTGAATGCTAGGATACAAATTAATAACGTCCAAAGAGATGAACGTGCTACAGCTATCTGCTATGTTCAATTGTTTTAAATTTTCAATTAAGAACATAGAATTCTTTATATTAGTATGGATGAACTCCACCAATTGAGTCAATATTTTAGTGACTATCCAATCGATTTTTCCGTTGAGGTACCAATGCTCGATGCAATGGGTCTCAGTGGATACTCGTCATCGTCAGTCTTATTTTTGTGATCTTTTATTTTAACATAGAACGAAGCTGCATGGCTTCCAGAAGCTAACAGGCGTTCAAATTCAATTTTTTAATACGCAATGACAAGTATTACGAATGATAGCATTCGCTTGGTTTTCAATTGTAGTTATGCTAGTAGGTTCTACTTCGCAGCAGCCATTTTTATCTTTTAAAATGTTTTCAGTACGTTGTATTAAAGATGCAGAGCTGGTGATTACGATCCTATTAGCTATTATGGTATTACGGTTTCGTAATCACCAGCTCTGCATCTTTAATACAACGTACTGAAAACATTTTAAAAGATAAAAATAGCTACTGCGAAGTAGAACCTACTAGCATAACTACAATTGAAAACCAAGCGAATGCTATCATTCGTAATACTTGTCATTGCGTATTAAAAAATTGAATTTGAACGCCTGTTAGCTTCTGGAAGCCATGCAGCTTCGTTCTATGTTAAAATAAAAGATCACAAAAATAAGACTGACGATGACGAGTATCCACTGAGACCCATTGCATCGAGCATTGGTACCTCAACGGAAAAATCGATTGGATAGTCACTAAAATATTGACTCAATTGGTGGAGTTCATCCATATTAATATAAAGAATTCTATGTTCTTAATTGAAAATTTAAAACAATTGAACATAGCAGATAGCTGTAGCACGTTCATCTCTTTGGACGTTATTAATTTGTATCCTAGCATTCAAATAAAACACGGCATTCAAATTGTGTCAAACTTCCTAAAAGAACACTGGGACAAAATCGACACTTTTTCCCTTACTTATGATGACGTACATAACTGTCTGAAATTCATCTCTTATAATTATCACATAAAATTCAATAACATAACCTACCATCAAATAAAAGGTTGCCCGATGGGAGCTCGATTATCGCCACCATTCGCCATAATCTGTATGTACCACCTAGAACAAAAGGCTCTTGAAATTCTAAAGAATGATTTCAGCATAATTCCCCAATATTACGGTAGATACATAGACGACATAATCACGGGCCCATTTAAAACGAGCGATGCTCACAGTATCAACATTATCAACACCGTATTCAACTCGGTGTCACCAGACATTAAATTTACGATAGAAGTCCCTATCAAGGCTGTTTTGAATTTTTTCGATGTTAACATTGGGATAAGCAATAATAGCATCGAATATAAATGGTACGTAAAAAACATGCACTCCGGCATATCTCTAAATAAAGACAGCTGGTTGCCTCACCATGTCAAAACCATCTATATTAAAAATAGCCAAAAAGATGTCGCCAGGAAATGCTCCGACCAAAGCAAAAAAAGACGAAGCTCTCTCAAAACTTAATCATAGATTCAAAAAGAACGGCTTCACTAATCGTGAGATAGCCACTAAATCGAGTAATAAAACTAAAATAAATAATAATGACTTTGTTCCCTGTAAGATAAATTTTATAAGTGATACGTGTAATCGCAAACTAAATAAATTGATAAAACAGTGTGATCTACCGATCAAACTCATTAGTAAACCTGCTCCTACTCTTCAATCAGTTGTTAAAAATAAACAAGAAAATAATAAGCATACTGACTGTCGCCTCTGTGCGTTACTTCCGAATAATTTCGCTTGCTCGGACCGTTTCCTAGTCTATAGATTTAAATGTAATTTATGCAGCGATTTTTATATCGGTCAGACTAACCGTCCGTTTTATAAAAGGTACAACGAACACAGGCGTGATTTAGATAATAGGAATAAAAGAAATGCACTTTATGAACATGGTTTGAAGAATCACGATATCTGTGACATTAACATGTCTAATTTTGATCTTGATATTATTGACAGAAGTAAAAGTGCTATCGATTGCAGGTTGACTGAAGCTCGTCTCATAAAGACACTTCGACCTCCCATTAACCGAAAATATGAGCTCCCACAGTTTTAACAGCATTCAAGAACTCCACTTCATTGCCATGTATTTAGCACGCTGTGTCATATTGCCAATTTTAGTCTTGGCCCTTAGAAGTATCCGTGCGTGGCACGAAGCGCCGGCCGTTTGCAAACGAGGATTATAAACTATTTTATTTTATTTCGGTCACCATAAAAGAATGAGAGAAACTCAAAAATTGTGTCTCAGAATTTGGAAATGGATTCGGAAATGGATGTCTGAGAATTTCTTTGCTTCAGTTGCTAGTTGTCGCTCAATCCATCGAATAGAAAATCTTCTTTCATTTTGTGAGGAAGTAAAAAGATATCACTCTTATGCAAACTGCCGGGGGGGGGGGGGGGAAACAACTTTTCAGTCCCACGGGATCAGAAAGTTAACTTTTCCTCCTGCAGTTAACTTTTCTATGAAAAATCCTAGAGCAAATCATAGAAGTCTATAAACAAATTGTGTTCAGCTAGAGACTACCAATATATCGATATTGGCTCATTCAAAGATTTGCGTTATAACCATCAATTTCATAATGAACAATAGACATCTATAAGTCACAAAATGAAAAGCTACATTCTTTCGAGAGGAAATAAACGTTTCCTCTCTTAGCCATCGATCCATTAGGTCACAGCTATCTAACAAATCGGGTAATTTGTCCATTCAATTTTCAGCAACTCGCATTCTACACGTATTTCATCATCCGGCTATTACATCTAATATGAATAAGGCAAATAATAGTCCTAGGGAATTTATATTCCCCATATTTCTTCTACATCAAATTCAATTAAAATAGTTTGCGAATGTGCTAGGCATTTCCACATCTTTTTTAGACACTTGCACATGAATTTCAGACATTTCTTAATCAATGTCATACATTTCCAGATAAGTTTCAGGTATTTCCAAATGAATTTCAGATGTGTCTTTAAAAAATCTCAACTTTGAAGATATCTGAAATTCAATTGGATAAATCTGAAATCTATCTGGAAATGTCTGAAATCAATTTAAAGAAAGATCTGAGATGCACCTGCACTTAGAAAATGCATTGAAATTTGGTACATTACCTTTTGTGAATTCAGGATTCGCCACAGAATATAGCGAAAGACCCAACTGTCTACAAAATTGATCCATTTCTGAAAACTGAAAAAGATTTCATGTCACAATAGTCATTTTGAAGATAGCAACATTTGAAAGAGTTGGAACTGACCGCCAGACTTATGAAGCACTAGCGACAGCTATGTCCTACCATAAATCTAGATCCGGAATTTCAAACTTTCGAAAACTTTCCGACCGGCAGTGTCCATCTCACTTTATTTTTCGATTCCTTTGAAACTTCTGTTTTCTTAGCTTACCCATTGGCAAAGTGAACGATAGTGACAAAACTCACAGCCTAAATGATGCTCCTCCAGAAAATGCTATTTTTAATTTAAAGCAGCTCTCAAAGACGGATCGACATTCGATTCAAATAACTGTTGTTGTTGTAAAAGGTCAAGGTCTTCTCAAATAATTTCAATTATGGTTATAGGTCATCAACAGGTTTCAGCTGAGGTTAGAGAAGTAATTAAGACCGGTTGAAGACCTTTTATAACTATCATTAAAAAGATTTGAGAAGACGTTGACCTTCTACAAATACAACTAGAAAATGTTGATTGTGTAACTGAGTTCGATGTCAGATTTTCTGCCCAATTTTACATGGTGATATTAATTCCATCAAAAAAGTCCAACTATATTTCACTCGACAAGTTTGTAGACGTAAAATTTCTTGTGTAAACTATGATCATCGCTTGAAATTATGTCTTCATTCTCTTTGTGAGAGACGGAAGATGTTGGATGAACATCTTCGGAGTAATGTTGAGTTCAATGTGCATGTCCGTTCTACTATTTAGAGTGTGGGACTTCCATGGACAGAACTATCCGAAACATTTCACGTCACTTGCTTTCTTGAGAAACACAGTTTGTGTAGGTTTCGGTTCTGCATTAACTTAAGTCCATGCATCACCCGCAATTTAGGCATGCAAAGGTCATAGGCTTAGCTTAGTAATTATTATGATTGTATCTTGATGTAAATTGCATGCATTCAATAAAACGAGTCATAAGTAAGAAGTTCTAGATTGAAAATAGACTGACATAAACTTCACCGTCGCTTTGACTTTGTGGTAGAGTGTTCGTCTTTCGTCCAGAAGACTTGGGTTCAAACTTTAGACAGGTCAAATGACTTCTGAATATGTGTACTCTGCAATTCTGCTAGACATTCACCAGATAATAATAATAATAATATATGTATATTTGATCAAATGACAATCGATACATTACATCAAGTCAGTAGTAGGTACAAACGAAGGTAATTCAACAAATAAATGAGGCATATAGTATACTTTTGAAGAGAGCTTCCTACGTTGTCGAAAGTAAAATCTTCGGTTTCAGACATTCACCGTTGTAAATCTCGCATACTTTGAGGAGGAAGGAATCACTGCGTCGTTTGGTGCGACGATGAGGTATAATGAATCGACCAGATTTTGACATCGGAGGCAATAGATTACGAAGAATATGGCTGTCAGACATTACCAATTTCAGAAACCTAAGAGATAACATATACAGTGTAGTCTTTGAGTTAAGGAACACAAGCAGTCCTCGTGGCATTCTCCACCGCATAAGACACGATGAGCACGCTTCTGAAATTTGTCAAGTCGAGTCGAATCGTATGATGACATGGTCATAAAGAAAGGGGCACAATACTCAATACACGATCGTATGAGAGAAGTATATGTTAGAACCAATTGCTGCTTTGAGAGACCCGATTGCTTCAAAACCCTCAAAACGTAAAGGCGCCGAGATGCTGTGGATAATATGTTATCAAAGTGGTCACTCCACGTCCAATTTGAGTTCAACGTTACTCCAAGTATCTTCAACTTATCAACGTTAACCACTGATGGAAGTACAGGTATAACAGTAGTGTTTTTCTTTTTAATCGTCATGGACTTGCATTTACTGGAATTCAGTGGAAGTCTAATAGACGTAGACCAATCAATCATGCGATGGTGATGAAAAGAAATGTTTTCTAAAGCTTGTATGGGATTATACTGAAGCGGGAAAATCAGTGTAACATCATCCGCATACTTAAAGACCGAACAAGTAGAAGAGTCACTTGCAAAGGAGCCAATTGCTATGGCGAATAAATAGGGGCCAATAACAGACCCTCGCGGAACACCGGAGGACAACGAGGAGTAAGAGCTCACTTGGGTTCCAACACGCACAAATTGTTGTCGATCAGTTAGGTATGATTGAGTCCATTTGATGAAATTTAGGGGCAACAGGCAATCACTCAGTCTTTGCAGTATGACATCATGAGGAAGTTTGTCAAATGCTTTCGAAAAGTCGTAAGATACCATACAGACACCAGAGGTCGAATCGCTGTCAAGGAATTTTGTGACACAGTCTTGAATTCCCAACAAAGCACACAACGTGGAAGAACCCGGTCTGAAGCCGAACTGCTGATGACCAAAATTATCAATAAGTTTTTGCTTCACAGCCTTCAAAGCCAAGGTCTCAAGAAGCTTTGCAGGGGTAGGCAAAATGCTTATAGGTCTGATATTGTCAATATTTGCAGTAGCGTTCTTCGGAATCAGAGATACATCAGAAATCTTCCATACCTTTGGAACATATTGATATTTGAAGGAAAGCTTAAATAAATGAGCCAATACGTCAGCAATAAACGGAGCAGCTTCCTTGTAAAGAGTATTAGGGATGTCGAAAGATGATTTATTGGGCTTCAACTTTGAAAGAAGAATGTAGACATCTAATTCATCAATATCACAGTTCCATGAGGAATCACATATGGGTGTGATTGAAACAGACTTGCTTATTTCGAAATGAGAAGCTAGATGATAATTGATGTCATCAACAGCCTCTGAGAGAGTTTCAGTTGATTTTTATCGCGCGTTCCAACGTTTGAATTAATCGCTTGCCATAAATTTTTAGTCGTCATACGCTGGGTCCAAGAAGACTTCGCTTTTTGGATTTCGCATCGAACTCTTTCTTTAAAATGAGTGCACATGGCGAAGTTTCCACAACGGAAGGCATCCCAACGTCGGTTGATTAACGACTTCAGGAATGACGTCATCCAAGGCTTATCCGTGGGTGATAGTCTGACATATGAGACCGGTATATATTCAGCAGAGAGCTCATTTAAAATGTCTTTAATTGTTGGCACTTAACATAAAGCGAAATTGAGTGGTCGTAGATAAAGTTCCAATCAACTCTATGAAGGGAATAAAGAAATTCGTTGACATGGGAGCTTCGTAAATCATAAACTTTACGACTGATAAAGCATCCTTCTTTTGCATTTGAAAGTTTTGGCTTAGCTAGCAGTGATACATGAACTGTCTTAGAAATTTCGAGAGGCGCACACAAAGTCACATTATAATAATCAGACAAAAACCTTGAGAACAAAAAGTAGTCAAGCTCAGCATTACCGTATGTAGCACGATTGTTGCAATTAACCAAACCAAGTTGCTGGCAAACATGTTTGACATTGAAGCGGTTAAGATCGCCGCATATAATTACTTCATAATTAGTGTGAGAACTTAGTACTGAATCAATTTCACAAATTATAAAGGAGTTTAAAGTTTCAAATTCACGAGTCGCCAATATCGGAGGAATATAGAGAACGAGGAGCACGATTTTCATGTTAGGTAACAACATTATGAGAAATTCAACTTCCAGCGATATTTGTACGTCAAGTTTAATGCAGGATATGTTATCATGGATCCACACAGCAACACCTCCTCCAATACGATTCTGTCTATCAAAACGAAAGCAAGTGAATCCAGGAACACCAATTACACTATCATCAATGTCATCATGTAACCAGGATTCACAACAAGCAAAAATGTCGATGTTTTTCAGAAGGAGAGTGGAACGTACTTCATCGATTTTAGGCAAAACTGATCGCGCGTTTGAGAGGCAGTGTTGGTCGAAAATCAGATAAAAACTTCACTGAAAATTTTGAGATATTTCGACGACCTTCCCACGATAAATCTTAACCCTCCCACCAGCATCCCGTCTTCTCTTGAGCTCAGCACGCAGTTCTTTTTGGGATTGCTGCTGTGATGGAGTCAGGTCAGGATTTATAAAGACATTGTCATAATTTTGTAGATTCCTCAAGTCTTTCGCAAAAGTCTTCAAGTCTCTTCAAAATATTTTGTTTTGATTCATTGTCAACACAAACCACCTTGAGTAGGCGTGAAGATCCAAGTCTATGAGCCCTTCCAATTCGGTAAGTGTGCTTAATTGAGTTGTTGTCAATGCTCAAATCTTTTATCATTTTAACCACCTTGCAATGATCATGCAATTTGCGCTCATTAGAATATCCATCAATTTTCTCGGATATCCCAGAGATAACTAAATTATTCTTTTTTCGATCTCTAGCCTCGAACACATCATATATCGTTGCGTTTTTCTCTGACAATTCGATGAGACATTTGCGAAGATGGTCAAGCTCTAACTGATGCACATCCTGAATTTGAATGACTGCAATCAGGGATTTCTCTAGATTTTCAACTTTATTCGCTAGAGAATCAATTCGATCAATCATTTTATCTAACTTATCGGAGAGACGTTTTTCTAACGCTCTGATCGATTGCTTTACACTTTCTAAATTCGAATCGTCAGCAACTCGCCCACGTCTTGTTCGTGGTGTCGACATATCAGCAAAAATGCGTGGAAATATGTTTAAACAAGGTAATTTGACCAAAATTGCAGAACGAGAGGGACTCGAACACCCAACCTTCACTCGCGAAACACGCGCCGAAAGCGATTGACCACTATCACAACTAATGCTAGGTTAGACCAAAGATATAGATAATCCAAACAATCCACCACAGACTGTGGTGTCGTGTTAGTGACGTAGTTATTGAATTCCCGACTTCAGCAACAACAACGTAACACCACGGATCACAACTCACTGGAAATTGTACACAGAATTGAAAATGGAAAATTGCGAGCCCTCGACGCGACGACCAGTGTAAACCACAATGAGATGGAGAATAAGCTCAATTCAAGGAACACTCTAGTGAAAGAATCACGAAAATCGACGCTGTATATCCAGAGATAGACTTTGTGGTAGAGTGTTCGTTTTTCGTCCAGAAGACTTGGGTTCAAACTTTAGACAGGTCAAAGGTCAAATGACTTCTGAATATTTGTACTCTGCAATTCTGCTAGACATTCACCAGATTGACGACGTAAAATTTTACAAGTAATTCTTTAGTACAAATATTGATGAATGTCACTAGCAGCAAATGTGTTGGATGCTGCTTACTTCATTCAAAATGCAAGTCATGAAATAAACACCCATGAACAGTGAGTAATCTTCTAGAGAGTATTACGAATGCTTCATTAATTTAGTTTGGTGTCTCTTGAAACGACAATTTTTCATAAGCGCCGATGGTGTAGGTGTGGTATGTAAACTTCCCCGGTTGCGATCGATGCTCGAATCCCTGCCTGTGCCAGAACTTATTTTTAATGGGATGCAGGAGCATAAGGATTTTGATATGTAAATACTACTCGCAAATCTGTGCTGAGATAATTCGTCTTCGTTGTATCTTTTGTTGGATCTAGGACCAAAAGGTATCTCGTAACACCACCTTCAAATTGACATCTGATTCAGGAAATCTCCTTCCTTGTTTGTGAATCAGAGATGTCTGATGAGTGTCATGTAAATGTCGTCAATGTTGATTTTGTTTATTACCTTCACTGTTATTACCTTCGCTGGATACGAAAATTACATACAAACATATAACAAAATCACATACAATTTAAAACCAACATCTGATACGAGATTCTGGTATGTTTACAGAGATCTGGTATGTTTTTCATACCACATCTAACTTACTTTCGTATGTGATTGGTATGTAGCGATACGAACTATTCTATCTGTGATTGGCTGTTTTACACTGAAATACGAGTTGTTGGTATGTTTTATATACGAGAACCGATGCAAATTCATCCTTATTCGCATGAATCTGGTATGCATTTCGTATCTGCAGCTTTAAGTCACATAGCAAAAAAATATATGTATTACATATTACTGTTAAATAACTTTTATCAGTAATACCAGTCGCAAATATTTTTTGTCTGATAGAGTGATATTTATCTTGATTAGATTTATTGTGAATTTTATGCTCCATGAGAGTGTCGTTGTTGCTACTTGTCTAGCAACATTAACAGGACGTTTATTTATCTCTACTTTGAGAGCCAAGTTGATTAACATCAATTCATTCAAACGATACCTTTTGTGCAACCACGTTGACTTATATATCTCAAACATAACTATTTTTGCGTTCATGAATTATAATGTGTTTTTATTTCGTACTGATAATATGCTTAATTTCAAAATTACATAATGCATAATTGTTGATGGTTGAATACTTATTGATTGTTTATGAAATGCCTTAGACTTACGTGTATTATGATCGAATTCAGTATTGAAATCATGACTGTTGAATGTCATTATCTCACTACTTGCAGAACAGTAGTAACATTAGTGTGATCTTTATTGACAAAAGACCTTAAATCAACATACTTTGGACATGATTGATGCTTTCTTTTAACATTGTGCTGGTATGGCATTAGCATGTAAAACATACTACATTTGAAATAACATACGAAAATCATACAAACATATACCAAGAGAATACAGAAATATACCAAAAACATATTTTGGTATGCATCCTTCGTATGTGATTGGTATTGAGCGATTTCCAGTGTATGATGTGCTTTGTTGACAGCGTGGATCAAGGTTGGTTCTTGGGTTCACTCTTGGGGGGTACCCAAAAATCTTGGGGTGCGGACCCAAGAATCTTGGGTACCCCCCAAGAAGGAGAACCCAAGAATAAGAAAATTAACCAAGATTGATCATTTGCGGTTTTCTTGAAAAATTCTGCCTAAGTATATGACCACATCATGTCATGGCAGTCATGTACATATAAGCTTACATGTATGTACATGTAAATATGTAACCTATTTCAACCGCACGATTGGTAATTTTTAATAAAAATGTGCTATCATCAACTTTGAAATAGGCCTACCGTAAATGTATATCTGATAGTTTGTTTAATTAGCTTTTTAAACTATGCTTTGATTACCTATGGCTTCCTCGTGACGTTTAATCCATTAAGCTAGATGTAATGCACACTGTGTTAGACAGAATTTTGTATACATT
Organism: Prostheceraeus crozeri; assembly: GCA_907163375.1. Classification (NCBI taxonomy): domain Eukaryota; kingdom Metazoa; phylum Platyhelminthes; order Polycladida; family Euryleptidae; genus Prostheceraeus; species Prostheceraeus crozeri. The sequence goes on along the minus strand of CAJQUW010016510.1, from coordinate 83,293 downwards.
TTTGCGTGAAATGAAACAAATAATTCATGAAAAAATGCAATGCTAAATTAAACCAATAACTGCATAACGTTTATGCTGTTGAATTGGTAACCTACAAAAATTCGTAGATAACTTGCTTCCTATATCCTCTTGTCTTGAAAGTTGAAAACTTCGGCTTATATTGTTTATTCTACCGTACTATTAGGCTACATGTATTAGAAACAGAAAGATACCGGTATCATTTAATGCAGTGACATTCTTTGATGAATGCATCTTAAGTAGTATATAGTGTGACATCCGGCGCGACGCTTCGCTTGCGCCGGATGTCACACTTTTGCGGGTTTTTTTCAAAATTTTCAAAAAATCAAAATTTCAAAAACTTAGGTAGATTTCAAATTTCACGTGGCCGAAGGCCGAAGGGCGAAAATTTAGGTAGTGACAAATTTTCAAAAAAATCAAAATTTCAAAAATTTAGGCGGTCTCAAAATATCCCGTAATCGAAAATTTAGGCGGTCTCAAAATATCACGTGGACGAAAATTTAGGCGGTCTTAAAATATCACGTAATCTAAAAAATATCACGTGGTCGAAAAATATCACGTAGCCGAAGGTCGAAAATGTAGGCAGATGAAAATTTAGGTAGCCCAAAAAATATCACGTTGTCCTAATATAGCAGAAGATTAGATTCAAAATATTTCTTTAAAAATGGAAGAAACAAAAGTGGATGAAACAAAAGTGGAAGGAACCTCAAGAATATATCATTCGTTATCATATGAACGTAGTTCTACTTTAATGGACATTGAAAAAATGAATAAAGAAAAACACAAAGATAGAGTACGTTATATGAAAGTTAAGGAATCTCAATTATTATTAAGATTAGAGCATTATAAAAAATTAAGAAAGAGATGGACTAAAGTTAAGAATGTAACACAAGGAATTGGCATATTCTTAACAATAAGTTTAGGTGCTTTAACAATTGCTATATCTTCAGGTGTTCTTACAATTCCTGTTGTTGCTACAGCTTTAACAGGTACGGGTGTTTTTGCAACTTCACTTGTTACAATGTTAGAAAAATCTTTAATATCAAAGAAACGAAAATTATTAAAAACTAAGCATTTACATATTAAAGAAGTCTATGACAAATTGCATTACTACTTTCAAAGAGTATGTGATGATAATGTTATTACGTTAGATGAGATTGAAAAATTTGATCAAATAGCTAATGAAGCTAATAAAATATCATTTCAATTACAGTCAGAAAAAGTTGATGATAAGAATAAACAGGATGGCAAAATTTCTAGTGATGGTAAAATTTCTAATGAAGAAAATGACAAAATTTTTTTAGAAGAGCTAAAAACCTTAAGCGAAAATTTAAGCAAAACTTTATTAAACAAAACTTAAAACGAGAAAACTTTAAACGAAAAGATGTCAGACAACAAAGCAATAAAAAAATAATTTGTTCAGTAAAATGTTTTTGTTGTATTCCAATGTTACCACAAAATTCAAATATTATATTTTAAAAATGGATAAAATTAAAGCTGATAATTTTAAAAGAATTAAACAATTAGCAGAGTTAATAAAACAAAAGAATATTATGAAAGAAAATCATCTTCAACATAGAATGATAAAAGCTGGTATTCAATCTGATATGTTTGAAAAAATGCAGCAAACCGAGCAAGTAAAAACTGATTTTGAGAAACTATGAAACCATTTAAAACTCTTGAAAAAGAAAGTACAAATAATGCTAAACAAATTGATATAACAGATCCAGAGCAAAAAACTATATTAGATGACTATGGATTACTAGAATCAAACATTAATAAGAAATTACCAAAATCTATGCAATTTGAACATTCTATTTCATTTATAGATGGAAAAACAATACATAGATTTTATCTCGGACAAAAAAGAAATATTTTCACAACCTTTTCGAGGTTTAATTTTTTCACCAGATAAATCTCCTTTTAGTTTAGATAGAAATTTTGTTGATCTTTTAAGAGAAGCAGATTTAAATAATTATGCTGTAGAGGATCTCATAAAATATAAAGCTATGTTAGATAGAGTTGCTGTAGTAAAAACTCTTAAACGTTATAAACAATTAGAAGATTTAGTTTCAACGGGAGTTAAAGTATGAAAAGTTTTTAAAACTGAAACAACTGTATTTTTACCAGATGATCCACAAGAATTACTAAATAGATTAAATATTTTAATATCGGCAATAAAAGAAGGACATAATTCTAGTTTCAATGAAATTCATGCTATATTGAAAAGACTGTTAGAAAAGAAGGTTCTAAATGAAGAGGATTATAAAAGTATAACGGGACATCTGAGATGTCTTCCAGGGCTTCGCCCGTAGCTGAAATATGTTGTTGTTTTTAATTTTTTATAAAAAAATATTTGATAAAAGATATTTATTCAAAATTTTAACTAAAAAATCTGTTCAGCAGATTTAGACAAAATTAATTATCATTTAGAAAATCTAGCAGAGATTTTGGGTTCATCAAAATTTAGTACGACGTTAAAAATTATAACAACTACTTCATCACACACATGCAATTTAGAACTCATTCTACATTTGGAACAAAGGGAAATTATCAAATTGCATTGACTAGTTTCTCCACATTTAACACTATTCAAAACGTTATCAAAGATGTGAATGATCAATTTAGATATTCTACTGATAAAGGCAAAGCGTGGAAAATACTAACTTTTCTTCCTGGTTCTTACGAAGTTGAATCAATATCAAATGAAATTAAGAGATATTTAGGTATAGCATTTAAAGATAAGAAACAATTACATTTTGCAGTTGAACCGGCAGTTAATAAATTTTCTCTTACTTTAGACGAAAATCATCAAGTTGATTTTAATCATGATAGATCATTGTCAAAGCTATTAGGATTTAATAAACAAACCTATAGTCAAGGTTATCATTTAGGTGAGAAGATTCCAAAAATAACTGAAATAAATTCAATTGTTGTACATTGTGACATTATTGAAGGAGGATATATAATGGTAAATTGTCAAATTTAATATTCAGTTTTCCAGCTTTTACTGTACCCATTGGTTATAGATTAAATGTATTTCCCCAAACATTAATATATTTTCCTATTACAAGAAAAACTATTAACAACATTGGCATTAGAATCACTGATGAGAAAGGACAAGAAATAAATTTTGGAGGTGAAGAGATTATGATAGATCTTTTGGTTCGAGAGGTATAAACTCCCGTTCGAGAGGTATAAACTCCCGTTCGAGAGGTATAAACTCCCTTACGAGAGGTATAAACTCCCACGCGAAGCTAGAGAAGTTTAATTTTCTTCTTATTATTATTATTATTCTTATTCTTCTTCTTTAGAAACAAAAAAAATTAAAATTGAAATTTTTTATTAAAAAATGAGTGAAGTACCTCAATTAAATAAAAAAAACTCAAATTTAATCATCATCCAAATTTATCTAATAAAGTTTTGCCAGTTATTTGCGGAAGATCAGGATGTGGAAAAACATGTTTATTATTTGAAACTTCAAAGACTCCAAATTTTTTGGATTATAACAAACTTATAATTTATACAACAACACCAGAAAGACCCGTCTATCAATTTTTAAAATATGGATTTAAAAATAATCTTTAAAAACCAGCAATTGCTTCATTATTCAAAGAATATGAAAAATCTGAAGATGAAGAAGAAATAAGTTCGTGGTGTGAAGAAGCTGAAAAAAATAATCAGTTAGTACAATCTTATAATAATAAGCATATAAAGATACAATTAATAGATGATAGTGGTAATATGCAAGATCCTAGTAAACTAGATAAAACAATGAAACATTGTGTAATTTTTGATGATTGTGTTAATGATAGAAATCAGTCAGTTCAGAGAAATTATTTCACAAGAGGTAGACATGATAACTGTAGTGTTTTTTATTTAACACAAAGTATGTATTCATTAGACGGAAGTGTTATTAGAAAGAATGCAAATATATTTATACTATTTGAAGTAAATGCAAGAAACTTAAGTGATTTGTTAAGAGATTTATGTGTAAGAAATAAAGATGAATTTAAACAATCGTGTAACAATGCTTGGTCAAAAGATTATGGCTTCATTACAATTAATATTGATAAAAAAATTCATGATAGAGTTATAGAAAATATTTTCGCGGAGTGATCGAATAATTTTTTCTTATAAATTTTTTGTTAATAAAAATAAAAAAATATATGTTGAATGCTTACAAGATAGAGCATGTACCAGTTTTAAAAGATTATCGTCATCCTACAAATCCTGTAAATTCGAAGAAAGAAGTTAGATTTTATTATCATCATAAATACGTAGCGCTCGTTGCAGATTATAAAACAAAACATGGTATTAAACCGTGTGTTAAAACAAAAGACTTTCCACTTTGTTTAAGAAGTTTCCGAGTATTTTTGGCGTATAATAATTTATGGTGGTTGGTTAAGAAAGAACATTTAACAACACATGAATTAGAAACATTACATCAATTACATATTCCTGTGTATATGTAAAAACGGAACCGAGGTTCTATGTAAAAATTCATTTTTTCTTTTAAAAAATATGAATCATGAAATGTCTCTCAGACAAACCTCTAGGATTGATGAATTAATCAAGAAACAAACTGCTGAGTTTGATGCGCAAATTAAACATAGTAAACGTAGTAAACGTATTAAAAAACAGTAACGTACTAGGCGTAGTATTAAACGTAATAATAAAAAACAGAAAAGTGGAACAAAAGAAATATTAGAAACTCCTATTACTGATATCTTTTTTGATGATAGGATTAATGATGAGCTTGGTGATTATTTATGTAATTTATTTAATCCAAATGAAATTAAATATGAAAATGTATCTTTTATTAATGTAGTAAATGATATGCGGAAACTTTTAGCAAATGGTAAAATTATTAATTTACTTGGAAAAGTTGTTAAAGATCAGGAAAATATAATTCAAAATTTTTACGTAACCTTCTATAATAAAAATTCATTTGAAATATGGTTTTCGAATCTGGATGAGAAATCCGATGCTAACGAATGGATTTTTACAGGTAATATTAAATATGAAGATTTTGGAATGAAGTTAGTAAAAAGATCGCATAGAGGGGCAGGGATTAATATGAAATATAGAATCAAAGAATATTTCGGTGAATATTGTTATATTCCTTCTGAAGATTTTTGTTTTATTAAATGTTATAATGTTTTATGAGGTTTTAATGAAGAACAAGGAGAAATGATCAAAGAAATGTTTAATAATTTTTTATATAAAGAGAAAGCCACATCTAGAACAGGAGTAATGTCAAACTGCAAATTTTCTCAATTCAATAAATATTTTGGAGAATGTGTTCAATATTATAGTCCTGCCAATCGTCATTTAAATCCTAGAGGAATTGAAACGTTTCATAATTATGTTTATTACAATTATTTTCACGCAGGTTCAACAATTGGTCACTATTGTTTAATTGATAAATCTCATAAATTAAAAGCTATTAGAGAAATTGAAAATAATTTCAAACCCTATATAAAACAGTTACTGATGAAAATCTAACAACGCGTCCATATAAAATCATAACAAAGAAAAAAATTGACTATAGTTCAACATATATTTGGGATCTCGAAACTTTTCCTGATCCTAACAGTTCAAAAGCTCATCCTATTCCTCATGCTGTAGGAGCTATTAATTTTAATAAATTTATATGTTGCTTACCGAAACAAAGATTGAAAGAATTAGAAACACGTTTGTTAAGTGATATGATTAAAATTAAACGATCAAAAGATGAAGATGAAATTAAAAAACTTAAAAAACAGATTAATGAGTATAATAATTTAACTGAATTAGAATTTAATAAACTTCAAAATTGTGTGAAAATATTTACGAGAACTGAGGATGATGAATGTCCGATCGGGGGAAACCCAGAGGACGTATGTCCGATCCATCAATTTTTTAAAACTCTTGGAAAATTTAATTATTCGAGAGTAACTTTAATAGCTCACAACTCATCAGGTTTTGATTCCTATTTTCCGATAAAAGCTAATTTTAAATTATCTAAACCGCCTCTTAAAACTTCAAGAGGAATATTGACTGCTTCATTACAAAATACTTATACAACTTAATGTGTTAGTAGATACATTCAAAAATCTCTTAGATTTAAAAACAATATGAAAAAAGATTCACCTTCAGGTAAATTAGCACTTCAAACTATTATAATGAAATGTAGTTATCAACATGTAAAAACAAGTCTTTCTAAATGGTGTGAGAATTTTAAAATTCCTATGAATGTGTGCAAATTAAATTATGAAATTGGAGACATAACACATGAAAATTATAAAGAAAAAGAAAATGAATGGAAACCATATTTAGTTAACGATATTCTTTCTTTAGCTTTTTGTATCTACAAATATAATAATGTTATGCGAGATTTAGTTCGTGAAGATATAACTACTAATTTAACATCCTCCGCTTTAACATTTAACGGTTGGATGAAAAGCGTACAAAATGACAATATAAATATTCATTCTCATATAGATTTATGGGCTAGAAATTATATTAGAAAATCTGTTAAAGGTGGAAGAGTTTCAGCAAATATAAGAAAATACATATCGCCATTTTGTAGCATCTTGCTACCAATATTAAAACAGTATTTACCTGGTCGCTACGCTGGTGGGGCTTTGTCCCCTGGCCGCTACGCTGGTGGGGCTTTGTCCCTTGGAAGTAATTTAATAGATTTAATGAAACAGTATCGACATTTAGGAGATAAAACTGAAATTTGTAAGAAAATTTCAAATCAACTACTTGAACAAAAACATGATTTTCTGATGGCTTTTGATGCCACATCTTTATATCCATCAGCTATGTATGATGAAAATTCAGAATACCCTAAAGCTGAATCCGCTAGAAAATTTAGACAAGAAGAAGAGCGGGAAATAGTATATAAATTTAACACTCAAACGTTTAGACCTAAAACTGGAATATTTACAGTTGTGTTCCAATATCCGAATGATATGTTTTTTCAACCAGTTCCTATAAAAAATAAAGTGAAAAATCAAAATAATAATTCACATGTAAAAGTAATCAGGTTTAGAAATGGTATATGTTATGATGTATTAACTTCTGTAGACATAAAAGAAATTGTTAGATGCGGTGGAAAAATCTTACATATTAATGATGGTACAATTTATGAAAAAAATTATCAAGTTTCGCCATTTCGAGAATATATTGAAAAACTTTTTAATTTGAGAAAAAAAATATAAAACCGAAGGAAACACAGTAGGCGATGAGTTAATTAAATTATTGATGAATTCGCTATATGGCAAAACTGTGCAAAAAGATATAACCACTAAATATCATTTATGGAATGAGAATACATTGAGAAAAAATTTCACTCAAGAAGTAAAAGATTATGAAAAATTAAATGATGAACAATATTTAGCGAAAGTAGAAATGGAAGATGATGAATTTCTCAAAACTAATATTGTAAAAGATGGGAAGACGTCATTCATGCCATCACACTTAGGTTCTTTTATTCTTTCTCACTCTAGAAGAATCATGAATAACTTTATTTTAGAAATTAATGGTTTCAACGAAAAATACATTCATTATACAGATTCAGTAACAGCTGACACGCCTGTAATATTGAGAAAGAATAATTCACTATTTATTTCTAGAATAGATAGTATTGTAAACAACTACAAAATTAATCCGTTTGAAATTAATGGTGATATGAAAGAAATTTCATTTGTTGATACTTTAGAAATTTATACTCATAATGGATAAGTAAAGTAAAACAAATTATTAGACATCTTACAAATAAAAGTATTTATCGAATAAGAACAAAAATGGTAATAGTAGATGTTACTGAAGATCATTCATTGTTAGATGAAACAGGTAATGAAATAAAGCCACAAGAATTAAATATAGGAACAAATTTACTACATAATAAATTATTTTTACACGACAATACAATCACACTAAAACAAATTGTAAGTGATATTTATCTTAATGATCCACATAATTTAAGATGTAAGCAAGCATTTATAGAAGGGTTCTTTTTAGGAGATGGTTCTGCTGGAATCTATAATTATGAATCAGGAGTCAGATATTGTTGTACTTTAAATAACCAAGATCTTAACCTCTTAATTAAATTAAAAACATATATTAATGAAGTTTATAACAATGATTGTAAAATATATGATACAATGAAATCATCTAGAGTATACAAACTTAATTTTCAAAATCCAAAACAATATGCTATATACTTTAGCAAAAATTATTATAATCAGTTTAGAGAAAAACGTGTTCCTTGGTATGTTCTAAATGCTGAATATAATATTAGATATTGTTTCTTTGTTGGATTTTATGCAGCAGATGGGGACAAGAAATCTTTTTTACAAGGAAATATGCAACTATTCGTTTCACACAGAAAAATAAAGAAACCTTTAGTGGTTTATACAATTTGGAATCATCTCTAGGTATTAATTTGGTAGTAAGCGAAAGACAAGATAAATCATTATGCTTTAGTGCGTGTCAAGTTAAAAATAATATTACCAAAGATGTCACCACTGTAAGATATTTAAATAATAAACCACAATATGTTTATGGTATTGAAACAGAAGATGGCACATTTAGTTGTGGTTTTCCATTAATTGTAAAAAACACTGATTCAATATACGTTTCTAATGAGCTCTTCAATAAATTAGATGCTGCTGGATATGTTGGTGGGGAATTGTGTCAAGGAAAAAATGATTATGGAAATGGTGGAATTATTTTTGCAATGTTTATTGCTCCTAAAATAAAATATTGTATTACTGTAGATGAGCAAGGGAGACTTAGTGAAAAGAAAACATTCAAAGGATATTCACAAGATACAGTAAAAGTAGAAGATTTTCTAAAATTATATTCGGGGAAAACATTATCGACTACAGTTAATAAACCATGGAAAAGATCTTTAGAAACTGGAATTAGTATTCCTGATAAAAATAATAATACTGAAGAAAAAAAATTCTCTAATCAAATAAATATTCTTAAACGTCAAGCACCTGATGAAAATGAAATTATGTTACCTTATAACGGAGAAGATATTCAAGCTGAAATATTTCAAACAATCGTCTGTGAGAGTAATTTAAGTGATGATCATGACACGTGGGAATAATAATTTTTTTATTACATCTAAAAATTTTATAACATCTAAAAAGTTTATTACATCTAAAAACTTATTACATCTAAAAATTTTATTACATATGAAAATATATTTATCGAATATTTTGGTATTTTCTATTAAGTTTTATCATATAACGTTTTATCAAAAGATAATTTAAATTTATTTTCACTAACTATTGATTTTTCATCATCAATTGATTCATCATCATCATTGTGAAAATTTCTTATAAAGCATTCAATGGCATCTTTGTGAACATGTATATTCCTCACGGTAGTTCATTATCCCTTCAAAAACAACAAAATGTTCTAGATTATGTTTGTACTATTACGGATGATATTTTGCGCAAATATTGTCGTTACTCTGTTTACTTTTTGGGTGACTTTAATAGAGTCGATGTCAGCTTTCTTGAGTACAATTTTTGTGTACGAAATGTTGTTTCGCTACCGACAAGACAAGATTCGATTTTGGATTTGATTCTTGTACCTATCGACTTTGAGCATCATTTCAAAGAGTCAGTTATCTTACCGCCTCTGGCTACCAGTGATCATAATATTGTGACTTTATTCCCAAGACGTGGTTATATCTTCGATGCTCAATTCACTAAAGTGTTGGATCTTCGAGACTCTAACTTGAGTTCTGTAATTTCAGAACTTAGTCATATTGACTGGCAAAATTTATTCCACAGTTTGAATCTGAACGACATGTGTGATGCTTTCTATCAAAAACTGAATGTTGCATTATCTCATGTTCCATTCAATGTCATAAAGCGAACGTCACGTGACCCTCCATGGATGAGTAGCGTCATTAAAGTTTTAATAAACAAGCGTTATTCTGCGTATCGGACCAAAAATTGGAGTTTATTCCATCACTACAAAGACAAAGTGCGAGCCTCGATTGCCGAAGCAAAGAAGTCCTGGGGTGCAGATATGGCTAAAAGGCGTGGTATTTGGGACGTCTATAATGTAGTCACAAACAAGAAAAGCAAATCCACTGTGAACTGGCTTCCAAACGCTCGACCTGACACTGATATTCAGTCTATTTTGGAAGAATTGAAAGCCAATATACTATCCAACTGCTTGAATGACTCATTTTCGATGTCTCCTCCTCCCTCGTCAAACTTTGCGATCCCCTCAGAAATCACACTTTGTGAAGTTCAAAGCTTGCTGTTGAAGGTCAACCCGAAAAGTTCGCCCGGCTCCGATCGCATCCCATCCATCTGCTGGTCCAAACTAAGTGAACTTCTTTCGCTGCCTCTCACTATCCTCTTCAATAAGTGTCTTCAAGTGGCCGACCTTCCTCAAATGTGGAAGACAGCTGATGTCATCATGTTACCAAAAACATCGCCCCCTAATATCAACAACCTCAGGCCAATTTCCATCCTGCCGATTCCAGAGAGAATTTTTGAGAAGTGCCTTATCAAGCGAGTTGGGGATGAGTTCAGATCTAGATTCGATTCTAAACAGTATGCCTATCGAAAGAATAGTTCAACTGTATGTGCTGTATTGGACATTGAAAATTTTATTTCTAAGAGCCTCCAGGAATCTGAAGTATTGGCGTGTCATATGGTATCCATTGACCTTGCTAAAGGTTTTGACCGCGTTTCACACAAGCATTTATTGCAGAAGATGGTTTCAGACGGATTCTCAGACTTCCTGATTGCATTCATGCATAATTACCTCATGTCGCGTCATTTCAGGATACGTTGGAAGGATAGTTTCAGTTCGTGCGCGTTATCTCCAAGTGGTTTGCCTCAGGGCTCTTCTCTCGGGCCAATCATCTTTGGATACTATGTTTCTGACATCACTCAAGACAGCGACTCAAAACTGCTTGTCAAGTACGCTGATGATTTTATCCTACTTTGCAAAGTGACATCTAATCAGCAAAGCCCGTTGATGACAGACTTATACGGCAAAGTGATTTCATGGGCTAATCATAATGCTATGACGGTGAAAAAAGAAAAATGTCACCAGATATTTTTCAGTACAAAAAGGGCAGTCGATTTTCCCCTGATAACAATTCCTGATATTCCTGTAGTGGAAGAAATTCGAGTTCTGGGTGTGTTGTTCAACAGGGAACTTAAATGGAAATCGCATGTACGGGCATCCTGTGCGAAAGGATCATCCAGACTATTTATTCTAAGGCAGCTAAATGACTTCCTTGATAAGAAGCAAATGGTCTTGATATACCAAAATTGTGTGCGGAGCATCTTAGAGTATTGCGCTCCATTATTTACAGAGCTGAATGCAGGATTATCTCACGACTTGGAGAAAATACAAAGGAGAGCCCACAGGATAATTTGCCGCTCTCAACATTGTGAATGTTCTCACTTTATCGACTTAGACTACCGTCGAAAGATCATTGGCTTCCGTCTTTTCATGTCAGCAGTTGAAAATAATCACCATCCGATCCACCATCTTGTACCACACGTAATGACTAACTCCGGACACTTCCGCTTACCCAGTATAAACTCTTCCCTCCGTGCTAAATCATTTGCAATTTCCATGCCAAAATTCTATAATTCTGGCTTCATGTTATAGAAGTTCTCAACTTTTTTTGTTTCTTGTTATGGTTTACTTGACATTATTTCACTTTGTAACTTTATGTCTGGGGTCCCACGATTACCAGTAATGGGACTGCTGTATACTTTTCAATAAACGGCTTTATTATTATTATTATTATCATCAATTGATTCTTCATCATCATCATAAATTGATTCTTCATTATCATAAATTACACTTTTTGGTATAGGATACCATTCCCTGATAGGATACCATTCCCTGATGGGAATATCTAATTATAAATTATATTTATTATTTGATAATAATATAATAGAGAAAAATATTGGTCTTTGATCTCTTTTGGAAAATTTAATAACACCACCATAATCTGAATCATTTTTAGTTTTTATTAAAGATGATAAAATTTTAAATTGATTAGGTGTAAATCCTAATTTAAATTCTGTAGACCCGACACATAGTTGTCTAACAGTATCTTCAACTATTCCATCATTATTATTTTCAATTGTAAGCAAATGAAATTTAGATAAATTTTGATTATATGTAGTATTAATATCATATACATCAGTATGCGATATAAATTTTTCTTCACTTAAATTTTTATAACTACTGATATTTTTATAATCTTTTTTACCATTTACACCTTTTGCAGATGTTTCAGAATCATCATTTATATTATCATCATCTTTCTTACCATCATCATTATTATTATAAGATTCTTTAAAATTCACATTTTCATGATGTTTAAAACTTTTATTATTTTTAGAATTTTTATCAGAATCTAAATTTTTATAGGGTGTTGTCTACATATAATTTTTTTCTTGTTGTGCTAAACCATTTATATAAGATTTTAATAAATTGATATTTAAGTTTTAATATAAACCTATATATGTATCATCATCATATCTTTGTGGCATTTCTAATGTTTCTTGTTTATAAATAGTATCTCTATAATATACTTGACATAATAATTCTTTGTTATGCTTTTTACTCTCGATATGAATATTATATTGGTTTTGTTCATCAACAAATAATCTTATTTTTTCTTTGGAAAAAGATTTTAATTTTTCAACTAATTCTTTAATATTGATATAATTAATAATCTTAGTTTCTATCCAATCAATATTGCTAATTGGCAACACTGCTCTAATAAAACCATAAACATTATTATGACCTATTATAACCATATTTTCTTTATTTAATTCAACATAAGCCACATCATTATATTTACTTACAATATCCATAAATTTAATAAACGGATCTCCAGGAAAAATACAATCGCTGGTTTCTATAGAAGGTAAACCTTTAGTCTGTTCTCTAAATATTTCGGCTAGTAATTCAAACAAAAGATTAACATCTATACATGGATTTGTAACAGTATTATTATTATCAAAACATTTATTTTCAAATCCCGTTGATCTCGTCGAAGATAAAGAACAGGATGATGCGGGCTATTATAATTTATTTAAATTTGCTTTTTCCATTTTTTTATTTTTATTAGAAAAAATTTCATTTTTTTAATTTTATTAGAAAAAAATTTATTTTTTTATTGTTAAAAAATGATGTTACCAAATGTTGGTGGAGGTGCATATATCCCGAATGATCGTGAATTAGAAATAGAGATAGAAAATTATATCATGAAAACTGGAGACGTTTTATCTGGTCCATTGCATCTTTCTATTCTTCCGCAACAAAATACAGAGTTAACAAATAAACAATATGTTGATACACAAATCAATGACTTAAAAGAAAAATATATAAACGATGTTTTGGTTCCACTGATGAATGAATTAAAGTTGCTTAAACTTAATGACAAATCATTAAACGAAAAATTATTAAAACTTGATAAAAAGGATAGAGAGCTAGAAGCAGATATAGCAAAACTTTTTAAAAAGATTTCTGAACAATCAAAAATTTTAATATTACTTTCTATAAATTTAAAATCTGCAGTCGTTGAAAATAAACATCAGATAAAAATGCTAAAAGAACAATTAGAAGATGAAATAGAAAAACTACCTGAAAGAATTAAAATAAATTTAAAGCAGTTACAAACTACATTCCAAAAAAGTGTTGATAAATTAAGTTCTAAAATTACTCAACAAATGAAAAAGATGAATAGAATAATAAATGGAGTAAACTCACTTAATGAAAAAGTTGATAAAATGAAAAATCTTAAAATCAATTTAGAAAATGAATTAAAGAAAAATTTACAACAAAACTCTAAAGAAAATAAAGAACAGTTAGATTCTGTTAAAAGACAATTAGATGTTCTTAAAATTAAGTTAAATGCTCTTAAAACGGCATTGAAGATTAATCAGCAGAAAATGCAAGTTAATAGAAAAGAAATTAAAGTACATCACACGCTGCTTGACGCAATAGATAAAGTGCAACAATCAATTAATAAAGTTATCTCGAAGTTGTTGTCCATTCACAAACGTAAATCTTGAAAGAACCTTGTCCAGAGGCTTTAGCCTATCGGACCAAAGGTCCTGAGGTTATTACCTTATCATAAACGTAAATCTTAGCGCAAATATTAACGTAAATATTTTTTCCCAAAAGTCAAATTTAATTCTAAAAAATGCCTATAATTTATAAACACAATCTTAAACATTTTGCTTCAAATAAAAAATTGCTCATGAACCACGTATGAATCCTGTTTATCATTATGATAATAGAGAAACAGTTCACACGGAAGGAGCTGGCATCTTTTCTGGTATTGGAAGTATCGTTAACTTAATTAAAAATAATAAAGATTTGATTACATCTGCTGCAAAAGGAGCAGCTGCTATAGGTAGTACAGCTAGTGCAATATCAAATGCTGTTAAGTCTCAAAGCGAATTGAAACAACTAGAAGCTATTCGTAAACTTAGGAATGATTCTGAAGAACTAAAAAATTTGAAAAAACTTTCAGAGGAAACAAAAAACAAAATTGCTAACATAGCTGTGGGGGAAACCTTGAGGAGCGGAGCTCCGTCTGATAGTAAACATAATGAAAATAAAAATAATAAAAAAACAATTGAAGAAATAAGAGGTAATGGTGTTAACAGCGGAGCTGGTCTAGCAAAATTCTAAAATATATTTTTTAGCAAAATTTTTTTAGTAAAATTTTTTAGCAAAATTTTTTTAGTAAAATTTTTTCTGTGTGTGAGAAAAACAAAAAGTCAAATTATTATTTATAAAAATGTCTTCGCTAATTGAAAATAAATTTGAATTAGATAAACCACCAGGTGTTAATTATAATCAAAAAAAGAATGACTATATAAGAATTGCTATGAATCCCGGATCTTCTAGTAGAGTAAATACTGGAGGAGATTTAATTTTTGAAGTTGATAATCAACAAAGTTATTCATATTTACCTGATTCATTTTTACACTGTGAATATTCTTTATATAGTAATGCCAATTTTACAACACCATTACCAGAAACCGATAATATTGCACTAGAGAATAATTTTTTCCAAGATTATTTACACAAATGCGTTTAGATGTTGCAACTCAAAATATAGAAACAATAAGTGATTCTCCAGGTGTAATTGATACAATGCTTAGATTTGTAACAATTGGTGAAAATAATAAAAAGGTATGAAATAGAAGGTTGGTTTCCTGATACTGATGATGGTATAATTGTTGATGATTTAACTCACGCTGGAACAGATGCCGCAGGAATTGCGAAAGATGTAGAAAATATTGCAAAACATTTAAATAAACAAACAATAGTGCATATAAAGAAAGACGTGAATTTAACAAGAAAAGTAAACAGACATTAAATTGGTCATTGTCTCCATTATTTGGATATTTAGATTATGATAAAATATCATATCAATTAAAATTTGAGTTAATAATTCATCGTACAGCAAATAATGAATTAATCTTTTTTGGTAAGACTGGAAAAAAAGCATTTTTAAAAATTGATAGACTTGAATGGTGGATTAAGCATATTACTCCTAGTTTAGAGGTTGAAACAGCTATTGCAAAAAGATTAAATACTAACAAACCAATTCCAGTAAATTTTCTAAAGCGTACTGCTAGTTCAGTAACTTTTTCCAAACAAAGATTTAACTGGCATTTTACTAGAACTGCGAATACTCCAAGATATTTATTACTAACTTTTCAAAGAAATAATTCTCCAAGTTTTGATAAGAACAACAATATTTTTCATATTAATACAATTCGAAGTTTACAAGTTTCATTAAATCAATCCCGATATCCAATTGATCCATTAAGATTCGATGATACCAATAATCAATTTATGAAAGGATATGATTCTTATCGAAATCTTTGTATAGAATTTGGAGTTGAACCACAATTAACTCCTGGAGATTGGAGACATTTGTATCCTGTTTTCTGTTTCGATTTAAGTGCACAATCTGAAGATATTATCAAGACTGGTTGTGATGTAACAATTAATATTGAAAAGAAAGATTCCACAACTTCATTGATGGCTTATGGTTTATTGCTAGAAGATGTAAAATATTCTATTGAAATTTTTAATGGAAAGATGGCTAGGATCGTTTAGTAACCTGAGGACCTTTGGTCCGATCGGCTGAAGCCTCGAGGAGCTTCGCTCCGATAAGTTAATTAAAATTTTTGATAACTTACAATTTTTGATAGCTTAAAATTTTTCATAACTAGAATAGATTAAAAATTCTTAACTTAAAAATTTTTCATAACTTAAAATTTTTGGTAACTTAAGAATTTTTCATAACTAGAATAGATTAAAATTTTTCCTAACTTAAATTTTTTTTATTAAAAATGTCGCAAGCGAAAAATAATAATAATAAAACTGTTGAATTAAAATTACGTAATATTGTTGACAAAAATACCCCTAAAACTATTACTATTAATAAAAAAAAGTATTACATAAGTAAACCAATGATAGAGAATATTAAATTACAAGAAGAAAAGAATGGTGGAGTTCTCCCATTAATTCCACTAATAATAGGTGGCATAGCAGCTGCGGGTAGTGTAGCAGGTGGGACAGTTGGTATTGTACAAGCAGTAAATAAAAATAAATCAGAGAAGGCAGCATTAGAAGAACAAAAACGTCATAACAGAGAGCTAGAGAAAGTTGCTAAGGGAGAAGGAGTAGTAGATAATTTTATTAGTAAATTAAAATCAGTTGATGAAGGAAAACGAGTTCTTAAAAATATTCTCCACAATGTTGATGATTTAATGGAAATTAAGGAAACTAAAGATGGTTCTGGAATATATCTAAGTCCTAGTATGATAAGGTAATAACCTCACGACCTTTGGTCTGATTCGGTAAAACATTTATTTTATCTTTAAAACTTTTTTATCTTTAAAAATGGATTCCGCAAATTCCACAAATTCCGAAAATTTAATTAAATTAAAAATTGCAAATTTAGATTTATTGAATTATCTCTTAAAAGTACATAAAACCTCAAATTGTCAGCATATTGGAGGTGACATACAAAAAACATTAGAAAACTTTTCTGGTTTTATTTGGAGTAAATATTCGAAAGAAAAACATCTTCCTGGTCATTCATATACCGGTCCAGGAACTCGATTAGATATAGGACTAGATAAGAATAATAATCCAAAACCAGGTGAAGAACCAATAAATAGAGTAGATGCCGCAGCTTACAGGCATGATTTGGCTTATCGAAATCATGATCTAAGTTCTCGACATGTAGCTGATAAGAAGATGATTCAAGAATTAGATAGTATTCAAAATCCTACATTTAGAGAAAAAATTGAAAGAATGTTTCTTAAGAAAGCTTTACAAGCTAAAATATTATTCGGTCAGGGTATTGATCCGTCAGCAAATGAAACGACAGCAAAGCTGTCTGAGAGCAACGCTCGAATCTACGCGTCTGAAATGTCGAATGACCTAGGACGCTATGCGTCCGAAATTCACAAGGAATATAGAAGGCCTAAATATTTATTGAAAGTAAAAGTATTTAATAAAGATGATATTTGGAGTGCTGATCTTATTCATATGCCGAATGAAAGGGACTACAAATACGCATGGACCGTTATAGATTTATATACACGATAAGCTTGGGTAAAGCGTTTAAAAAATAAAAGTGGTCTATCAGTTAAATATGCGTTTGAAGAAATCTTTAAAGAAAGTAATAGAAAGCCAAGGAAATTGTTTGTTGATAAAGGGTCGGAATTTTATAACAGAAACGTTCAGCCACTATTTGAAACTGTTTATTCAACTGAAAATGCAGGGAAGGCCGTAGTGATAGAAAGATTCAATCGGACGTTAAAAAATAAATTATTCAAGAAATTTACTGAGCAAAGAAATCAGAAATGGTTGAAGATATTACCAGGAATTGTAGAGCAGTACAATAATAAAGTTCATTCAGCTATTGAAGAAACCCCAAAGAATGCTTCTGACGACTCTGATTTAATACAAAAGAAAATATTCGAACATAATTATTCGAATGAGAGTAATCCGAATTTGCAGAAACTTAAGCCGAAATTTAAAATTGGAGATAGAGTTAGAATATTTAAGTATAAAAATAAATTTGAAAAAGGCTTCGTTGGCTATTGGACGAAAGAGATATTTGAAGTTTGTAAAATAAACCAAACTTATCCGATTACTTATGAAATTAAAGATTTAGATAATGAGGATATCAGAGGCCGATTTTATCAAAATGAATTACAACGAAGCGATTTTTAATTATCATTATCATTATCATTATTGGAACTACCGTTTCGGGAATGAAATTCTCTTGTTCAATTCTAACATAATATCAAGAAATGGTACTCCTTCCTGTAATTTCAATAAAACATAAAGACATAATTGACCACAATAAGTAGTTCCTGGTTTTTGAATTTGAAATGTATTATAAGTTCCATTGACAAGTAATTTTTTAACTTCATTTGTAGGTGGAAGTCCGTATGAGTCAAAATAGTAATTATCTCGATTTTTATTAAAGATACCTGCTGACCAATGTACTCCTTTTTCATCTGAAGTGTGAAGATTTGTTATGAAATTTACAGTTGGCTTATTTTTGATCAATTGTAATTCATCCCTCATCAATATGTGAAAATTTTTTATTCCCAATTGATTAGCAATTTTCTTTAGATCAAAATTCGTAGTTGCTTGCGTTCCATATAATTTAAAAAACTCGATCAGGTCAGTCATTTTATATGAAACAAAAATCCAAATTGATAATGCCATTGTCACTTTTCAATCACCACGCAAATAAGTAGCAATAAATGTTACTACTTGTTACTTATGAAGTAGAGTTCAACATTTATATGAAACAAAAATCCAAATTGATAATGCCATCGTCACTTTTCAATCACCACGCAAATAAGTAGCAATAAATGTTACTACTTGTTACTTATGAAGTAGAGTCCAACATTTATGTGAAACAAAAATCCAAATTGATAATGCCATTGTCACTTTTCAATCACCACGCAAATAAGTAGCAATAAATGTTACTACTTGTTACTTATGAAGTAGAGTCCAACATTTATATGAAACAAAAATCCAAATTGATAATGCCATTGTCACTTTTCAATCACCACGCAAATAAGTAGCAATAAATGTTACTACTTGTTACTTATGAAGTAGAGTCCAACATTTATATGAAACAAAAATCCAAATTGATAATGCCATTGTCACTTTTCAATCACCACGCAAATAAGTAGCAATAAATGTTACTACTTGTTACTTATGAAGTAGAGTCCAACATTTACAAGTTCTCTAATTCCTGCGTGAGCCCAGTATGTTGCGCAGGTTGTTGTTCAGTTTGTTGCACATTGGGTGAATCAAATATGGATTCTGCTATTCTTTGCTGTTCCTCCTCTTTTTCACGACCAATATAATCTTCAAGATGAGCAAAATTCTTCATCACAAAGTAAATTGATAGAGAAGAATTGGCTAAGTTTGGATAGTTCTTTGATAATTTGAATAATTTGATCAGTATTGTCACATATGAACGTGAAAACTTTATTTTGTGGGTCTCATTTAACTCTTTCACGAATTTTGTATAATTCATATTAGACAATAACTTCAGTCGCTGAAGCACTTCTCCTTGTAAAACATAGCAGCGTGGAAGATTCCGATGTGTAATTTTCTCAAAACCAATGAGTTTATTCAATGAAGGGATGCACGATGATGTACTTATAATATCCTTTTTCTCGAGAAATACAGGTAAATTGCTGCTGTCAACATCCTTGAATGAATCTCGGATTATTTCAAACACTTCTCTCTTTATATCTTCTTCGTTTCCACTCGTCTTCTGTTTCTTTCTTAGTGATTCAAGAATAAATTTTGTTGATATCGTTTTGAAGAAATCAAGATGGTCTGGTGAAATAAGAGGCACAACTTGATCCGCGAAGCAACAAAATTCTCTCTCTATTTTGCTGACGGAAGACATTGCAAATTAGAACTTTGCTTCTAGCGCACACGGAACAATGACAGAAGAGAGAGAGAAATGAAAACAGCTGCCAGATGCTTTGACGTCATGGGGTTGTGCTGACGTGATGGTAAGAATTAAAACAACTTGCCTAACGTACAACTAAAATCTAATTGTATCACAAAGCTGTAGAAACAACAGGAATTGTAAGAACACCTGAAGATATAACAATTGTTAAAGCACCTAAACTTATTGTTAAGAATATGCCAATTCCTTGTGTTACATTCTTAACTTTAGTCCATCTCTTTCTTAATTTTTTATAATGCTCTAATCTTAATAATAATTGAGATTCCTTAACTTTCATATAACGTACTCTATCTTTGTGTTTTTCTTTATTCATTTTTTCAATGTCCATTAAAGTAGAACTACGTTCATATGATAACGAAGGATATATTCTTGAGGTTCCTTCCACTTTTGTTTCTTCCATTTTTAAAGAAATATTTTGAATAAATATTTTGAATACAATCTTCTGCTATATTAGGACAACGTGATATTTTTTGGGCTACCTAAATTTTCATCTGCCTACATTTTCGACCTTCGGCTACGCGATATTTTTCGACCACGTGATATTTTTTAGATTACGTGATATTTTAAGACCGCCTAAATTTTCGATTACGGGATATTTTGAGACCGCCTAAATTTTTGAAATTTTGATTTTTTGAAAATTTTGAAAAAAAACCGCAAAAGTGTGACATCCGGCGCAAGCGAAGCGAAGCAAAGCGAAGCGAAGCGTTGCGCCGGATGTCACACTATATACTACTATCTTACGATTAGTAAATATATCGTTACATCTACATTTGTGCTATTTTCATCCTATACGAGGCCTATGTTATGTGTGTTTCGTTTCTCGATCAGACATGTTGTAAGGAATGTAGCTTAGTCATGCATGTTGTTCTAAGTAGGAAGTTATTAGGCTATAGACGTAAACAGGGTTGATGATATTATACCCAGAGATAACCTATGCCGATAATCAAAACTTTTAGCTGAATATTAATATGGCCTCAATTCCGCAAGAACAAATTTATGTAACAAATGGTAATTAATATGAACATTATAAATACATATTTATTGGATAGCAATATGTACAATATGGTATGATTCAAAATATCGTCATGCAATTTTAAATCTCAATCAAAATTCCAAACTTGTTCTGGAAATTGTTGTTCCACTTCATTCGGGAAATAGCTACTTTTGGACACAACCTTGCGTGGATAGAGTCATCGATTAAATAACTATAATTCCGGCATTTCAGATTTCAGCAAACGCTTGAAAACAGTATTAAGGAAGCAACTTTTCTTACGTCTCTTTCGGGTCCTGAGAATGCATATAAACAGGTTCCATTCACTTTGGCCACTGCATCAGTTGTAAATGATTTCTTGGTATTCATAGCGTTAATGATAGTGGCAATTTTCCGAAATGGCTGTCTGCAATCTGAAAAAAAACAATCTGAAGGGATGGATTAAAACTTTAATAACACATGACGACGCAATGCGTTAAATTTGAAAAAAATCAATAAGTCATAAAAAGAGCAAGAAAAAATCTCAGGTTTTGTTCATCTATGAAATTAAAGCACGAGTAAGTTAAGTTATGAATGGGGAACTGAAAAACACAAAGCTTGCAAAAAGTGCAAGATACGAAACATTCCAAGAAAGTGCTTTTGAAAAGAGGTCTTGATCTTCCTTGAACGTGGCGATGTTTGGTGGAAACTTCGTGAAGGCTAAAACTAAAAGTCACAGATGCATAGTTCGGTTGCTTTAGTTTTGAAAGAGCCACATCAAAACTTCTCTTCTTAAATACCATGCTAGCTCCGTGCTATTTAATGCAAACCCGTCCAAACCTAAAACTTATGCTGCAGCTCGGGTTTTCTTTAAAGATAGCCGTAGAATCTACTTTACATCATCAAGCACATATATTAAGTTCTCCGACGTCGAAGTAAACGGGTCACGGAATTAGATTGTTTAAGCGTGTCACTTTCGTAGAAATGCAGATTGATTTAAAATAATGCCACATGCAGGAACTTACTAAGTGGGTGAAAGTAATTTTTAATATTCTACAGAGATAGGGAAAAAAGTCGTGCGTCGATTGCGGATTGCTGTGAATTTCTTCAAAATGTTCCGATCGCCACGATTTCTTCTGATTCGAAATATTCAGATCATTGCGCAAAAAGTTTCCTCGATAATGTCAGTCCATCCGATCACATTCAAAAAAGTCATCAGGCACACGAAAAAAGCTCACTTCTGTGTAGAACTCGACATCGTCTGTGTTTGAGATTTAAGCGGATGCAAAAGTCACGTAGTCCACAAGATATCTGTATTGGGGTCTTCTTGTTGATCGGAAAACAAGACCTTTTATTTGCATGGACAAACATCAAGGCACTGCGTAATCATTCAATGCGATTGTACATAGCAATAGAAACCTTATAGTGACAGTCTAGAGACAATGAACGGCGTCACCTGTACATGTATTGACAAAGGGCAGTCACCAAATGAGAACAACAGCAGTCAGCGTCAAACAGTCTCCGTCTCTTCGCTGTGTGATCCGGTTGATAACAGTCACTGAAACTTCGCACAATTTGACGTGTGTTATATGTTCCAATGCGTCCTTTCTAGTCAAACAGAAAATGAGACGACCAGTCGAATTCTGTGGAACGGGTGTCCGCTCCTGCTGTTCTGATCGCTGCATTGGTTCATTGTCTGGTTTTGGTGCTTTTTGGTGGCCGATTTTTGTAATTTACGGTTCCTCTGAATCACCGTGACTTAGTCCTGGCTGTCGTGGGTTTGTGTCTCTCGCCAATTTTGAAATTGAGAGATATTCTGGTATTCGGTGCTTGTTTATGGTTTTCGCATTGTTTAATGGGTTGCCTTCATTGTGTCAATTATCGTTGCTTATATTAGCACATTGTCGTTCGGTATTCGTTCTATCACAGTGTCCGTCTTTCTTCGTTTTGGTATTCGCACATTCCATCATTGTGTCCATTCCAATCGATCTCATCCAGAACGACTGTCGGAGTGTTGTATGCACTAGTATTGTCAGTCGTGAATCAGCTCTTCATTGTCGGTCTACTGTACCCACAGAGATGGATTTATTTGCGCATGTGTTAGTCCAGGGCGGACATAATCTTATCCCAGACTTTGAATACGATGGCAGCCAGCGATAGAGCCAGAGACATAGATATTCGTCTCTCTTTGACTTGCGTGATTGGGCAAGCGTGCTAAAAAACCAAAACTTAATTTAAACTAAATTTAAACCCTTTTGCAGATCAAATTTGAAGATATTCTCGCAGTTGTCGCCTACTGTTATCTATTCATGCAGTTGCATGTAAGCATGTGTAGCACTAACGACATCGTTCGTTGAATCGAAGAAAATGCCGGCTACGTTGAACAAGTGACTGCTGCTTTTCCTGTGCATGGCGACATTGAGACAAAATGCAAGGAGGTGGTCGATTCGTCCTAATTTCAAATTAAGGAGGAAATATGGTGTAATTTTAAGATTCGTTGAATGTACAAAAAGATGCAGTTCTAATAAGTTTTGCCAAAAAGTCTGACATGAATTTTTCCTTGATGAAAATGCTCTTTTTCAGTAGACTTCATGCCAGTACTTTGATTTGGCAGACCGATTAGATTGCGTCTGGTCAGTCGTGGTCAGGAGACTTAAAGGTATGAATCTTTAGTCAATTCATTTATCGATGCCTGCAGATGAAATTGCGCAATACAGAAAAACAAGATTATCACCATTGAATCAGACTCGTGTTAAGCTTTCAGAAGTAGTATAGGGTATGACATCCGGCGCTTTGCTTCGCTCGTACCGGATGTCACACCTTCCGAGATTTCAAAAATTTACGTAGTCTATAAATTTCAAAAATTTATGTAGTGCCAAATTTTCGAAAAATTCAAAATTTCGAAAATATCAAAATTTCAAAAAATTTACGTAGTCTGAAAATTTCACGCAGTCGAAAATGTATGTAGTCTAAAAATTTAGGTAGTCTCAAAATTTCGAAATTTCGAAAATTTACGTAGTCTAAGAATTTCACGTAGTTAAAAATTTATGTAGTCTTTTCACATATTCTAAAATTATCAGAAGATTGTATTCAAAATATTTATTAAAAAATGGAAACCTCAGAAATGGGAGAAACCTCAAAAATGGAAGAAACTTCGAGAATATATCCTTCGTTAATAAATAAACGTAGTTCTAGTTTAATGGACATTGAAAAGATGAACATCGAAAAGATGAACATTGAAAAACATAAAGATAGAGTACGTTATATGAAAGATAAGGAATCTCAATTATTATTAAGATTAGAACATTATGATTAATTAAGAAAAAAATGGACTAAAATCAAGAATGTAACACAAGGTATTGGAATATTTGTAACAGTAAGTTTAGGTGCTTTGACAATTGTTATTTCTTCTGGCGCTCTTATAATTCCTGTTATTGCTACTGCTTTAACAGGTACGGGTGTTTTTACAACTTCGCTTTTTACAATGTTAGATAAATCTTTAATATCAAAGAAACGAAAATCATTAAAAACTAAGCATTTACATATTAAAGAAGTCTATGACAAATTGCATTACTACTTTCAAAGAGTATGTGATGATAATGTTATTACGTTAGATGAGATTGAAAAATTTGATCAAATAGCTAATGAAGTAAATCAAATATCATTTCAATTACAGTCAGAAAAACTTGATGACAAGAATAAACATGATGGAAAAACTTCTATTGAGGAAACTGATAAAGTTTTTTAGAAGAACTAAAAACTTTAAGCGAAACTTTCAGCAAAACTTTATTAAACAAAACTTTAGACGCCAAAGCAATAAAAAATAATTTGTTCAGCAAAATGTTTTTGTTGTATTCCATTGTTACCACAAAATTCAAATATTATATTTTAAAAATGGATAAAATTAAAGCTTGTAATGAAAAAAGAATCCAACAATTATATGAGTAAATCAAGCAAAAAAATATTATGAAAGAAAATCATACTCAGCATAGAATGATAAAGGCTGGTATTCAATCTGATATGATAGGAAAAATGCAACAAACCGAGCAAGCAAAAACTGATTTTGAAAAAACTATTGAACCATTTAAAACTCTTGAAAAAGAACTTACAAATAAATATAAACAAATGAAAACCTGGATCAAGGTATACAAACATTTTCATCTCGATTCAGCAACTCCACGATCAGAGGTGGCATGTCCCCTTCCGATTTGGACTTGATAAAATGGAAGATTCTATCACCGCCTTTGACGCTGATTCCTCTCAAATCCGTCAGTTTCATTAGAAGTTTCGCAAATCGTCATGGTTGGTCTGTATAAGTCTTCTTCACATAACGACGGAAGAGATCGAGGATCCGTTCCTGAATCCTATCGACGGATCGTGGTTCCTCCAATCCAGAACGATCGCCGCTGCAAAGGCAGATTGACGAAAGGACAGCGTATTCAACATCGTCTACTTTTAAAATGTTCATTTTCTGAACGAAGAGGACAACTGTGTCGGTGATATCATCAAAGCCAAGCGCTTGAAGGGCAGTTCGAGTTAATCTTAACCCGGTACTGAAAAGCATTGAATCACCTTCCGTATCAAATCTACTTGCCATCCTCAAGATCACCAATTCCATGATCGCTGACTTGAGAAGAAGTGCTTCGTCTTTCTGGGTTAAATCTCTGAATTTTGGCACTCTTTTTGCAAAATGGACGATTCGTTTCACTCCTTGCGTGGATAGTTCTTCGATTTTGTCCCACATACCGAGGCGTTCTTCCTCCGAGACGTCAGAGACTACTTCCACGTGAGTAGGGACCGGGAAAGTGCTTCGATGTGCATCTCGTATGGCCTCCATGAGTTGCACGTCATCGGGAGTTAACTCGATGGTTTCGCTTGTACTGCTCGCCAATTGGTCTCCGCCGTCCACCGATGATGAAGAGGATTCCTAATTTTTCCTATTCCTGTCGTTTCGGACGGCCTCTCTAGACATGCCCATTGAGAAGCATTTATGAAGACGGCAATACTGACAACGGTTTCTGGTCACCTTGTTGATGATGCAATTCTTGTCCTTGTTGCAAACATATTGCAGATTCTTCTGAACAGAACGTCGAAAGAAGCATTTTATTAACTTGACGGCGCTCCACTATTGGAGGAGCACTTCCCCAAAAAGTGTCATCTACCCTTGCCGGTCGTCACCAGTTCTGGTTGCAATATTGGATAATGTCTTTCAACTTAAGTTGAATGTCCTTCAACTTGGTCTGATTTCTGATCCGCTCTTTTGCTTTGCGATCGCGGAATGTTATGCCTGCTAAGCATTATGCGACTCATGCGTTGCTAGGCCACTGCCAACTTGGTCACGGCTGCTACTGTTGTGGTCCACATCTTTTTGCTGTGTAGCATGTCTGGTAGAATGCACTGTTTGAAAGCTTTAGTCTTAGTGGGATGGACAGACTTCTCATTGGGTGGTCGGACTTTGCGAACACTGTTCAATCGGACATCATTCTTTTGTTGATTTCGAAAGTATTGTCTCTGCTTACATTCACTATCTCTGGCTGAGGCATCTGTGGTGATGTACTTTTTCCACGGCCACATTTCCGATGGTGATGGCTCCTTGTCGGGTGTTATCATTAAACATCGTCGTTCTCATAGGATGCAGACCGATGCTCTGTACTTTCAATGTGGAGGTCTTCAATGCGGTCTGCTGTTCCTCTGGCATGTGTGCAATTAGCGCAAGATCATCCGCAGAAAGTCATTATAAAATAAAATACAAATCGAATGTTGTCGAATAGCGATAGCGTTGCCGCGGACGATAGCAAGAGATAGCCGCTGAAAGAGCCTCTCTCTCTCTGCTATCATTGCGTTGCAACGCAATACGTCGTCCAATTTCTTTGAGGAATGGTAGTGTCAGTGGCCCGATGACACCAGACGTTTCGACGGCTACGGGTTGGACGACAAAGCGATCGGCTAAGGCGGCGTACTTGGAAAGCTTTGCCTTCTCCGCTTTCGTGGCAGCGGAACCAGCCTCCACTGCTTAGCCGTACACGGTAGTAGACGAGAAAGAGTCGACGCAAGTTGCGTCCCAGACTAGCGACTTTCCTTGAGAAAAGGGAGAAAGAGTCAACCCTTCTGGACACTTGCCGTCGCCACCATCGAGTCCTACGGGCTCGAGACACGAAGCCACCATTGCTGCATCCAGCCCTCGCTTCACAACGTCGTTGATAGCCGTTTGCCTCGGGAACCGGCCGGCACTGCGACGACACGACAACGGGTGAAGGCCCCGTTGTCGACTGTGCCACCGCAACGGCATGGGTGGGGCTCACATACATTCAAACCGAGACGCTGTGCCACCGCCAGGCGTGTTGTCTCATCGTCGAGAAGGGTACCGGTCGACGTCGAAGGCACTGCCTGAAGCCAAGCACCATTGTACGGCTGAGAAGCAGCAGCCAGGCATGCAAGTCGATGTTGGTCGAGTTCGTGACGGAGGTGGTCCCTGTTTAACATCACTAGCTGCTTGTCCCATTCACCTTGAATATCGCGCTTATCTGGAACACTCAGACGGAAGGAGGACCACACCTCAAGAGCTGAATTATGGCTACTCAATTTGTCTTTTGACTTGAGGATGTCGAAGATCAGAGATGCACTTGAAAATGAAGATGACAGGAAGGCGGGAAGAGCGATGTCTGACGCGGATCGCAGACCAAGTCCGCCATACTTCTGCGGCAAAGTAGCCTGCCTCCAACCTGTGTCGTCAAAGTCAACGTTGCAGACGGAGGAAACCGCCGATCTCAAGACCTCATCGAAGTGTGACAGGCCGCCTTCCTCCACAAAGCAAGGCGAGCTACGCAGAGTGTACAGAAGCTTCGGCATCGTGAGGAAGTTTTTCAAGAGGAAGAGAGCGGTATGACGATTTAAAATTTTAACTAAAAAATCTGTTCAGCAGATTTAGACAAAATTAGTAATCATTTAGAAAATCTAACAGAGATTTTGGGTTCATCAAAATTTAGTACGACGTTAAAAATTATAACAACTACTTCATCACACACGTGTAATTTAGAACCCATTCTACATTTGGAACAAAATAAAAATTATCATATTGCATTGACTAGTTTCTCCACATTTAACACTATTCAAAATGTTATAAAAGATGTGAATGATCAATTCAGATATTCTACTGATAAAGGTAAAACGTGGAAATACTAACTTTTCTTCCTGGTCCTTACGAAGTTGAATCAATATCAAATGAAATTAAGAGACATTTAGGTATAGCATTTAAAGATAAGAAACAATTACATTTCGCAGTTGAACCAGCAGTTAATAAATTTTCTCTTACTTTAGACGAAAATCATCAAGTTGATTTTAATCATGATAGATCATTGTCAAAACTATTAGGATTTAATAAACAAACCTACAGTCAAGGTTATCATTTAGGTGAGAAGATTCCAAAAATAACTGAAATAAATTCAATTGTTGTACATTGTGACATTATTGAAGGAGGATGTATAAATGGTAAATTGTCAAATTTAATATTCAGTTTTCCAGCTTTTACTGTACCCATTGGTTATAGATTAAATGTATTTCCACAAACATTTATATATTTCCCTATTACAAAAAAAGCTATTAACAGCATTAACATAAGAATCGCTGATGAGAAAGGACAAGAAATAAATTTTGGAGGTGAAAAGATTATGATGCATCTTTTGGTTAGAGAAGTTTGATATTCTTAAAAAATTTTTACTAAAAATGAGTGAAGAAATTTTTACAAAATTAACATTAAATAAAAAAATTTAATTTAATCATCATCCAAATTTATCTAATAAAGTTTTGTCAGTTATTATGAAAAATTAAATGATGAACAATAAAAAGCGAAAGTAGAAATGGAAGATGATGAATTTCTCAAAACTAATATTGTAAAAGATGGGAAGACATCATTCATGCCATCACATTTAGGTTCTTTTATTCTTTCTCACTCTAGAAGAATCATGAATAACTTTATTTTAAAAATTAATGGTTTCAACGAAAAATACATTCATTATACAGATTCAGTAACAGCTGACACGCCTGTAATATTGAGAAAGAATAATTCACTATTTATTTCTAGAATAGATAGTATTGTAAACAACTATGAAATTAATCCCATTGAAATTAATGGTGATATGAAAGAAATTTCATTTGTTGATAATTTAGAAATTTATACTCATAACGGATGGATAAGTAAAGTAAAAAAAGTTATTAGACATTTTACAAATAATAGTATTTATCGAATAAGAACAAAAATGGTAATAGTAGATGTTACTGAAGATCATTCATTGTTAGATGAAACAGGTAATGAAATAAAGCCACAAGAATTAAATATAGGAACAAATTTACTACATGATAAATTATTTTTACACGACAATACAATCATATTCAAACAAATTTTAAATGATATTTATGTTAATGATCCACCTAATTTAATATGTATGCGAGCATTTATAGAAGGGTTCTTTTTAGGAGATGGTTCTGCTGAAATCTATAATTATAAATCAGGAGTCAAATATTGTTGTACTTTAAATAACCAAGACCTTAACTTCTTAATTAAATTAAAAACATATATTAATGAAGTTTATAACAATGATTGTAAAATATATGATACAATGATATCATCTAGTGTATACAAACTTAATTTTCAAAATCCAAAACAATATGCTATATACTTTAGTGAAAATTATTATAATCAGTTTAAAGAAAACGTGTTCCCCATTATATTCTAAATGCTGAATATAATATTGGATATTGGTTCTTTGTTAGATTTTATGCAGCAGATGGGGAAAAGAAATATTTTATTACAAGTAAATCTACAAAATTTATTCGTTTTACACAGAAATTTGTATTGTCGTGTAAAAGTAATTTATTATGTAGTAAATTTGTTCCTATATTTAATTCTTGTGGCTTTATTTCATTACCTGTTTCATCTAACAATGAATGATCTTCAGTAACATCTACTATTACCATTTTTGTTCTTATTCGATAAATACTATTATTTGTAAAATGTCTAATAACTTTTTTTACTTTACTTATCCATCCGTTATGAGTATAAATTTCTAAATTATCAACAAATGAAATTTCTTTCATATCACCATTAATTTCAATGGGATTAATTTCATAGTTGTTTACAATACTATCTATTCTAGAAATAAATAGTGAATTATTCTTTCTCAATATTACAGGCGTGTCAGCTGTTACTGAATCTGTATAATGAATGTATTTTTCGTTGAAACCATTAATTTCTAAAATAAAGTTATTCATGATTCTTCTAGAGTGAGAAAGAATAAAAGAACCTAAATGTGATGGCATGAATGATGTCTTCCCGTCTTTTACAATATTAGTTTTGAGAAATTCATCATCTTCCATTTCTACTTTCGCTAAATATTGTTTATCATTTAATTTTTCACAATCTTTTAATTCTTGTGTAAAATTTTTTTTCAGTGTACTTTCATTCCATAAATGATATTTAGTGGTTATGTCTTTTTGTACAGTTTTGCCATATAGCGAATTCATCAATAATTTAATTAACTCATCGCCTACAGTGTTTCCTTCGGTTTTATATTTTTTTTCTCAAATTAAAAAGTTTTTCAATATATTCTCGAAATGGCGAAACTTGATAATTTTTTTCATAAATTGTACCATCATTAATATGTAAGATTTTTCCACCGCATCTAACAATTTCTTTTATGTCTACAGAAGTTAATACATCATAACATATACCATTTCTAAACCTGATTAGTTTTACATGTGAATTATTATTTTGATTTTTCACTTTATTTTTTATAGGAACTGGTTGAAAAAACATATCATTCGGATATTGGAACACAACTGTAAATATTCCAGTTTTAGGTCTAAATATTTGAGTATTAAATTTATATATTATTTTTCGTTCTTCTTCTTGACGAAATTTTCTAGCTGATTCAGCTTTAGGGTATTCTGAATTTTCATCATACATAGCTGATGGATGTAAAGATGTTGCATCAAAAGCCATTAGAAATTCATTTTTTTGTTCAAGTAGTTGATTTGAAATTTTCTTACAAATTTCAGTTTTATCTCCTAAATGTCGATACTGTTTCATTAAATCTATTAAATTACTTCCAGGTAAATACTGTTTTAATATTGGTAACAAGATGTTACAAAAGGGAGATATGTATTTTCTTATATTTGCTGAAACTCTTCCACCTTTAACAGATTTTCTAATATAATTTCTAGCCCATAAATCTGTATGAGAATGAATATTTATATTGTCATTTTGTACGATTTTCATCCAAGCGTTAAATGTTAAAGCGGAGGATGTTAAATTAGTAGTTATATCTTCACCAACTAAATCTCGCATAACATTATTATATTTGTAGATACAAAAAGCTAAATAAAGAATATTGTTAACTAAATATGGTTTCCATTCATTTTCTTTTTCTTCATAATTTTCATGTGTTATGTCTCCAATTTCATAATTTAATTTACACACATTGGTAGGAATTTTAAAATTCTCACACCATTTAGAAAAACTTGTTTTTACATGATAATAACTGCATTTCATTATAATAGTTTGAAGTGCTAATTTACCTGGAGGTGAATTTTTTCATATTGTATTTAAATCTAAAAGATTTTTGAATATATCTACTAACACATTAAGTTGTATAAGTATTTTGTAATGAAGCAGTTAATATTCCTCTTGAAGTTTTAAGAAGAGGTTTAGATAATTTAAAATTAGCTTTTATCGGAAAATAGGAATCAAAACCTGATGAATTGTGAGCTATTAAAGTTATTTTCGAATAATTATATTTTCCAAGAGTTTTAAAAAATTGATGTATTGGACATTCATCATCCTCAGTTCTCGTAAATATTTTCACACAATTTTGAAGTTTATTAAATTCTATATCAGTTAAATTATTATACTCATTAATTTGTTTTCTAAGTTTTTAATTTCATCTTCATCTTTTGATCGTTTAATTTTAATCATATCACTTAACAAAGCGTGTTTCTAATGCTTTCAATCTTTGTTTCAGTAAGCAACATATAAAGTTATTAAAATTAATAGCTCCTACAGCATAAGGAATAGGATAAGCTGTTGAACAGTTAGGATCAGGAAAAGTTTCGAGATCCCAAATATATGTTGAACTATAGTCAATTATATGTAGTCAATATATGGACGCGTTGTTAGATTTTCATCAGTAACTGTTTTATATATTGGTTTGGAATTATTTTCAATTTCTCTAATAGCTTTTAATTTATGAGATTTATTAATTAAAGAATAGTGTCCAATTGTTGAACCTTCGTGAAAATAATTGTAATAAACATAATTATGAAACGTTTCAATTCCTCTAGGATTTAAATGACGATTCGAAGGACTGTAATACTAAACACTTTCTACAAAAAATTTATTGAACTGAGAAAATTTGCAGTTTGACATTACTCCTGTTCAAGATGTGGCTTTCTCTTTATATGAAAAATTATTAAACATATCTTTCATCATTTCTCCTTGTTCTTCATCAAAACCTCGTAAAACATTATAACATTTAATAAAACAAAAATCTTCAGAAGGAATATAACAATATTCTCCGAAATATTCTTTGATTTTATATTTCATATTAATACCACGGTGTCCACGAACAAGGTTGAACCCTCAAAAAATTGTACACAACTTTTGTCAATGGTTTTAGGGACAGTTTTACATCCTGTTTATAGTTATGTAATTTTTAAAATATTCTATTGAGGGCTTTTCGAGAAAAATCGATTTTTCGAAATTCAACTTCCATATATGGAAGGTATAAGAGGTGAAATAAACGCTAATTTACACATCTGTCATTGTATAAATCAGATTCCATCTTATCTAAGGTTATTGGAACCATTTTATATAAATTTTGCAAAAAAGTAATCTATCACTGAGGTTTCTAGTTTGAAATTCAAATTCAACTTCCATATATGGAAAGTAAATATGAAATAAACATTATTTCGTGTACCTGACATTGTATCAGCATATTTTCATACTTTGTAAGTTAAATGAAACCGGTTGTTCTTAACCATATATGCATGAAAAATAAAATCAATCACAGAGGCATAAAATTTGAAACTTATATCCAACTTCCATATACGGAAAGTACAATTATCAATTGATTATCAGCTGTCATTCAATCAGCATCGCACCATTATTAGTTGTTGTCAAATGTCCTTTCTCAAATCTTCACCGTGGTTAATGAATAATATGAGTAAAAGATTTTCTCAAACAAATTGTGTTCGATTCAGCATTTTCTTTCAACGGCTTCTCGTCTGTATCCTGTTAACACTCTCAATATCTATGGAACTTTTGAATACTCGTTCTCTTTTGCGACGTATGCATGATTTCAAAATATGACCATTGTATGTGCGTCTCATTTTGTTGCGTATTCATTTTGTTGCTTTGCCGCATCACGCAAGATCGCATGATGAAGCTCGAGACGTTGTCTGTATTTTGTGCTTCAAAAAGTCACCGACTGTTAGGAAACTTACGGAGGAACACCATCAAGGTATTCAGGAGCATTTCATAGATGGACTTGATTTTTATTCTGACCATCGTTTACCTCGAGTTATTTGTGGTACATGTTTGTTGACGCTTAGCGAATACAAAAGAGGAATTTTTGTAAGAAAGATTGAACTATTCGACCATTCTACTTTGAAATCTCTGCGTACATAAAAACGCGATCCCAAGGTGGAATCTGTGACTGCTAATTATGAGACAGCTAGAACAAATGGACTAAAATCACGATTAACAGCGAAACGTGCAGGTAGACCGGCTTCTGGGGATTCTAATAGTGCTAAAAAACCTGCTGTTATCAAAATATGCTGTAGGTGCTTGGCAGGAATTTCTAAAGGAAAGTCTCACATTTGCTCATATGCCAACATTTGTGACAATGCGCTACATTTGACAGAAAACACTGGATGTGACAATGTTCTTGATAAACAAGCATCAAACCTTTTACATGTGAAAAAGCAAACATCCGGAACTGAATTTCTTTTGACGTCGCACAGGGGTGGGAATCCCATGACAATGTCATTGAATACCATCAAATTTACTGAAGAAAATGAGTGTATCAGCAAGGCAAATATGATTGATATACAAAAGGATCTGTCTCTCAGTGACAGAAAAACTAACATTTTAGCAAAACATATTCGTTTTTCATCTGGAAATCGATTGATTATCGAGAGTGGTCTAGGGGATGAACTTTCCGCGAACAATCATCGTTTGAGGCATTATTTCACCATGGAATATATTGATTTTTCAAAGAAGAAAAATGGTAGAGACAATAAATTCCCGGTTGTTTTCTGTACTGATGTCCAAAATTTGATTAAGACAATTTGTAATGTAAGAGGACTTCCAGAAGATGAAATAAACATCAAACTTGGAATAGATACGGGAGGAGAATTCCTTAAAGTATGCGTAAATATATTTGGTTGTGATCCATACGAGCGCAGTATCTCAAACAAACTTGGGAAGAAGTTCAATGACCGAGGTGTTAAGAAGATATTGATTTTGGCTATTGCGCCCAACTTGCCCGAAAATTATGTAAATTTAAGGAAGCTTTGGTATATCTTGAAATTGAATCGCTTGAGCAATTTCACTGTCGCATGTTATTTGAAAATGAGCAACATTCTGTTGGGATTAATGACACACGCATGTCTTCATCCTTGTTCGTGGTGTGGCATTCATAAGAATGATTTGAAAAATGAATCTGAGTTGCGAACAGCCGGCTCTTTGAAAAAGCAATTTTGGGATCTGTATGATCACTATCCAGAAACTCTTGAGCGGCATTTGAAAGCAAAGAGTTTTGGGAATGTCGTACATCTGCCTGTTTTCTCAAATGTTCCAAACACAGTGCCTATTTTGAAAGTGATCCCTCCCCCCGAATTGCATCTCTTCATCGGTGTCACCAACACTCTCTTCAATGAACTTTAACGTCGATGTCCTGATGCTGACTTCTGGCTCAAACGATGTAATGTTCAACGTCTTGCTATGCATGGGGGTACGTTCAATGGGAACTCATGTAGACAACTTCTTCGAAATATCGACATATTACGATCGATTTGCCCGTTGAATTGTTTGCCAATTTGTGAATGTTTTGAATCCTTTCGAGCAGTCGTCCAGTCATGCTTCGGTGAAAAGCTTGATCAAACTTTTGAGACTAAGATTGATGTTTTCAAGAGAAATATTCTGTCGTCGGATGTCAACATTACCCCAAAAATACATGCAGTCATGTATCATGTGGAGGAGTATTGCCTTCAAATGAATTGCTCTTTGGGTCCAGTCAACGAACAAGCATCTGAGAGCGTGCACCATGACTTTTCTGAAAATGGCAAAATTACAAGGTAGCAAATGCTCATCCAAATTTCGGGGACAATCTTTTAAAAGCAATTGTGGCACACAATAGTCAGAATCTGTAATAACATTCAACAAAGTAAACCGTATCTTTCTTTTTAAAAATGCCTATCAATACAACTTGTTCATGTTTTCCAAAAAAATTAGTCATTTTGGATCGTTACTCATTGAGCCTATATGCAATTATATCTGCGGTGAAAATTTGATTTATTAACCACGTTGGAGATTTGAGAAAGGACATTTGACAACAACTAATAATGGTGCGATGCTGATTGAATGACAGCTGATAATCAATTGATAATTGTACTTTCCGTATATGGAAGTTGGATATAAGTTTCAAATTTTATGCCTCTGTGATTGATTTTATTTTTCATGCATATATGGCTAAGAACAACCGGTTTCATTTAACTTACAAAGTATGAAAATATGCTGATACAATGTCAGGTACACGAAATAATGTTTATTTCATATTTACTTTCCATATATGGAAGTTGAATTTGAATTTCAAACTAGAAACCTCAGTGATAGATTACTTTTTTGCAAAATTTATATAAAATGGTTCCAATAACCTTAGATAAGATGGAATCTGATTTATACAATGACAGATGTGTAAATTAGCGTTTATTTCACCTCTTATACCTTCCATATATGGAAGTTGAATTTCGAAAAATCGATTTTTCTCGAAAGGCCCTCAATAGAATATTTTAAAAATTACATAACTATAAACAGGATGCAAAACTGTCCCTAAAACCGTTGACTAAAGTTGTGTACAATTTTTTCAGGGTCCAACCTTGTTCGTGGACACCGTGATACCTAAACCTCTACTTGATCTTGGTACTAGCTTCATTCCAAAATCTTCATATCTAATATTACCTGTAAAAAACTATTCATGACTATCTGATTTCTCATCAAGATTGGAAACCATGTTTCAAATGATTTTTTATTATAGAAGGTTACGTAAAAATTTTGAATTATATTTTCCTGATCTTTAATAACTTTTCCAAGTAAATAAATAATTTTACCATTTGCTAAAAGTTTCCGTATATCATTTACTACATTAATAAAAGATACATTATCATATTTGATTTCATTCGGATTAAATAAATTAAATAAATCATCACCAAGTTCATCCTTAATTCTATCATCAAAAAAATATCAGTAATAGGAGTTTCTAATATTTCTTTTGTTCCACATTTCTGTTTTTTAATACTACGTTTAATACTACGTTTAATACTACGTTTAATACTACGTTTAATACTACGTTTAATACTACGTTTAATACTACGTTTAATACTACGTTTCTGTTTTTGCGTACGTTTCTGTTTTTCTTTAATCCATTTGTGTTTCTTTAATGAAGCAATTTCTTCATCAAATTCTACAATTTGTTTTTTTACTAATTCATCAACAATAGGTTTCGTACCTTTATTCATCTAACAATTCATATTTTTTAAAGAAAATTATGATTTTTTATTCAAAAGAAATTATGATTTTATTTTAAAATCTGAAATAAATAAAGGTCTATTCAATTGTCGTAATGTTTTTAAATCATAAACTGTTGAATGTTCTTTATTAATTAACCGCCATAAATTATTGTAGCTAAAAATACTCCAAAACTTCTTTAATAAAACTGGAAAAATTTTTTCTTCTTTCATAACGTTTTATACCATTTTTTATTTTATAATCTTTAACAAATTGCATATATATATATGCGATGGTAATAAAATTTAACTTCTTTCTTCGAATTTACAGGATTTGTAGGATGACGATAATCTTTTAAAAGTGGTACATGTTGTATCTTGTACGCATTCTACATATTTTTTTATTTTTTTTAATAAAAAATTTCAATCCTGGAAAACTAAATTATTCGATCACTCCGCGAAAATATTTTCTATAACTCTATCATGTATTTTTTTATCAATATTAATTGTAATGAAGCCATAATCTTATGACCAAGCATTATTAGACGAATGTTTAAATTCATCTTTATCTCTTATACATAAATCTCTTAACAAATCACATAAATTTCTTGCATTTATTTCAAATAGTATAAATATATTTGCATTCTTTCTAATAACACTTCCATCTAATGAATACATACTTTGTGTTAAATAAAAAACACTACAGTTATTATGTCTACCTCTTGTGAAATAATTTCTCTGAACTGACTGATTTCTATCATTAACACAATCATCAAAACTACACAATGTTTCATTGTTTTATCTAGTTTACTAGGATCTTGCATATTTCCACTATCATCTATTAATTGTATCTTTATATGCTTATTTTTATTGGATTCTACTAACTGACTATTTTTTGCTGCTTCTTCACACCACGAACTTATTTCTTCTTCATCTTCAGATTTTTCATATTCTTTGAATAATGAAGCAATTGCTGTTTTTTTGAGATTATTTTCAAATCCATATTTTAAAAATTGATAGACGGGTTGTTCTGCCGTTGTTGTATAAATTATAAGATTGTTGTAATCCAAAAAATTTGGAGTCGTTAAAATTTTAAATAATAGATACGTTTTTCCACATCCTGATCTTCCACAAATAACTGACAAAACTTTATTAGATAAATTTGGATGATGATTAAATTTGATTTTTTTATTTAATGTTAATTTTGTAAAAATTTCTTCACTCATTTTTAATAAAAATGTTTTAAGAATATTAAACTTCTCTAACCAAAAGATGCATCATAATCTTTTCACCTCCAAAATTTGTTTCTTGTCCTTTCTCATCAGCGATTCTTATGTTAATGCTGTTAATAGCTTTTTTTGTAATAGGGATATATATTAATGTTTGTGGAAATACATTTAATCTATAACCAATGGGTACAGTAAAAGCTGGAAAACTGAATATTAAATTTGACAATTTACCATTTATATATCCTCCTTCAATAATGTCACAATGTACAACAATTGAATTTATTTCAGTTATTTTTGGAATCTTCTCACCTAAATGATAACCTTGACTATAGGTTTGTTTATTAAATCCTAATAGTTTTGACAATGATCTATCATGATTAAAATCAACTTGATGATTTTCGTCTAAAGTAAGAGAAAATTTATTAACTGCCGGTTCAACTGCGAAATGTAATTGTTTCTTATCTTTAAATGCTACACCTAAATGTCTCTTAATTTCATTTGATATTGATTCAACTTCGTAAGAACCAGGAAGAAAAGTTAGTATTTCCACGTTTTACCTTTATCAGTAGAATATCTGAATTGATCAGTCACATCTTTTATAACATTTTGAATAGTGTTAAATGTGGAGAAACTAGTCAATGCAATATGATAATTTTTATTTTGTTCCAAATGTAGAATGGGTTCTAAATTACAAGTGTGTGATGAAGTAGTTGTTATAATTTTTAACGTCGTACTAAATTTTGATGAAACCAAAATCTCTGTTAGATTTTCTAAATGATTACTAATTTTGTCTAAATCTGCTAAACACATTTTTTAGTTAAAATTTTAAATAATTTTTTTTTATAAAAAAATTAAAAACAACAACATATTTCAGCTACACTTTTATAATCCTCTTCATTTATAATCTTCTTTTCTAATAATCTTTTCAATATAGCATGAATTTCATTGAAACTAGAATTATGTCCTTCTTTTATTGCAGATATTAAAATATTTTATGTATTTAGTAATTCTTGTGGATCATTTGGTAAGAATACAGTTGTTTCTGTTTTAAAACCTTTTCCTACTTTAACCCCCGTTGAAACTAAATCTTCTAATTGTTTATAACGTTTAAGAGTTTTTACTACAGCAACTCTATCTAACATAGCTTTATATTTTATGAGATCTTCTACAGCATAATTATTTAAATCTGCTTCTCTTAAAAGATCAACAAAATTTCTATCTAAACTAAAAGGAGATTTATCTGGTGAAAAAATTAAACCTCGAAAAGGTTGTAGAAATATTTCTTTTTGTCCGAGAAAAAATCTAGATATTGTTTTTCCGTCTATAAATGAAATAGAATGTTCAAATTGCATAGATTTTGGTAATTTCGTATTAATGTTTGATTCTAGTAATCCATAGTGATCTAATATAGTTTTGTGAGCTGGATCTGCTATATTAGTTTGTTTATCATTATTTGTAAGTTCTTTTTCAAGAGTTTTAAATGGTTCAATAGTTTTTTCAAAATCAGTTTTTGCTTGCTCGGTTTGTTGCATTTTTCCTATCATATCAGATTGAATACCAGCCTTTATCATTCTATGCTGAGTATGATTTTCTTTCATAATATTTTTTTGCTTGATTAACTCATATAATTGTTGGATTCTTTTTTCATTACAAGCTTTAATTTTTCATCCATTTTTAAAATATAGCATTAGAATACAACAAAAACATTTTACTGAACAAAATTATTTTTTATTGCTTTGGCGTCTAAAGTTTTGTTTAATAAAGTTTTGCTGAAAGTTTCGCTTAAAGTTCTTAGTTCTTCTAAAAAACTTTATCAGTTTCCTCAATAGAAGTTTTTCCATCATGTTTATTCTTGTCATCGAGTTTTTCTGCCTGTAATTGAAATGTTATTTGATTTACTTAATTAGCTATTTGATCAAATTTTTCAATCCCATCTAACGTAATAACATTATCATCACATGTTCTTTGAAAGTAGTAATGTAATTTGTCATAAACTTCTTTAATATGTAAATGTTTAGTTTTTAATGATTTTCGTTTCTTAGATATTAAAGATTTATCTAACATTGTAAAAAGCGAAGTTGTAAAAACACCCGTACCTGTTGAAGCAGTAGCAATAACAGGAATTGTAAGAGCGCCAGAAGAAATAACAATTGTCAAAGCACCTAAACTTACTGTTAAAAATATTCCAATACCTTGTGTTAAATTCTTGACTTTAGTCCATCTTTTTCTTAATTTATCATAATGTTCTAATCTTAATAATAATTGAGATTCCTTATCTTTCATATAACGTACTCTATCTTTCTGTTTTTCAATGTTCATCTTTTCGATGTTCATCTTTTCAATGTCCATTAAACAAGGACTACGTTCATTTATTAACGAAGGATATATTCTCGAAGTTGCTTCCATTTCTGAGGCTTCCATTTTTTAATAAATATTTTGAATACAATCGTCTGATATTTTTAGACTATGTGAAAATACTACATAAATTTTTGGACTACGAAAATTTTCGACTACGTGTAATTCTTAGACTACCTAAATTTTTCAAAATTTCGAAATTTTGAGACTACCTAAATTTTTGGACTACATAGATTATCGACTACGTGAAATTTTCAGACTACGTAAATTTTGATTTTTTCAGACTGCGTAAATTTTTTGAAATTTTGATATTTTTGAAATTTTGAATTTTTCGAAAATGTTGCACTACATAAATTTTTGAAATTTAGACTACAAAAATTTTTGAAATCTCGGAAGGTGTGACATCCGGTGCGAGCGAAGCGAAGCGCCGGATGTCATGCCCTATACTACTTTCAGATGATATCATTTTTTCCGAATTTGTACAGCATCTTGTGCAATGTCACTTAGTTAACAGTTTTACCAGAATTGGCAGAATTGCGCTATTCAAGCTGTATTTTTAAAGTTCAACTGAATCCAACTTGATATTTTTTGTTGAATAAATGCTGTAGTTTTCAAGTTTGGATTTGAAAGAATGCTGGTTTTATCAGCTCCAAGAATATGTAAGTTTCATCAAGATCGGCCCGTTTGTTCACTGGCAAACATCAAATTTGTACTATTGCCATAATCAGTCATTGGGTGAGTCATAATTCAAGCGATCCCTAATTACTTCATTTAATTAGGCAAACTACAGAAATAAATCGGTTTGTCTGTGCTGTTTGGTCTAGAGATAGTATTTTTAATACTGATGGTCACGCTTGGAACTAGTCCCGAGGGACAAAGGTACATTTTCCATTGAACGTAGTGCAAATTGGAATCTGAATTCTGACTAAATAGATCATTGATATCGCACTTAACGTACAAATTCAGTAAATTCAGATCGTGAGGAGTCTCGAACGATATGAATAATTTTTCCATTTGATGAACTTTTCACGGAGAAACATTGAGTCAAAGACAAGTACTGCTCACTTTGGCAGATGTTCAGACTTAAATGTGAAAAAGGTAGATCATGTGTTCCCTGATACAACCTTCCTCACGCAGTACGTGCACTTGGCCAATCACGTAAGCCAAAGGGAGACATATCTCTCCATCTCTCTACCATTGTACACAGTGACTGAGATAGAAATGCGTCACCTCTGAAGCAACAGCGACAGACGAATCCATCTACGTGGGCAAACCACACTGTTTCCTTTTCCAAGTGTATTGGCAGATCAAGTGAATGAGCTTAATAGTTAGTTATCAGCTTACGATTAAATTGAATGAGAATATACAAAAGATATAAGAATATTTGGGCTGTGGAACGATTTATGAAACGGTCTGTATATTGATGCTATACATTTTCCAAGCTGAAATTCCTCATCATGGTTGTCGGCGATGATTAAATCCATGGAACGTCATCAAAAACGTAATTTTCACCTGCGTAGCTTTTGATACTATAGGCTTTAATGGATTATTTGCAGCGCATCCACTTCGCTGAAGTTGTCTTTTCTCCCTCTGTTTTCGGGAAATAGTATCCCGGAGATTCTTCCATCGCCTCTGCGCTTCCTCGGCGGTCATAGCGCTGGATTTGTGGACTGCTTTCCACGAGAATTTTCTTTCAAGAATTTGTCTTTGTGTCTTTGTAGCCTTTCAATGCTGAAATGTAGAACTGTGCGATGGATGCTTCTCCACTTAAACGATCAACTTTTCAGTTTTATCGATGATCATTGTCTCAAAAGTTGTGAACAGAACCGAGCTGCGTCGTTCAATTTTGTGTTTTCCAAATGATGTGAACGACAAGCAGTTACATGCAGTATGATTAACGGCAACTGACGTCATCATTTCACCCTCCTTCTCCAAGGTGTCACCAAGGATGTGTACTTTACCTATAATAGTGCATCATACAAACAAGAAAGACGACGGTCTCACGATGGGGGACCCACTCATTGGCTCGTTCGCGGAAATATTTGTCGGGTATCACGAATTGAAGCTGTTGGAGATTTTCAGACCCCTATCCTACTGTCGCTCCGTGGATGACTGCCACGTGATCATCAACCGATGTGAATACGAACAGTTTCGTTAATGTCTAAGCTCTGTTTGACTGGCGGTGACCATTTTCTTGACGTTTAGCTGTACGTGAGCTCTCTCGTTTAGCTCTCAGTCCAAGAGGCCCGTTCCATTACCAGGATGGTAGATAGAGCCCATACGTACATAAAAGTCGGATCGACGAACACCTTCCAAAATGCTGTTTGACAGGAACGATCACGCCTGAGATCAACGGCGCCACCATCCTCAGCTGTTACTCGCCATGCGTTAGCCAATTATTGTTTTGTTTAATATTTCCCGTCATTGCTGGATGTACAATTTCTTTCCACATATCACTCATTTTGACTTTCCTCTTTCTTACTTTGCCTTGTGCGTTATTGTGTGAAAGTGCGTTTTCATATCTTTTATGTACATCAATCAATCCGTGTCACATGCCATCTCCATGCGTTCACGAAATGTTATTTAACCTGTTGAATGCCTCTTGCTGCTGTTTTGCACAATCAGTTTCTCCAGTGTCCCTCTACAAAGAGGCAGCAAGAGCTAAT
This sequence comes from Prostheceraeus crozeri, assembly GCA_907163375.1. Classification (NCBI taxonomy): domain Eukaryota; kingdom Metazoa; phylum Platyhelminthes; order Polycladida; family Euryleptidae; genus Prostheceraeus; species Prostheceraeus crozeri. Next base: position 40,219 of record CAJQUW010016510.1, on the reverse strand, counting down.
CGAAAATAAACGCATGAATGACTTCCACCTTCTTCATGCGTCATCATTTAGGGGAAATTAATGTGCTCGTATCAACGACGAACTGTCAACGACTTGAATCAACGATGCAGTTCGGGCATGTCGTTGCAGTGAACTGCGAACTGCATCGTTGATAAGTCGTTGTTATTTCGCCGTTGATACATGCACATTGATTTTCCCGAAATGATGACGTCAGTTGTCGATAAGCATGCTTATTGCGTGTCGTTGACGTCATTTGGAACGGTGACTGCCTTACTCTTCGTCGAAGAAGATATATTGTACATCTCAGTTTATGCGCTGTTCATGCTTGCGTTTTCCAACCTTGTATACAATCATATTGATAAAGAATTCAATTATTTTTACGAAGGTGTTTGTGAAATCCGACCACTGAAATCATGTTTAACGTAAATCGATTCTCCTATCTTTCAATCACATTGTACATTAACTTGCCATAGACCAATCAAGACTCGAGAGTTTCTGCTCTCAGCAGCTGCCAAATGAACTGCTACACACTCGCATAAAATTGTGTAGGTTGGACAAAGGTTGTAATGTAAAACTCGCTTGTTTTGAAAATCGTAAATTTTCAATAAGAAAGCATTTGAGCATGATAATGAAACGTGCAAGAGGAGATAAGTCTCTTTATTGATCGCTTAATAAGTTTACGATGTCATCTTTTGGCGCTAACGCGGTCATCGTCAACTTTTCAACATGGTGCGTAAATGTCTTCATTGTAAACCATCAAATCTTATTGTTTGCAACCTCTTCTGCTGATTCACTTTTCAAAGGAATAGCGCAATTCGTCATCGGCACTTTGCGCAACTCGGCAATTGAATGAAAATGACAGGGACAAGCTCAACAGGTTTTGTATGGTTCTGTAGAATGTCAATGAATGCATAGACTAACATAACACAGAACTTACTTTGTAACACATTGAAAATCTTTCTCTCCTGAACTGTAGATCCATGGCACCTTTTTGCACAACATACTCTTCTTTTTCGAAGATACAAACCATCGTCCTTGATTTTGAGTATTTCTTTAGTCCAAGCTGACCAACCTTTTGTAATATCGTAATTAATAACAATCTTCGTGTTAAAAATTGGATGCACTCTCATCATTTGTATTCTTAGAGTCTTAAAGCATACCTGAAGAGAAGGAAAATCTACATTAAAATGCTAGAAATTAGTAAGCCGCTAGGGACTTGGTGACGTCACTTTTTCGAAAATATATTGATGAGGCACTGACAGATTTCGTGATGAATCACCCATGGATAAGACGATCAAGGCGCACGGAAAACCTTTGGAGAAGGAATTACTCGCTTGTGTTCGCTCCAATCGTCAATATGACACACTTATTTTGGAAGTCACATCAAAAGTGCCGACCATAGAATAGGTATATAGATAGAAGGTATATAACATACTTACTAATTATATTATATACCAACATAATTACTCTATGTTGCCGACTAATGATTCAAATGTTAATGTCACCAACGGGCCCAGAGCTTTTACCCACTTCATTCAACGACAAAAGTCACTGGAAAAAATGAAATCTTACATCTTGATCTACCGATTCAATGCTACACTTAATTTTCTTTTCAGGTCATTTTGTTACTAAACGACCTCATATGCAATGCTTGACTATTACATCCTTTACCGCTGGTTTTGTATTACTTTGCATTTTTGCATTTTTTGTATTACAGAAAGTGCAAGTTTGTGCTCATTTAATTTGTGTTTTTCTGATCATGATTGCAATCTACAACATGTACACTAACCCTTGACCCTGCGAATTTTTGAATATCTTTTAAACAAGCAAGCTATGGACATCAGTTTGAATGTTATGTACTTATTATTTATGCCTGTTTCAATCCAAATTTCAAATATTATTATTCATTATTTCTGTACGTTTTGGTTCTGCATCTAATCAGCAATTATTGAGAATTTTCAGAATCCTGTTGCTTTTAGCCTCAGTGCCTCGATCAAAGTTCACCGAATTGGGTTGTTTCTTACATCTGTACGAGACAACTAAACGTATTTCAGAAAATGAATTACTAGTGCGATTTGAGTTGAAATTGTGAGCGGAATTGTGCCGGTGCACAAACAGAAAGAAAATCTCCTTGAATGTACAGACTATAGAGGAATCAAACTCTTACAGCACGTTATGATGGTGATGAAAAGGTTTCTGGACCAAAGACTGGGAGAAATTTTCGAAATAAATAATACACAGTTTGGCTTCAGCAAAGGCAAGGGTACCACCGATGCAGTCTTCGTCGTAAATCAGCTGCAGGAGAAGCACCTTGAAAAACAGAAAGACCTATTCTTGTCTTTCGTTGACTTAGAGAAAGCATATGACCACGTACCCGGGGAACTTGTATACTGGTGTCTTAGAAAAAGAAAGATTCCAGAAAGACTGTTCAGGCTGGTTAGGGCGACGTATGAAAAAACCGATACTATAGTGAGGACACCGTATGGACCCACCGAGCCGTTTGAAATCAAAGTTGGACTTCCTCAGGGATCAGCACTCAGACCCTTCCTTTTCATACTAGTGCTGGATACCATCAGCAAGAAATTCAGAGGATGACTACCGTGTGAGCTGCTCTTTGTGGATGACCTGGTGGTGAAAGCTGAAGGAAAAGAAAACTTGTAAGAAAAGCGGTTGAAGTGGCAAAGTGGAATGGAAAAACACGGACTGAAAGTAAAAACACAGAAAACGGGAATTATGGTATGCAGCAGAAGCCAAAGCTAGGCCAGAATTGTCGACATTGATGGACAAGAGCTAAAGCAAGTCGAAGCTTTCAAATACCTGGGAGTGACCTTGAGTGAAGCAGGAGGATCAGAGCTGGCGGTGAGGGCAGGAGGTGATGTTGCGTGGAATAAATGGAGAGAAGTGAGCGGAGTCATAGCGGACAAGAGGATGCCAAGGAAGCTGAAAGTCAAGATCCACAAGCCATTCGTGATACCAGTGCTAATGTATGGAGCGGAAGTGTGGGAGATGAGGAAGAAGGAGACAATGATGCTGGAGACAACAGAAAACAGAATGCTGAGACGTATTAGAGGTGTTACGTTAAGAAATAGACTGACGAGCGAACAGATCCGAAGGGAGCTTGGAGTGACCAGCATCAACGAAAAGTCAAGACCAACACGCTTGAGATGGTATGGACACCTCATGCGGATGGAAGTCGACAATCCTGTTAAAGTGATGAATGGAGGTGAACGGAAGCCGAAGGATAGGACGTCCGTGCAGGCGTTGGCGCGATAATATCCAGGAAGATATGACCAAAATTGGACTCGAGGAGAGAGATGTCTACGACAGAAGACGTTGGAGAAGCATGACAAAGGCCCACGATCCGGCTAACTAGCTGGAACAGTAGGAAGAAGAAGCAGATAATTCGAAGTCACATACAGCAAAATGACCATCAGGTTTCAAAACAGGAAGTATAGAAGGCTTACAAGAAAGAGAGGAGTTTATGTATCTCCAGAAAGTTTTGGGATGGCGCTTACAATTGCATGCAATTAATTGTTCATGCTCTCTGTTGTAATCAGAAATTGCTTCACTGAGTCTCTCATCCGCTTCCTTTCGCAATTGCTCACGTACTGAAGATGTAGACATGCCACACGCTCGATAAGTTCTCTTCCTCGCTCGGAAAGCGCGTAGGACCTCGCCTTTCAAAGGAACACCACTGAGAGACTTCTGTCTTTGAATTAATGGTATTGCATCGTTAGCTGCTTGAATTATAATGTCTCTTAGGGTTGACCACAACATATCAGAGTCCGTCGAGTCAAAGAAACTGTCTGTAATTGAAGTGCTTAAAATGAGACGGAATTTATCCCAGTCAGCTTTGGAAAAATCGAAGCGTTTTGACATATGAAGACGCCATTATGAACCATTATTATGCCATACGAACACGCAATTATCAGCACGATCAGAGGAAAAGACAAGTTTACACCGAACAACATTATGATCACTACTGGGAAATGGCTCGATAACTTCAACGATTTCGACAAAAGATTCATCATTGACTATAACAACATCAAGAATATTGTCATTACGCGTAGGAGAAACAACCATTTGGTTAAGAAAGTTACTGTTGCAGGCATCAATCAAGAAATCATAGCTTGAAGGTCCACACATTGTAGACCAATCTGTGTCAGGACAATTCAAATCACCAAAAAAACACGATGGGACCAGAAAATGAATCGCGCAAGTGATCGATAACAGCAGCAAAAGCTACTTCACTCATTTGAGAACTGCTCGGTAAACGATACAAGCATCCAACTAGCACACGCTTTTGATCAGAAACTTTCACAGTGCCAAAAACAGAGTCCTGAAAGTCGTTTGATACGGTAAATGCATGCGCAACTGGCAATATTTTTTTCTTGACAAATAGCAGCACATCACCACCAAAATTATGAAAACGATCTTTGCGGAAAACGACATATTCTGGGTGTGCAGGCAAAGTATCAGTTAAGCTTGGACGGCCCCATGATTCTGTTACAGCAAAAATGTCGGGGTCGTAAAAACTAATGAAAGTTTTGAGAGCATGCAGCTTGTTACAGATTGATCGAGCGTTAGCTAAAAAACAAGATATTTTCAACAAATTACAGGAGAAATTCTTAGATCTAATGTCAGGTGAGAAGGTGAAACCATGTGAATCACTGCATGTACTGGGAGGCTTCATGTTAGGAGTAGCCCGAGCCTGAACGAAAAGGCTGCTGAACTATTTTACCTCAACGTACATGTATAATGACGTTTTCACCAGATTCTTTACTAGCTTTCAATTCAATACGCAGCCGTCGCTCTTCCATTTGTTCGCACAACGTTAAATCGGGCTTCACAAATAACCTCTCCATGAATTTAGCATCATTTTTTACGTTTACGAAAGAATGCTTTCATTACGCGCTGTTTCTCATCAAGCGAATCAAAGACCAGCTTAACAGGTCTCCTTGTTGACTGTCTCCTTGTTGATGACTTTTTTTGTCAATTGAAACTGTTTTTTGTTCGTGGTAGTCAGGGATATCTAAAGTATCATACTGGGGTAGAAATGCTCTGTGTACTACTGACAAGTGTAAGGTTAACTTATAAGTAATATGAATTATTCCAATGTTGATTCAGGCATCCAACAGAAACGAATTTTAGAAAGCTCGTGTTAATAAGAGTTCAACTTCTTTATTTTTCTTTTTGTGCATTCCGCTGCACTCTTATTAATTGCGTTCAGTCTTTTAAGTTCATTTTTTGCGAAGCAAGTGAATGGTTTGTGTTTAACTCAGGGAAAAATCAAGTGGCTCTTAGCGCTCATCAACTCCCTCGGATCTTCGAATCCGGACACAGTTTGCGATGCTTGCCGAACGAATTCTTGGAATACTGCCATTAGGTTTGTAGAACTGATGAAACTTTGAAATAATTCATTTTCTTGTTTTATCTGCAAAAGAATATAAGAAATACTTACTGTAACTCTTTTTCAAAGATTCTTTGTAAAACTGAAACTACAAGTTTCATTTTACATGTATATACATTTTACATTATTTAACATGTTATCTGCAGTGCCTAATTATGCAATCAGTTGGTCGTGAAGCTAGGTTGATGAATTAGTGAAGTCGAATTTTCAACATTGAAATTTTAAATCATGATGAGATCAAGATGAAAATGATTATTCATTGTTAATGTTAATTAAGTCTCACTTCTACTCGTATAAAACATTATGGTCATGATCAGTAAGATCAGAAGTTGACAGGAAAGACTGGAAGTTAAAGTAAACGATGTCTTTGAATTTTCCTGAGCAGGATTTCACCATAAAAGATAAAACAGTCTTTTCTGGCTTGCTTTCATCGTTTAGTCCGACAAATCGGCCGTCGGACAATTGAATACGTTGGGAAGTACAAATGTCATCAAAAATAAGAATGACCATTTTTTACCTGGTGCTCAAATCATTAGGACTTTTAATTAAATATCGCAAATCCAAGAATCTATCAAACATGATGACATTTGTTTTCAAATGTATCTACGAGAGACTGTGAAAATGAGAGAATATTTTTAAGTTGATGACACGAACCACTGGTTCTCTAAAAGATACGATATCATAGAGTTGTCTTTTGGTGTTCTGGATTCTCCAAGAAATATAGACACCTGCAAAATCATGAACTGTACGGGACTTCTGCGAGGTTAACATCCATAGATGCATGTACTCTAATAATATTCAAAAATAGTGATATATAGATATATACATAATTGTAAATCGTCATTATTCTTCACAGTTAAAAAGGAAAAAATGGCAAGGATATCGTTTGATAAAAAATGGCAATTTTCCGGATCAACACGATCTGCTGCTGGGTCATAGAAAGAAAAACAAACCATGATACTCAATTTGAAGAAATTGCATGTATGATAAGGATTTTACATATATAGGGTCTATGGGTACATGCGCAACAGATTGTTATGAATGGATACGCCTAGCGAGAAATTATTTAAAGCAGTTAAAGAAGTCTCAATTTCAAAGTACTTGCAGTCCCTTATTGTAGTAATCAAAAAGATTCGTAATATCTTTCGAAATTAATACTTGTAGACTTGTATAATCAAGAAATAACTTACCTTCAAATTCTCAATGACGACTGGAACATCTGGAAGTACATCATTCGCGATGATCGACAAGCAAAAAAGAAACGATTAGATAGAGGAGTCAAATGTTTGATTTTTTCCACAAGTTCCTCGAAATTGAAAAATTCGTCCATTAATAGGAAAGCATCATATGATTCCATTACTTTTCATGATCATTGTCAGTCCGCGAAGACGAGGACGCCAATGAAGTATTCCGTTTAGCATTAGTACTAACATTTGAAGTCATGTAAGAAGGCGCAGATGGGGAGACAGAGGGAACTGTGAATGGTTTTAAGCGAATTGTTTTCAACCTCCTAGAAGCACGGAATTCGAGGCGATTTCTGCTGTCGGAAGATTCGGTGAGGAAGTCATCAGGTAGAGAATGTATGCCGCGTGCCGCAATGCCGCAATGTATGCCGCAATGCCGCGTGGAAATCCTAATGCGACACATCGTCGGCATTGCAGCCTGCTATTAATCGATATTGCAAAAAACCAACTCATTCAATAAACAATAGGCAGCCACCTTCATGCATACAGCTGACACGAGCATACATAACTGTATTGCAAGCCGAACTCCATGACGCTGTTTCCCAGTTCCTTCACAGAGTAAATGGCGATCTGACAGTGTAACCCTACTCTCGTCAGCAGAAAAGGAAAGTTGACACATACATTCCTATCCCGGTGTAACAGTCTAAAAATACTCCTTGACCAAAGTTACTCCCAAGGAACTTTGGCCTAGGTTAAAGTTACTCCCTTTTTATGACGCTATTTTCTTTGTTTATTTAGATTTTTTCTAATATAAATCAGGGTTACTTTGTCAATCTAAGCCGCCCAGTTAAGAATCTCGAATTAGATTTCAGAAATTAGACGTTTCTAAGTCGGAATGCGAATTTGAAGTATAGCAGTTTGTATCCCTAAGTACGTGGAACCTAAGGCTGCTTAAACACAACTTTTAGCAGCCTATCTTACTGACAATAATAGCTTCTCCGACAACTTTAGCCTACACTGTAAATCGCCCAATACCAATCACATACGAAGGGTGCATACCAAAATAATTTTTTGGTATATTTCTGTATTCTCTTGGTATATATTTGCATGCTTTTCGCATGTTATTTCAAATGTGGTATGCTTTACATACTAAAGCCATACCAGCACAATGTTAAAAGAAACCATAAATCATTTCCAAAGTATGTTGATTTAAAGCCTTTTGTCAATAAAGATCACACTAATGTTAATACTGTTTTGTAAGTAGTGAGACAATGAAATTCAAGAGTCATACTTTCAATACTGAATTCGATTTTAATACTGCAAGTCTAAGGCATTCCATGAATAATCAATAAGTATTCAACAATCAACAATTATGCATTATGTAATTTTGAAATTAAGCATATTATCAATCTGAAATAAAAGCACATTATAATTTATGAAAGAAAAATAGTCATGTTTCAGATATAACAGCATGATTGCACGAAAAAACGTTTCAATGAATTGATATTAGTCAACTTGGTTCATAAAGTAAAGCTAATGAAGCACTCTGTTAATGTTGCTAGATAAGTGGCAACGTCGACATACTCGTGGTGCATAAAATTCACAATAAATCTAATCTAGTTAAATATCACTCTATCAGATATATAGATAAATATTCGCGACTGGTATTACTGAAAAATATATTTGATAGTAGTATGTAATGCACATATTTTTTGCTATGTGACTTGAAGCTGCACATACCAAATACATACCAGAGGCACACGAATGAGGATGAATTTCCATCGGGTCTCGTATATAAAACATACCAACAACTCGTATTTCAGTGTAAAACAGCCAATCACAGATAGAATAGTTCGTATCGCTACATACCAATCACATAGGAAAGTAAGTGAGATTTGGTATGAAAAACATACCAGACCTCTGTAAACATACGAGAATCTCGTATCAGATGTTAGTTTCAAATTGTATGTGATTTTGGTATATGTTTGTATGCAATTTCGTGTAGGCCAAAGTTACTGGGAAGTAACTTTGGTAGGGAGTAACTTAGCTCGGCACACCGGTACTCTGGAAATCCCTGGTGGTAGTTTTGCAGCATCTTGTAGGTACACGTATATTATGAGTAAATATAATTTTTAATTGCTTACTGTTCCATCGCATAATTACTTAAAGAAAATTTAATTGTAAGAATTTTACCAACTAAATAAAAAAACTTTTCCTGCTTGAAAAATAAACTATTTTCTCGAACTCTACTTATAACATATGTTTTGAAACTAGTTGGAAAGAGCCTATATATTGATAGATGGTGATTTTATTTTCTTTATGTCATTTCTTGCAATTAATTTCAGTTAACATCCGTTAACCATCTTCAGGTAAAAAGGAATGAAATATGGTCTAGTATAAAATTTAAAATTCACACCGACGTCATTTGCATAATAACATAGTGCTGAGTACAAAAGGGGGAAGGGCTATGGAACAGGTAGTATTGGGTAACATGGTACCAATGGCATCTTAATGATGACCTGACTAGATATGAAAACAAAGGACATAGAAATGGACTTGCAATACAAAGGCTTGAGTTATAAGTACATGCACATATCATACAAGTATAAAAAAATACAAAGCTATAAAACGATTGGAAGAAGGTAAGAGGTGTGAATTAGAAATTTGATATTGTTATAATGTAATACATTGTCATTTTTTATTAATACGTAATAGAAAAAAAATTCAATCAAAAGGAAAATAAGATAATTGACGGACGGTAATGCTTGGATAAATATGTTTGTGCAAAAGGTCTACAGTTCACTAAAGATCAAAAGAACAAATATAATGAGAACAATATCTTGATTTTAGTGCTTTTGCATTGTTTCTTCATCAACATAGCGTTTGTTTGACTGAACGAGTGAGGAAATATAGCAGAAAGCATCAATCAATTCATGTCAAAGTCATGAATTTGACAATTCCGGATTTTTCAATAAAAAATCCAAGCCTCATGCAAAAAATCTGCTCCAGAGACTATTTTCCCTCTTCATACGGAAGGATTCAATACAAGAGCTGTTTGGGTGAATGCACGGAATATACTCTACCTTTTTGAAATGGTACAATTTTATTTAACGTTCTTAATAAGGATTTGCTGATAAATTTTCTTACTAAGTTATTGAGGTACACAGCTTTGACTCCATCTCGAAATACTCGTAGTCCATAGTCATTTCGTTGGATAACATTGGAACCATTAGCAGCAACGCCCAAAGCCCAAACCATTTTAGGTGTCGAATAGAATTCTGAAATAATGAAAGCATTGTTCAATCAGAAAGACTCTATTATGGATTTTGATAGCAGATAAAATAGAAAAATAACAACTTACATAAATTAATACTCTTAAACTAAACTTTACATTTTTCATCATTAATTAAACTCATCATTTTCAGGGAGTGACAGGAGTAATTCAGGGAGTTTTATTGCCTATTATTTTCAACAGCCATTTACCGCTCACGTTGCATTAATACTACATTTTCTTCAAACGCTTCTTGATTAAACTATGCTACGAAATTTTAGCCGGAATTCATATTTTATCAATCATTGCAATGCTGCTGTGGGGCTTCTAGATGTGCAAATTTTGCAAAAATACCAGATTTCAAGGTTTCGGGCCTTTTTGAAACATAAAAGAACATAATGAAATTTTACATAAACTAAAAAGCACTAACTCCTGAAGTATAATGATAAAATTTATTTGATAAAACATACAAACTCTGTGAGTCGACATCGTGTACATTTCAAAAATGAATCGATATATTTACTGACTTACTCGGCAGAGACATTTAATACTGCATTAAACCAACGTGAGCGGAATCCATGTACTTTTCTAATGATCTCACATTGAAAGATGTTTTGACCCGGCTAGATGTTGAAAACGTGTATTGCGATATTACATCAATAAACCCAATATGAATTGCAAAATAAGGATCCATGACACTTGTTTAACATTTTTAAGGATTCAAGCATCAGCAGTTTCATTTTCGGAAATTCGATTTCATGCTGAAAGTAACTGTTGCCTTGCTTGCGTCTGATTTCCTTTATCCAAAGAAAATGCTTAATTTCGGTTCACTTTCCTATCTGTAAGTCTTTTGAAGGAGTTTCCGCTAGATGGCATGGTAGAAAGAAATATAATTAGCATTGCCCGCAAATTTATTTGTCATAAAATTTTTCAATATGATGCTTTAGAGCTTCAAATGACTACTCTTAGGTGTTGGATATGTGATCTAACCTCATGTTGTTTATGTTTCATAGGTTGTCTATACTATTTTTCTCCACGTTTGTATCTCAGCGAATGACAGACTTCTTCATGAAATAATGACAATTAACAATACTGACAATCATAATTAGTAGTGTTTATAGCTAACCATCTGTTATCCATGTTAGAGTGATGCATTTTTCTTTTTGTCCGTGAATCAGAGCAATGTGTAGCAGTTTTCTTACAAGTGCTTGTTTTTACTTCCCTGCGAAATTGATGGCCACTTCAAACTTAGATAGATAATGGTCAAAAGTAGGATGTTACACATGATTCAAATGCAAGGAGGTTTCAAAAAGTATTTCTGAAACCAGAAATAACTCTTCGTGAGCAATCAGCTGACAAAGAACTGCGAATCGAACTCAAGCGAAGAAGGGAATCTGGCACAAATGTCATTATTCGCACAAGGTGTACAGTATTGCAGCTCTTTCGTTCAAGCTACCATATCCACCTTCTCCGGATCAGTCTCACATGTTCATGTTACAGTATTTAACATGAAAATCATGTCCGTGCGTTGTCTCCGCTTTCGAAGATATGGAATAATTAAAGTTCTCAAACGCAAATGCTTGGCAAATCCTTCACGAAGTAAGGTGACCACACAATTGATGAATGCTCTATGATTGGCCGAGCATAAGACTTAATAAATGATTGTCAAGAAATTTGAATTCCATTTTGATGGAACCAATCATTTTATTGGCTTTTTTAGCAACGCGGAGACACTCTTTAGCCGGGCCTAGATTGTCGGAGATGAGAATACCAAGGTCCACAATTTCTCTCACATTTGGGATAGCGACGTTGTTCTTGTTGTAAGATCGTCGAGACTCATTGTCACCTAAATGAATGCATTTTCACTTGTCTGGGTTGATGGATAACAGCCACTTTTTACTCCAATTTAATAAACAATTCAAGTAATCTTCCAAATGAATGCTAGAAGTACATATACTTGACAACACTGGTAAGTAAATCGGAACATCATGCATGCGCAAATTTTAAAATGAGCAAGGACCCGCTACGTGAGTTGTCAAAATCGTTTACATAGAGCAAGAACAGTATATTACCCAGTACACGGACATGGGACACAAAGCTAGATACGCCTACTGGGTATAAATGTGAGCCATTGATTCGAACATAGTGCTTTTTATAGCACAAAAATAATGTCAGCCACCTCAGCAAAGTACCGGAAATACCAAAGGATCTTAATCTGACAAGGAGGTGTTTATGCGGAACTTTATCAAAAGCTTTGCAGGAGTCAAAATATATTGCGTCAAAAACAGTTTCCATTATCTACAGATGATGAAATACACTCAAGAAAAGTCAAAAGTGCTTGATCGACAACGTAGAAAACCATATCGGGAGTTATTGAATAAGGACTGTGAGATGATATGATCAAGGATAACACACTTAACCACAATAATTCAAAAACTGATGAAGTAAGGCTGATGGGACTGTAATTAGAACAGTCCAACTTGTGACCTTTCTTAAAAATAGGGATTGTGCAGGCAACTTTCCAATCAGAGCGAACAAAGCCTTGTTGTATGAACAAAGTAAACAAACGGCTGAGAACATTTATTAGAAATGGACCACCTTCAATTAACACTTTATTCGAAATACCGCTAGGACCAGGCGTTGAAAATGGATTCCAATTCTTAAAATGAAAGCGAACAATATTTTCAGTGACAATTACATTTGAGATTTATTAGGAAACTGGATAGACGCAAGACGGAGACGTACGAGTAGCATCATCATTGCAAAAAACAGAAGCAAAATGATCACGAAAAGTGTTTGCAATTTCGGTGTCACATACAGCAAAATGACCATAAAGTTTCGAAGCAGGAGCTAGAGACGGCTTAAAAGAAAGTGAGGTGTTTATGCATCTCCAGAAAGTTTTGGGAAGTCAATTATAACTGCTTCCAATTAATTGTTCATGTGTTCTAGTGTAATTAAAAATTGCTTCACTGAGTTTCTCATCCGCTTCCTTTCGTTGATCGCGGAATGAGGACATAGACATACTGCACGCACGATAAGCTCGCTTCCCGTGTAGCTGTGTAAAGAATAATGTCTCTTAGGGTCGACCACAACATCTCAGAGTCCGTCGAATCAAAGAAACTGTCTTTAATTGAAGTGCTTAAATGGAATCGGAATTTATCACACTCAGCTTTAAAAAAATCGAAGAGCATATGAACAGGGGCAAGCATGCCATTATCAGCATGATCAGAGGAAAAGATAAGATTACACCGAACAGCATTACGATCACTACCAGGAAATGGCTCGATTGCTTCAATGAATTCAACAAAGATTCATCATTGACTAAAACAACATCAAGAATAGTGTCATTGCGAGCAGGAGAAACAACCATTTGACTAAGAAAGTTGCTGGTACGGGAATCAATCAAAAAACATTGCGTGAAGGTTCACGCATTTCAGACCAATCTATGTCAAGAATCGCATGATCCCCTCAGACATGATTCTCAGAGGAACAGCAGCAAATGCAACGTCATTCATCTGAGAACTGCTTGGTGAACGATACAGACATCCAACTAGCATACGCTTTTGACCACAAACTTTCACAGTGCAAAAACAGAGTCTTTGAAGTCGCTTGATACCGTAAGTGTATATGCAACTGGCAATATTTTTTCTTGACAAATCATGGTGTGCCCGAAAAATATTTAGTGGTCTAACAGGACCCGGCTTAGATTCCACTTTTGTAGGTTCGTATGGACCTCTCTGATAACTTTAAAGTAAATTTTAAAATCTTTCATCGAGGGCTCTCTTCTGTAGGCTTACAAATCCAAAATGGCGACCTGATTACCATATATGGCAGGTGAGAAAAATAATTTTGAGATGACCCGTCTCAGATTTCAATCTCTTAGACTAATATGGATCCAATATTGTTCAAGCATGTCGATTTTTGAGGGATTGACCGAGGGCTTTTTTCTGTAGGCCTACAAATCCAAAATGGCGACCTGATTGCCATATATGGCAGGTGAGAAAAATGATTTTCAGATGACCCGTTTCAGATTTCAATCTAATGGCCAAAAATGGATCCAATATTGTTCAAACATGTCATTTTTTGAGAGATCGACTTTTCTCTGAAACCCCAGAGACGCATAAGACGGCGACTTAGCTTCCTGCTTACATGGCGTTTATTACTGAATCTGCAACGTTACTTATGTTGTATTATGTACAGTCCTCAACTTAAGCTATATACCGTAATAATCACTAAGTTTCAGTTCTCTGGCTATAGATGATGATTGATGGTAGAGAATCATGTTATCCAGCACTATCTACCGTATCCATTGCATGTCAGCAATCAAGAAGTGCGTTTCAATGTCACTGATGCTTGCATGTTATGTACTGTACATGCTCATGCAGCTAATTGAATTCGAATCTATTTCAGCTGCTCAATGAAGAGCTCATGAGTTTTAATGTTGCACCAATTTCGCTTGGACTTCTGCTGAAGATAGCTTAGCGCGCGAATATTTAATTGTGGATGTAAAACATGTATATGTAGATTTCGACATTAAAAGAATGAATGCAATCATAGATATAGATTCAAATATTCAAATCCAATCATATTTTAACGAGACATGTAAACGTTTGATATTGAACTACATGTATATAAATCATCCTGAGACTTCGTCTCGTTTGTAGCAAGCAATCCGCCACTACAACGGCCAACACATGTAATGACGGGTAAACTTCGACTATTATTTGAAAAACATCAACAGCGTACGCGGTAGGGTCTACACACGTTTTCAGCTATTTGAAGGCATTTATTGTAGTATGGAAGCATATTTTAGAAGTTATTGCTAATATGACTCCTTTTAATTGAATCATTTACAGAAAATGTAGGTAATTATCGGCATCTAGGACCATAAAAAATTACAACAAGCTTTAATGACAATTGATGACACCAATGCTGTCAATTTGTGAAAACAACTGCCATGCATGGAAGTTAAGTCGCCATATCTTATATTATTGGGGTAGTACAGAAAGGCCCACGTCGATTTCTCAAAAAATGACATGTTTGAACAATATTGGATCCATTTTTGGCCATGAGATTGAAATCTGAGACGGGTCATCTGAAAATCATTTTTCTCACCTGCCATATATGGCAATCAGGTCGCCATTTTGGATTTGTAGGCCTACAGAAGAAAGACCTCGGTCAATCCCTCAAAAATTGACATGCTTGAACAATATTGGATCCATATTAGTCTAAGAGATTGAAATCTGAGACGGGTCATCTCAAAATGGGACACAAAGCTAGATACGCTTACTAGGCCTGAATGTGAACCATTGATTCTGACATAGTGCTTTCTATAGCACAAAATTGATGTCAGCCACCTCAGCAAAGTACCAGAAATACCAAAGGATCTTAATCTGACAAGGATGTGTTTATGCGGAATCTTATCAAAAGCTTTACAGAAGTCAAAATATATTGCGTCAAAAACAGTTTCCATTATCTACAGATGATGAAATACACTCAAGAAAAGTCAAAAGTGCTTGATTGACAAGGTGAAAAACCATGTTGGGAGTTATTAAATAAAGAATGTGAGATGACGAGATCAAGAATAACACACTTAACCACTCTCTCTAATAATTCAAAAACTAATGAAGTAAGGCTGATGGGCCTATAATTAGAACAGTCCAACTTGCGACCTTTCTTAAAAACAGGGATTGCGCAGGCAACTTTCTAATCAGAGCGAACAAAGCCTTGTTGTATGAACAAAGTAAACAAACGGCTGAGAACATTTATTAGAGATGGACCACCTTCAATTAACACTTTATTTGAAATATCGTCAGAACCAGGCGTTGAAAATGGATTCAAGTTTTTAAAATGAAAGCTAACAATATTTTCACTGACAATTACATTTGAAATTTGATGTGAAGATGGATCGTTACATGACGGAAGAGTGAACATCATTATTACAAAAAGCCGACGGAAAAATCACTTAAAGTGTCTCTGCAATTTCGGTATCACATGCAGCAAAATGACCATGAGGTTTCAAAACAGGAGCTATAGAAGGCTTAAAAGTAAGTGAGGAGTTTATGTATCACCAGAAAGTTTTGGAATGTCAATTACAACTACGTGCAATTGATTGTTCATGCGTTCTGCTGTAATTAAAAATTGCTTAACTGAGTTTCTCATCCGCTTCCTTTCGTAATTGATCGCGGAATGAGGGTGTAGACATACCGTACACAAAATGAGCTCGCTTCCCGTGTATCACTGTAAATCGCTCAATACCAATCACATACGAAGGATGCATACCAAAATATTTTTTTGGTATATTTCTGTATGATCTTGGTATATATTTGTATGCTTTTCGCATGTTATTTCAAGTGTGGTATGCTTTACATACTAAAGCCATACCAGCACAATGTTTAAAGAAAGCATCAATCATGTCCAAAGTATGTTGATTTAAGGACTTTTGTCAATAAAGATCACATTAATGTTACTACTGTTCTGTAAGTAGTTAGATAATGACATTCAAGAGTGATACCTTAAATGCTGAATTCGATTTTAATACTGCAAGTCTAAGGCATTTCATGAATAATCAATAAGTATTCAACCATCAACAATTATGTATCATGTAATTTTGAAATAAGGCATATTATCAATCCGAAGTAAAAACACATTATAATTCATTAAATGCAAAAATAGTTATGTTTGAGATATATAAGTCAACATGGTTGCTGAAAAGTTATCGTTATATTGAAATGATGTTTATCAGTTTAGTTCAAGGAAATGAGCTAATTATGAGTCTTGTGAATGCTATAAGACAAGTTGCAAAGATAACATGCGGCTTTAATTCCACAATAAATCTAATCTAGTTAAATACCACACTTTCACAAAGAAATATTCACGGCTGGTATTACTGGAAAAAAGTTATTTGTAAGTAGTATGTAGTATAACATATTTTTTGCCTTATGACATGAAGCTATTCATACGAAAGACATACGAAACACATACCAATTTGCATCGGGTCTCGTATATAAAACATACCAAGAATTCGTATTTCAACGTAAAGCAGCCAATCACAGTTAGCATAGTTCGTATCGTTTACATACCAATCACATACGAAAGTAAATGGCCGTTCGTATGAAAAACATACCAGATTTCTTTATATATACCAGAATCTCGTATCAAATGTTGGTTTCAAATTGTATGTAAACTTGGTATGTGTTTGTATGTAATTTTCGTATCCAGCGATCTACAGTGTAGCTGTGTAACGAATAATGTCTCTTAGGGTCGACCACAACATCTCAGAGTCCATCGAGTCAAAGAAACTGTCTTTAATTGAAGTGCTTAAATGAATACGGAATTTAACCCTCTTAGCTTTAGAAAAATCGAAGCGCTTTGGCATATGAACAGGGGCAAGCATGCCATTAACAGCATGATCAGAAGAAGAGATAAGTTGACACCGAACAGCATTACGATACATCACTATGAAAAGCAACGTCATTCATCTGAGAACTGCTTGGTGAACGATACAGACATCCAACTAGCATACGCTTTTGACCACAAACTTTCACAGTGCAAAAACAGAGTCTTTGAAGTCGTTTGATACCGTAAGTGTAGATGCAACTGGCAATATTTTTTCTTGACAAATAGCAGCACACCACCACCAAAATTATGAAAACGATCTTTGCGGAAAAGACATATTCCGGATGTGCTAGTAAAGCATCAGTTAATCTTGGACGGCCCCACGATGACGGGGTCGCAAAAACTAATGAAACTTTTGAGAGCAAATAGCTTATTACAGATTGACCGAGCACTAGCTAAAAAACACGATATTTTGGACAAACTACAGGTAGCTTTGATGTTAGATGAGAAATTAGAGCCATGTGATTCACTGAATGTATTGGGAGATTTCATGCTAGGAGCTATTCTACCTCTCCGTATAATTACGTCTTCAGCAAATTCTTTACGCGATTTCAGTTCAATGCGCAACCGTCGCTCTTCCATTTTCTCGCGTAACGGTAAATCGGGCTTCAAAAATACTCCCTCCATAAATTTATTATCAATTTTACGGTTACGAAAGAATGCTCCCATTACGCACAGTTTATCATCAAACGAAGCAAAGACCAGCTTAACAGCTCTGATCTCGTCTGATCTTCCACCTAAGCGAAAATGAACAGGGAACTTCTTGTTCTCAGAATTTTCACTTACACCGTTCAACAATTTGCGTATCTCAATTTTATCTTGATTTTCACCATCTGCATTGTATTGTGTTTTGGATAACCTGAACACTATTAAATAACTTTTCCTGTTTTCTTCATCTTTCATTTTCTGAATTATTTCAGTTTCTATCTCGTGCCTCATCACAGGATGTTGGCCATTGAGTTTTAGTATAGCTTGTTCCATATCATTTTTCAAAAGGGAAAGTTTCTGGTTTTGTTCGTCCATTATTTCTTGTATGATGAGTAGCTCTCGCAGGGAAATTCATTTCATTTGGTAGTTCACAATTTAGAGTGTTGACCGTTGTTTCCATGACAAATTCGCGCTAATTGGATGTTTATTCATCCATAGCATTTCCTGATATAATGTTACGATGTTTTTAAGTATGATGTTACGATATTTTCATGTTACGATATTTTTCATGTTACGATGATTTCAATGAGAACCATGGAATACATTCTGATCCAGTCGGCATCCTAACGCGAGAGGAATGGAAAGATGTCGTATTGAAAAACTTGCACGGCATGTGCTCTAAAGTAATGAAAAGCGAAATTCTGACTTGCAACAGCAACCTCTTTTGTCAATTATTATTTTACACGATTTAGGTGTGATAAAACAATTTATCTGAAACATTTCCGATGAACTTACGTCTATCCTCTTTCGATATTGGATAATACCATGTATTCACGTTAGCTTCAAACAATACCAGAAATGTTCCAGCCGGCACTCGCTTAATTGGAGGATGTAGGTAGTGGTAATAATAACTGCTTGATCCGACATACCAGTAGAGAGAAGATCCTGAAAGCGATGGCATGCATTTTAAAGTATGTTTGAAATTCATTCTTACAGCAATCGATGTGTCAACTCGATCGATGCAATTCTGTTAATATGTCATGTCATACTAGTGGCAACTGCAAGGAGGAATGTATTCTAAAAATTCACACCAGAATATATATTGCAGAAAAGCATGCCAAAACGGAAATATGACATGTAGACAAGAAAATGTTCTATGCACTGTAAACCGTTAAATCTATTTTGTCGGTCATTGTTAGTTCTTGTAGGATGGTTGCCACTGAACACATACAATACATGGATGCGGAATCGGAGTCGGAGTCCTGGAGTCCTATCATTTTTGCTGGAGTCGGATTCGGTTCAGGTAAGTCTATAATGATCTATGATGTAGGTTACCAGTTAATTTTTCAAAAAACTAGGCTTTATATACTTGTCACCCGGAGTCGGAGTCGGAGTCCTATCAAAATGATAGGACTGCGTATCCCTGCTACAATATGTGACAAAAAGCGACAAAATGAATAGCAATGAATTATGGCTTAAATCTTATCAAAAATGTGGGTTATTAATTAATAATAATAAATTAATCTATAATAATGACATAATTTAATTATGTCAAAATAAATCATGGTTTTGCCCAAAAGTCAAGCAATCACTAATCGAAAAAATCAACCAATATTCAACAGTTTTTTGTTTAATTAATTTGCATACAAAGCATCTGTTTCGATGTCGGTGGAGAACCTACAAATTCGTCGGATATCGCATGATATTGGAGGTGACAATCGTCGGTTGATTTTGTCAGTAGTTTTGTAGGATAATTATCGGTCTACGGTTTACTGTGTAGAGTTAGTACAGTCTGCGACATTATATTAGGACAACCATTGGTCTTTTAGTTTTTTACAGTTAGCTACTTGTTGATGTCACATTATCTTTCACCACTGTCGATACATTAAATAGGCATGTATGCCAACAACATGCCATAACATAGACATCTATTGATTAATAACAAAGACACCGGATACTCAAACACAAAAATTAGACCGAGACATATTATTAGGACCATCCACCTTTGACGTTAAGATAAGAAACTTTCCTTGTGACATGATAACGCCGCGTTATTGTTTTATAATTAGCAACCCAAATGTCTTGTCTGATATTTTATGTAGTCGACGCTTCATGATAGCTCATTAATGTTCTGAAAGGGTTACGTCGGAGCTGGCCCTTCCAATAAGGTGGCGCTGATGTCATCAAAATATTGCTTCACAACACAGAAAGTGAGGCAGGAGCTCCATATTGCATAAGCATCCAGTTGTTTTCCGGAAGCCAGCACTCACGAAATGCAAAAACATACTTCCATGAAGCACTTGCAAGGATGAAGCCCAGCCGAGTTCATGGATCACTCACAAGCATGAGGCCTACCAGTTCCCGTGTAGAAAAACAGGTCTACATCATGACATTTGCTTGGTGTTTGACGCGCTGAAACACAGGAGCAAGTGATCTACGTGACTGCTATATTCGCTGACGAGTAGCCTGTTGACACTCAAGGCTGGACTGGACGCTGAATGCCACCATTCACCAGTCGTCTACGCTCCAATTGACATGGCGAGTGGCAAAATTAATTCTGTTAGAGCTCCATGCATTGGGGTCTGCTGCGAACGACACTTTTCTGTGCCCGCACGGAATGGCAAACCTTTTCATCCATCCCTCGTTGAAAAGTGCGTGGCGCATCACTAATGCCACGCTTCTGCCATCTTCATCGTGGCTTGGACGATGTGATTAGCTCCTCATGTCGAACAGTAGTAGACATACGCCCTCGGAATCCGTCATCTTGTGGCGTAGATTATCATCACGTTCTACAACGTCGTCGTCGGCTTGCTGCATAAGGATTTCCAGAAATCAAATGCCCTAATGAATAATCCTAGAAGAAATCAATGTATTAAAAATTCACAACGCACAAATAAAAGGAATGCTAAAGACTTTGAGATCTATACACTGCTACAGAGTAAGATGCATAATACAGATGCTTTATCCAACAGAACGAGAGCGTCTGAAGGAGGGAAAATTGTGTTATTTTTATAATGTATCTTTTATAACAATTTCTTTTAATATATTTCATTATAATTATTTCTATAATCCAAAGACGAAAATGCAAGAATACCAATGATGGAATACTAAATCGAATGAATGAGTAGGAAGGCGTCTGTTAGCCTAAGGAAGCATCGCTAAAAAGTAAAAGCAGAAAGGTATGGCGTCGGACATTTTGCAATATAAGGATAGCAACAGGTCAATTATATATTCCTCTAATGAAAGTAATTTGACGAGATGAAAAGCAGCAAAACTTGCAGACATGAAAAATATTTGCTAAGAAGGATTTGAGCAGGAATTCACAAGTGGAATTATTTTATGACCGCTTTTCTCGAAGACATTGGTAATGCTGTTCGCTGAAGACTCGAAGCTAGCAAATCTGGAAATTTGAGCAGCAAAGATATGTACCTTAAGCAGATATCGTGAAGCACTTTTATTTTCCTGGTTTTATGTCACAATTTGATGAAATGAATATTTTCAGGGAAAATATATTGAGGCACAGAAAGCTGAACTCGTCAATCTTTGGATAATAATATAATTCGTAAATCTGTGTGACTCCTGAAAGTCAGTCTCTTGCACCTTGTTCTTAACCTCCAAAAACTACATTGAAGAATGCCATGAAACTACATGCAGAGTCTGGTCAGCCGTCGAACAAGTCAGATTTTGCATAACCGCGCAAATGAGGAATGCAGTCAAAAGATAAGAAGAGAAATGTATGCATCATGAAGTTAAAACAGGGATGTGGAGGGGGTCGTCTCATAACAGCGAATCTCAAAATAGCGAAGTCTCACAATAGCGAATCTCAAAACAGCGAAAACGTATTGCATAATCTAAAGAAATCCTCGAGAAATTTTGATACTTCGCTATTTTGAGATTCGCTGTTATGAGACTGAACCATGCGGGGGGGGAGACTCCGGAGGTTGATGGGACTCCGACTCCAACTCCGGGTGGCAAGCATATATAGCCTAGTTTTTTATAACATCATAAATAACTACATCACAGATAATTACAGGCGTACCTTCAGTGATTATTGCCGTGTCAATTATCAATCATTTTCGATGAAAGTTTATCAAATGTCACTTTAAGTTGGATGCATGCGACTCGGTTCCTCCCATATTCTTAATGTGTGCTTCACACGGATTTTCTCCAGTCTCTGTAGGCAGGAAAATCCCCCATCCTTCTCCAAAAAATATGATGCACTTTCGCTTTTGATATGCGCTTTAGCGGAGCCATCACACACGGTCAACGTGAGGGGTAAGAGGTAATGTTCTCAAACAAACTAGTATTTCATTTTTGTATCTGATGTGACCTTTGTTGCGTAGGTGTGATCGAAGCTAGGAAGGCCTATCTTTTCTACTAAATCACCGAGTGAAAAGGCAATCCTTTTTTTTACTATCACGGTTCATTGCCTCAACTATTGCAAGCTTTACAAGCAGCAGTGTCTCTGTACTTTTGTAAGACAGTGACAGTTATATGCACAAGGAAAAATAATTTGTTTGTATTATATTTCGGGTCTAGAGGCCCGAGACTCCGGGACTCCGACTCCGCATCCCTGAGTTAAAAATAAGCTATAGTCATCCTAAATACCCAGTCAACCCGTACACGTGTAATACACGTGTATTTTTGGTGTAAATGAAAATACACCACTTTTACACGTGTAATACACGCGTAATCTTTGCATATGAATACACGTGTAGAAATACACCACTTTTACACGTGTAATACACGTGTTATTATTTATGACTTGTTGCAAAGGTTAATTTTATAATTTCAATGTCACACTAATGCCAGGGTGCATGAATCTCAAGTAATAGTCAGTTATAATCTACTGCAGCTACATGTAAGTATTACACTACATGTAAGTGGCAACAACAAGACATCCATATAAACGATTGTTACCACATGAAAATAATACCAAAATTGCACTATCACAACGATTTTGACTATTGATTCTCTAAATTCACAGAATGCATATACAAATAAATGACCATGTGCTATTCATTTTTGGCGAAATTCCTTCTTGGAAGTAATTTAATTTATTCACTTTTTTCATCAACTGATCCGAACAAAGCTTCGTTGATGTGTTAATTAACGTTCTTTAAAAGCATGCAAAAATATTTGGTAGGCCATGAGATAATCCAGAAAATTAAATTATATTTGTATTTTGTTCAAATGCGAGAGTCCGATTAACTCATCATTTCGGCATAATCGCTGTGAAGATTTAGGCTGTAAAGATCCATTTAAAAAAATCCTCTGCAATGCTACAATGGAGTTTTCATGTCTTAAAATTGATAGTAGGGTGCTTTGTATTGACATTCACTCATGTTTATTCGCATTATCTGAGACATTGTCAATCATCTGAGCTGCACGATAGCTGTTTTCCAATGGATAGAAAATTTGATTCAAAAGCATGCATTGACTTCTATGGTTAGCATGTGTTATTGAATTTTGGATATGGTTCTGTTCGATTTCTGTGTCATCTTCCTAATTAGCTGCTGTCGATTTCTTTGATCATGCATGGAAGTCTATGATCTGATGAAGTCTACTATGTAACTGAGCAGTAACATAGCATAATGTTGTGAATTCAAATTTGAACAGCTCCGCTTCATTGCGATATGTCTGGCTCAATGAAAATTGATCTAGTGGAATTATTGAAGTCTGCAGGATGAAGTCAATTTGATGATCAATTGAAGCATTTGGAAAATGGAACTTGATCACATTTTGTGACGAATTGCTATCATATTGCTTTATCTGTGATGAAGTCCAGTGAGCTTTACATTTTGTTTCTTAGAATATGCATGCGTGATGTACAGTATTTTTTTCTCCAGACATATGCGCTTTAAAATATTAATTCTTTGATATTTTCTGAAGTAACAATCGAGTTTCACTTGCATGTATATCTTTCTGGAAAGCTGTTAATCGCATTCCATGTCATATGTCTCACGATTAACATGGCAAGGTCAGAACTTATAAATGAATGTGATCTTTTAGGATTGAATGCTTTTTGTAGTGTAGGCCCTACACGAGATTCATTATTTGATATTACAACTGATTTGAATGAGTTTACAATTCACAAAATGTATCAGAATATTTTTCCTATTACAAGTTTATATTTTATAAGTTTGCAAGTTATATTTTGTAGATAGGATGGTTTGTAAATTCATAATCACCAGGGACGGAGCTAATAAGCTGACCGATTTTCTGAAGCTGATTATCAACGTCACATCAAGTGAAGAAATATGTTCACCAATGCAGTAAATGGCTACTTCTCATTTCTGTTTTATAACTATTTGTTTAATCTATTATATTTCAAGACCACCAAGTTCATGTTGTAAATCGCTGCTTTGCTTTCAAAATCGTTTGATACTCTTTTTGAGTTCTTTGCAGAACCCAATCCCACTGCTCAGTGTTCAAACAACTTATATGCAACTGAATGCGATGAAGCCGGAGGTTTCAGTTAGCCGCCGCTTCCCCTGCCTAGGAGATCATGCGTTTTTTAACAGCCGGAAACTCAGTCGCTTCAGCTGATAGCTAGAAGGCAGACCTATCTCCACGAATTCGCAGAAGCTGTCATTGATTTTCCGGCTAGAATTTTAACAGAGACATTGGTTTCAGATGTTGCTGCTGAGAACGCTAAGTTATTTAAGTAAATTTCACTTCGAACCTTTCCTGAAACAGATCAATAAAGAAGACCATAGGAAGAACACCTTTGACTAAGAATCAACCTGTCCATAAAATCAAAACATACCTTAATTGTCCTTAATTCGTTATCATTATTTAATTCCTGAATTTTGCTGCAGATAATTCATTCACACGTAGCTGTCCTATTGTATCACTCTCTGATTTAGATGGGAGATGGTTTAGAATAGACGTGTAAAAATTTATCTAATTATGAGATTTCTAAAATATGAATTGATCTAGAAATGGATTACAAAACATCAAATTAATGTAGAAATGATTCACACGATGTAACTTGGATAATTGCACTAATGAAACGCTAGGAGCAACTGAAGTTTGGATCCATAATTAGGGAATTATATATATTACTGATGATGGATTATGTCAGTCAAGTGATAAGCTTTTTCATTCTTATTGTGCATTACAAATTATTGGTTTGATTGATTTCTTATTTTGTCATTCTACATTTCTGCAGTTCGTTGTGTAAGTGATGCATCAGATTTCAAAAAGTGAGCATCTGATGAATCCTATCGTTGCTTTAAATTGACTTAAAGTAATTAATTAATTAGTAAATTATTGTATTGAATTTAATTAATTACCGATCACATGCAGAGCTTTTGTCACAATCTTTAATGATAAAAATCTATCACGTAAATGATAGATATTTATAACTTTATTTTCAATTTATTTCCAGTATTGCTTGCCACCTGGATGAATTTTCATAACATTTTTTCAACTCCTGATTGGAAATTTGGATGTATGAACTGTGGAATAAAGCTACTTATGAAGTTGTCAGACGTCATTGAAGTGGATGAGATGGTTTTGGCTAGATATGGAATATTTGTGAATTCCTGTGATTTACAGTTTCTAATGTGATAGTCTTTTACTCCAAAAAATAGTGCTTCTACTTATTCGGTGTCTTGTAAAATTTCCTGTTATGGGCTATAGATTTCACATTTGACCGACCATTTAGAGCGATTTATGTGTGTTATGCATGCTCAAAGCAAATATATGTTAAGAAACGCTTAACTGTTCGGAATAGCTAGGAGGTAATATGATGCAGATATGAATTCAGAACAAATTTCTAAGCAATCTAGAGGTTGGGCATGTTCGAAACAATAAAAGAATGAAACGCCAAAATAAACTAGTGTAGCGGTGTCATCAATCAGCCTTAGTTGCGATGCACGCTAACAGATGGTGTACAGCTGCTGCTCTCCTTGATTTTAACACAACTATTCTGACTGCGAGACAAGACGGTGTTCTAAAAACTCTCTCCGGGCTGTTAGAGACTAGAATAATTTACTTTGGTGAACCTTACTACAATCATCATAGACATTACCAAAAACCTCTACAAATTGGCGCCCGACTAAAAATCATGACCGACCCAACTCAACTCGCCGCTCTAAGTGTGAAGCTACCTTCCTTCTGGTCCTCCGACGTCGAGCTGTGGTTCTCACTCTGCGAGGCGGAATTCGACGTCTGTCGAGTTACCAAGCAGGAAACTATGTTTGGCCACATCATTCGCACACTCCCTCAAGAGATCGCTCAAGAAGTTAGCGACCTGATCGTTTCTCGCCCGATGACCGATCAGTATGATGAGCTGAAGGCTGCCATCATCAAGCGAACCTCAGTCTCCGAACACAAACGGTTGCGTCAACTACTCAGCGAGGAGGAGCTTGGTGATCGTAAGCCTTCGCAACTCCTGCGCCGCATGCGTCACCTGCTGGGTCACTGCAACTTCGATGAAGGACTTCTGCGACAACTCTTCGTTCAGAGACTCCCCCTCCATGCTCAATCCATTCTCGCTGCCTCCAAGGACTCCATGCCACTTGAAGATGTTGCAGACATAGCTGATCGAATTCTCGACGCTCCAGTTCCTCTCCACGCCGCGGTCGCTTCAGTCAACCGCCCTGACAGTCTCAGCGACCGACTGAATTGCTTGGAGAAGACAGTGAACCGACTTGCTGAACGCATCTCCTCCTTGTGCACTACTAGGAACTCACGTGAGCGTTCTAAGTCCCGGGACCGTTCTAATCGTCCTGTTGGCGACCGTCCTGATGTGTGCTGGTACCACCGAAAATACAGCACTGCAGCTGAGAAGTGCATTAAGCCCTGCAGCTTTTAATCGGGAAACTCCTCGGCCCCGCAGTAGAGGTGGCGGCTGCCACGGGCCCTTCATCTCCGAGCTGCCGACTTTTTGTTTGGGACCGCTACTCTGGCACCAAGTTCCTGATCGACAGTGGTGCTGAGGTCTATGTCCTTCCTCCTACGACTGCTGATCGTCGAAATGGCTTCCGTGGTGAACCTCTCTTCGCAGCTAATCACGCCATCATCTCAACCTTCGGCCAGCGATCGTTGACTTTGAATTTGGGACTACGGCGTACCTTTCGGTGGATTTTTGTGATAGCTGATGTCACTCATCCTATCATCGGAGCTGACTTCCTCAGCCACTTCCACCTCCTGATTGACCTGAACCACCGTCGCCTTCTGGACAGCTTTACAAGCCTTTTTGTTCTTGGCACCACGGCCAACGGTGTTCAGCAGCTCAGTCCTCTCCTGACTCATCCGTCTGCGCCTGCCTCTCAATGTCCTTATTTGACTCTCCTACACCAGTTTCCTCGATTAACGAATCACTCCCTGCATGATGACGCTGCCAAGCACAATGTGACTCACCACATCCGCACCACAGGCCCTCCAGTTTTCACTCGCCCTCGCCGTTTAGCACCGGACCGTTTGCGTTGTGCTAAAGAGGAGTTCCAGCACATGCTTGAGATGGGTATCGTTCGTCCGTCCGATAGCGCTTGGGCCTCTCCTCTGCACATGGTCACCAAGAAGTCTGGCGATTGGCGCCCTTGCGGTGACTACCGCGCTCTCAACCATGTGACTGTACCTGACCGGTATCCAGTTCCCCACATCCAAGACTTTTCGTCCAACCTCAAAGGAAAGACTGTGTTCTCATCCATCGACTTGACTCGTGCCTATCATCAGATTCCTGTCGAACCTGATGATATTGCGAAGACTGCAGTTACAACTCCTTTCGGTCTTTTCGAGTTTACCAGGATGCCCTTCGGTCTACGCAACGCAGCACAGACATTTCAACGCTTCATCGACGAAATTTTACGTGGTTTTAACTTCGTATTTGCCTACGTTGATGACCTGCTAGTCGCTAGCTCCTCACCGGAAGAGCACCAGTACCATCTCAGAATGCTGTTTCAACGCCTTGATGAGTACGGACTCATACTGAACCCGTCTAAGTGTGTTTTCGGTGTCTCATCAATTACCTTTCTCGGACACAAGATCGACTGTCATGGAATAGCGCCCGTCGAAGACAAGGTCACTGCTATCTCGAACTTTCCCCAGCCGAACTCGATAGCTGAACTCCGTCGATTCCTCGGCATGATCAATTTTTACCGCCGCTTTATCCCTCGATGTGCAAGTCTTCTACAGCCCCTAACCAATCTGCTCAAAGGCGCATCCAAGTCCCTGAGTTGGTCCTCCGAAGCTGAACAATCCTTCAACGACGCCAAACGTGCCCTCACCAGCGCTACTTGTCTGGCTTTTCCCGATCAATCTTCACAGTTGGTACTCGCCGTCGACGCGTCTAACTTCGCTGTTGGTGCGTCTCTGCAACAGTTGACAGACAGTGAACTTCAACCGCTTGCATTCTTTTCACGGAAACTATCCGACAGAGTCCCGGTACAGCACTTTCGGCAGAGAGCTGCTGGCCATCTACCTTGCAATTCGCCATTTTCGCCATTGCTTAGAAGTTCGGACCTTCACCGTACTGACTGACCATAAGCCACTCACTTACGCTGTCGCCACGTCTGCTGATCGACATTCCCCGCGAGAAGTCCGACACATAGACTACATTTTGCAGTTTTCTTGTGACATTCGACATGTCAGCGGTAAGAATAACATTGTTACTGATACTTTGTCACGGGTGGAAGTCTCAGCCATCACTCGTCCTTCCTGCCCTACTCATGAAGAAATCGCCAACGCTCAACGACAAGACAGCGACCTGCAAGGCTACCGCAACAAGCATGACACTGGCCTACAATTGCAAGACATACCCATTCCTTCGTCTACTCGATCAGTGACTTGTGACCTCTCTACTGGTTTACCTCGCCCCTTTATCCCAACTGTCTTGCGTAGAAGAATATTCGACGTTATTCACGGTCTCGCACATCCTGGCATCAAGCCCAGCATCAAACTGGTATCCGAGCGCTTTGTTTGGCCTGATATGAAACGCGATATCAGACAATGGACTCGCGCCTGCATTCCCTGCCAAAGGTCGAAGGTCAACCGCCATACTCGTGCTCCCATCGGCACGTTTTCAGCACCGGACGCTCGCTTTCGTCATGTCCACATTGATCTTGTCGGACCGTTTGCTCCCTCCAACGGTTACACTTACATCTTAACCTGCATCGACCGTTTCACGCGATGGCCTCAAGCTATCCCTATAAAGGACATCACCGCATCAACGGTTGCACGCGCTTTCGTGGAGCGCTGGATCTCCATGTTTGGCGTTCCTGAGATCATCACAACTGATCGCGGTCGACAGTTTGAGTCTGCTTTATTTACTGACCTCACTCAACTTCTGGGATGTACTCGCATTCAAACAACTGCGTATCATCCGATGTCAAACGGGATGGTGGAGCGTCTACATCGCCAGCTCAAAACCGCCCTCAAGTCACAACCCTCGCCGCAGCATTGGACAGACAATTTGCCTATCGTTATGCTCGGTTTGCGGTCAGCCGTCAAAACCGACATTAATTGCTCCCCAGCTGAATTGACTCTCGGCACCACATTGCGTTTACCTGGTCAATTCCTCAGCAGTGATCATTCCCAGTCACAGCCTGATGCAAACGGAACGGACGCTTGTGATTACGTCACAAAACTTCAGTCATTCATGCGAGAGCTGAAAGCCCCGTCTCCACGCCCTCAGTCCAAGCCAATTTTCTTTCCCAGCGAATTGGCAACATGCAGTCATGTTTTCATCCGACACGATGCTGTGCGCAAGCCGCTTCAACCTACGTACGACGGGCCGTATCTTATCCTCAGTCGGAGCGATAAATTTTACTGTATCTCCAAAAACGGCCGCTCAGAGACAATTTCCATCGACCGCCTCAAGCCCGCCCACTTAGATAGATCAAGTGCTGACACTCCTACTCCGACCACGCGCTCTGGCCGGCACATACAATCTCCCGCTCGTTACGTTCCAGGATGAACATCTTTATTCTACTACGGCATCGCCTTGACTGACGTAAAGGCTGGGAGGGAGTACTGTAGCGGTGTCATCAATCAGCCTTAGTTGCGATGCACGCTAACAGATGGTGTACAGCTGCTGCTCTCCTTGATTTTAACACAACTATTCTGACTGCGAGACAAGACGGTGTTCTAAAAACTCTCTCCGGGCTGTTAGAGACTAGAATAATTTACTTTGGTGATTTACCTTACTACAATCATCATAGACATTACCAAAAACCTCTACACTAGCATTGAATTTTAAGTCGTGTAAAAGGAGTGGAATTTTGGTGTATTTGTACACGTGTAATACACGTGTATGTATTATCTGAACACAAAACACGTGTATTACACGTGTAATACACGTGTATCGGTTGACTGTTGTCTATTAGCACCTAGGGAAGGACAATGTACATTCAATTTAAAATGTTCAGTTTTGAGATCGGTGGTCAATAAAATCACTAACAGAATACTATTCCCAATAACTTGCAGCCTGTGAGCAACTTTCACAAAATTCTTACTTCTCACTCCACGTGATAAACTAAGTTTGCTAAATAACAGAAAGGTGATGACTATCCACTTTGAAAAGCACTCCACAGGGAAATTATTTGATCTCATGTTGAATTTCAACAAAAATGAGTTATTGTCTCAATATTGAATCACATAAATATTTTATGTCCACCATGCTGATTCTGTTCATGTAGAGAATAGTGCTTTATAGGACGTTCATGAAACCCAATCATTTATTGTGTTGTGCATCAAATTGATAGCTCTGAATACTGAATCCTGATATTTATCAAAGCTGGATATCTCATAATGTCACTCATGCAACGCTGACAACGCCCTGTTTATTAAATGCAATTTAAATGGTTCATTTATTTTGTATAGGATGCACGTGCGCGCTGCATCGGCATCTTGTTTTCTAATTGCACCGATTATTTGGCCGGTTCATAGAAATGTGTGAATTTCGATCAATTTGATTTTTCACTTGTAAAATACGAAATCTCCTTAATTTCGTGCCATGAAGCATAACTGATCCAAAACAATTTTTTCATTTCCTTATTGCCTGATTTACGGCCGAAGAGACAATTATTGAAACCATAAATAAGACAAACATTTTCGGCAAAATTCAATGTCATTAGCTGTTGGAATGAACAGTAAAGATAAAAGTTTCGAAATTCAATGGTTGTCATAAAAGTTGATGGAAAGCAATAATGTGACAAAAATGATTTCTGCAAAAGATCAGTAGAATGCACTATCAAAATGATGACCAATGAATTCCTGCTATCTATGATACACTGAAAACTGTACACCGTTAAAAACAGCTAAAATAACTGTCAAACTTCACAGAAAATATCCACAAATATGTCCAAATATCCAAAAAATGTCACAACGTGATGAGTGATGACGTCACAACGTGATGAGTGATGACGTAACAGCGTGATGAGTGATGACGTAACAGCTAAAATCCGCTCATTTCAGATAAAGCAAACGTGTGTTTCTACGGATATTTACAATTCAGAATGCAAAAAACCGTGGAACTAATTTCAGCTGTTGCTTTTGACACTAGAAGACCGGAACTTTTGATCTTTCGAGAAAGCCTGAAATGCGTCAATTGACGCAATATCAAATACAGAACCAATTTTGCTCCATCTTTGAATATTTATTAGTTGTAATGAAGATTTATATTGTGAAATACTAATTTATGTTTATTGTTGTATTGATTGGGCATTTAATGAATAATATAACTGCCATCCATAGAAATCGATACCGTACATGATTAATTTCTCATTCATTATGCTTATATGTTTGCTATAAACTATGCATGCATTGCAAATGTAAAAACAGAAAACACCAACTACAAAGCTTATTTTTTAAGAAAAATGCAGTTCATTCAATGAAAACTTGAAATCAACATGTAACGAATTGTAAATTACAAATACATTATAAACACTTTTTGCACATTTTTATACTGCAGAGGCCGCAAACTGGGATACTGCAACAGTGACAACAATCAACAAACAGTACGGTTTCTGTTGCATTCACCGGAACATTGTCTTCGTTGTCTCACATTTCTAGAATTATGATTTTCAATCACACGTTTTCGACTTATATTTTTCTTTTCCTGAAGCCAAAAGTTGCTCTACAACTTGCTGAATGTAGGCTCGCCTGCTAATTGATTTTTTGGTGACCTCTTTGTACAGGATCCACGCGTTCACTAAAGCAATATCGATCATATTAGAAAAAACGTGTACTGGCCATCTGCGACACGCCGGCTTCACGGAATACAGTCTCAGCATTTGATCCAAAACGTCAACTCCAGCTTCTGTATGGTTGCACAATAAAACACTCTCTGGTTTCCACTTTTCATTGTCTATATTTGGAGCAGTTACAGAGCTATGCATTGTATTAAGTATTGTCACCTTTTTATTTTTCTTGCATTGATACACCGTCAAGGTTGCAGATGACTGTATATCCTTGAGTACGTCGGTATTATATAATGAAGATTTCTCATGAACCAGCGGAGGCAGTCCCGGCGATTTGATCTGACTGTACCAATCAATGAAGTGTTTTTCTTCAAGAGCTGCGTCGCTAATGACTGACTAGTGAAAAAGTTGTCCGTTGTTATAGAGTGCCCATTGCCCTCTATCGGCTTTACCAACTTCATAACAACGTCAGCTGATAGACAGTCTGTACGTGTTAGATCTTTTCCTATGTAGGGAAATCCATTATAAAGATATTTCGTCTGGAGATCGACCATGAACCAAAACTTCAGACCGAATTTGTCTGGTTTTCTGGCCATGTATTGCATAAATCTACACCTGGCTTTGCACGGCAACAGCTGCTCATCGATGGTCAAATACTCAGAGGGATAGAAAGCCGCCTGACATCCTTCAATAAATGTATACCAAAGATCCGAGATTAGGCAAAATTTATCACTCTCAACTCTTGATTTTCTTGTCGATTTATCATCGAAGCGCAAAAAGCGCTTGATTTCCATGAATCTATCCCTACTCATATGGTCTGTGAATAACACATTTTCCCATTTCTGAGACCAAAATTCTCGAAGAGGAAGATTCCTACATCCTAAAAGCCCACGAGCAATCATCCACAGTCCTGAAAGTGTCTCTAATTCTGCTGGTTTGATTTTCCAACCTGATATGAATCGCTCACCTTCTGCTGTCGTATATCTGCACATTTTTCGAAGCATCGACTCATTGAACAATGAGCAAAAAGCGGATAATGGATCACTTATTCGGGCACTTGCATACGCAGCTGGACCACTATGTCGTCGCAAAACGTTTTGTGAATTTCGTCGTCCAACATTGTGGCTCAATGTATTGCGAGAAAGTAAAGTCCAAACTGTTCCATCCACGGAATTAGATAGGTCGTCTCTTCTTCCGCTTGACTAGAAGGGAAGCATTCGAACATGTAACGTTATTGAAATGGCACAATCTCCTGACTAAATACCATAGCAATCGAACAATGAGCAGCCAGTTCAACATTAAACACGCCAAATTGTGTAAAGTTTCAGTGACTGTTATCAACCGGATCACACAGCAAAGAGACACAGACGATATCAAGTTCTACAGAGAAGTTTGTGAACGTTTTTTCATGCGCCTGCTAACTTTTTTAAAATGATCGGAGGGCCCAACATTATCGAGAAAACTTTTGCGCAATGATCTGAATTCTTCGAATCTGAAGGAATTGTGGCGATCGGAGCATTTTGAAGGAACTCAGAGCAATCCAAAAGCGACGCACGACTATTTTTCCTGTCTCTGCAAGATATTAAAAATTTCTTTTTGCCCACTTATCAAGTTCCTGCATGTGCCATCTGTTTGAATCAGTTTGCACTTCGAGCAAAGTGACACGATTAAACAATCTAATTCTGTGGTTCCATCTTTTCCAAAATGCCTGTCATTTGAATCACAATCGCCTTCTGGATGTATAGAAAGTTGTTGATGTAACGGCGGAATATTATCGATCGAATCTCCTTCGTCACTGTCACTACTGCTTGAATTATCGAGATCATAATTTATTCCACTAATACTCGCTACTGAGTTTTCATTTTCTTCTTGTGTGCCTACGAATTCTTCTCCGGTATCGCTGTCGTCCGTATCCAGTTCTGGTAAAGATTGTAGAGCTTGTAGAGCTGAATATTTCTCGCGTCGAGACATTATAGTCGTCCGAATAGAAACAAGTATCATAAGGATATCAGTCAACAGCCGAATAATAACTGTTTCGATGTCTAATGGTTACAGCAGCTTCGTCAATTACTCACACTGACGGCATTGACCTCAATATATTTGCTTTGCGTCTGCAAATGAGTTCTATTTAGCATGTAAATTGCGACAGACACTCGATATCATGGTTCAATAACATATCTAGAATTTGAAACATGCAAGGCACCATAGAAGTAGATGTCAGGTACGTTGAAAAGATATCAAACAACGCCAATACATACCCAATCGTAGACTGCGTTAATTGACGCAGTTCGGCTTTCTAGGTAGTTATGTGATTTCTATGATAATAAGATGACATGAAGACTCGACTCCATTATAGAAATTAGAGCTCATAGAAATATTAAAAGTCACGAAGTGTTATCGGTTCATATCAGGATTAAACAGAAAAAAACAAAAAATGTTTGATTTTGCGTCAATTGACGCGCCCCGGTCTTCTAGTGCTAACGGATATTTACATTACAGCATTCAGTGAGCACTTTTTATCATTATCAAACTCCTTGGGAATCTCTATTCTGGTAATTTGCAATATCAGCAAGGAAATTGTTCAGATAGTGTTGATTGATTCCATAGATAACCGTCAATAATATGGCACTCACAGAAACATGGTACTTCCATCAATGGTATTATCTGCTTTCTCCATACAGTTGGATCTGTCGTGCATTCGTGGCATGGATAAACAACCACCGCACAGCTGCGAAACTATTTACAAAGAACCCAATAATAATAATAAATCACGTTTATTGCATAAAGTTAGTCCCAATAATGAGAATCGTGAGACAACAGCACAGATCACACAAATAATACTCAAAATTAAAAGCAAAACAAGGAAAAGTCAAACACATAAGTCAATGAAAAAGGAAGTCTCTTGCTGGAAAAAGTTGACAAGCATCATCAGAGTGAAAAACCATCATTACACAACTTACTGATGTATACAAAGAAACTGTTGCTTCGTATCATCGTACGACAAATAGGCAAGCGAAATTTGTAACTGACACACATAACCTGAGGACTATACCGATGAAGAGGATATTCCTCATCATCCACAATTTTCCTAAAAAGTTTATAACTTAAAATCAGTCGTCGGTAATTTAGTGGGACAAACCTAGGACAATCACATTTCGGTTTACATATAATGCGGTGACATCTGTTTTGGAAACGTTCCAACAAGTTGGAAGAAGAGATCTGTAAACAGACAAAAAGAGGCGAACAATACTCCAAAATGCTTCTAATACACGAAAAATATAAATCAATAAGAAACTCGTTAGAAACAACGCTCTTCAGTTGCCGCAAAACGTGAATCTTTCTGGACGCCTTCTTCAAAATTTCAGAGACATGACAATTCCAGGATAGTCTAGGATCAAAGATGACACCAAGCAATTTCAAAAATTTTACATAAGGAATATTATTTATCAGAAATGAGCTTATGTGAAAATTACTAATGTTGGTAAAAAACGTCTGATTACATTTTCCCGTGTTTACAATCATGCCATTTTCATCTGTCCATACTCTCACATGCTCATACAGGGTGGTCATTAAGTCACAATTGGCTTCTCGAAAAGAGACAGGACAACATATCGTAATGTCATCGGCATATTTAGTTAACAAAGACTTTTCTGATGGCAAGACTAAATCACTCATGAAAAGGCCAAAAAGAATAGGCCCCAACGATGAGCCCTGAGGCACACCGCTCGTAACTGGCAAGAAGGAGCTGCATAATGTCTTCTACCTTACTCTTTGCTGTCTATTACACAGGAAACTAGTCACAAAGGAAAGCAAAAAGTTGTCAACATTCCTGTCACACATTTTTTTAATTAACAGTTGATGAGGAACACGGTCAAAACCTTTGGAAAGATCTATAGCCAACACATGAACAGCAGAAACGTGGGAGTCTTGCAAGGTACGAGTCACATATTCTTGTATCTCAATTAATCCACATAGGGTCGAAGATTTGGGTCTGTATCCAAACTGAGATGAATCAAAAAGATTTGTGATACTTTTTTTGTAAAAGTGTACAATACGCCGCTCTAGAATGCGAGCTGGAACACACAATAATGAAATAGGACGAGTGTTACTTAAAATGGGAGGAGTAGTCTTTGGAAGAGGAATTACATCCGCCAATACAACACATTTCCGATGGCAACAGAGAATGTTCCCACATAATCAAAATCCTATGAACATGATTTCATATCTGATGCCAAATGACTCCATTTCTCGTACTCTCACCAGCACGACCAGATCCACCAACAAATATCTCAACTTCCAATCACATCATCCTCCTGCACACAAACGGTCAGTGGTAAGAAGTCTGATGGATCGAGTCCAAACTCATTGCTCTGATCCACAGGACTCAGAAACAGAAGCCCGTCTGGTCGGGGACGCGCTGAAAGCTAATGGATATCCTCACAATTTCATCAAGTCAAGTAAGTGGTGGATCTGGTCGTGCTGGTGAGACAAAGACTGAGTGGAAATCTTCATGTTCTCTGCCCTATGTTTGTGGAGTCACTGACAAAGTAGCAAGAGTCTTGAGAGGCTGCAATGTCAACGTTCATTACCGTCCAGCTACCAGACTCTCAGATATCTTGCCCACTATCAAAGATCGGCCCCTTAAAGACAAGCGCAAAGGTGTGGTCTGCAGACTGAACTGTAAGGACTGCGAAATATGTTATGTGGGTCAAACGGGAAATGCACTTTCTACTCGCTTGAAACAACACCGCTCCGCATACAATCTTTGTCAGCCTGAGAAATCTACCATTGCTGAACACACAATCGATCAAGGTCATTGCATTGATTGGGGAAATCCGGAGATTCTTGTTCAACAAAGGCGGTACAGAGAGCGTCTATTTTTAGAATCAGTGCACATCGGAAACAATGACTGCGTCAATAAAACAGAGCCGAATCATTCCTGCTATCGAGGTCTGCTTCAGCAGTGAACGATGATTTTAATTGTTCTTATCTAACTTTCTAATTAATGATGAATTGTCTTCATTCGATTCTCTTGAATGTAGATAACATATCGAAATTGTTTACCTCTGATGATGTCCATCGTTCTGGCGGACGAAAATTCAGGAAATGAAGCATAGCACGCTGAGAACACTTCTGATTTGAAATGAACTGCCCAGCGTACAGTCCTTCCATTTGTTAAACTATGCCTGTTAAAACCAGTGACGCAGACTATCCTCTCACACAAATGTTTTACTGGTCTTGTGCACACAAAGTCACTGCGCTGAACTGAATGCAATTTTGTAAATTATCTTGTAGGTCAACTTTCAACACAAATTCCAACGCACTTCCGAATCGGATTTCCTGTTTTGTCCGAAGAGATGGGATTTAGAATAAACAAAACAGTCAATTGCCTTCACTAAAGAGAAGAGTGATTGAGGAGAAATTCCGTCACGATTAATTGTTGGAAGGAAAAGTTTAAGATTATACGAGAATAACTCCATTCGTTAGCGCGAATGATCGAAATTACAATGACTTCAATTTTTGACGTCACACCCATTTATAAGTGCATTATCCAGGTCAAATCATTGAAACATTCACGTTTTACAAGGATGTTTTTCTAATAAAAGCTGATTCGATTTAGTTTTACTTTGACTAAAATATCTTCTGTGATATATCTAAAATCACTGAATTAAGTGAACCTTGAAATATATCTGACATTCTTTCAAACGCGGTATACATAACTTTTAGGAACTTAAGAAGCTCTCAGAATTGTTGTCTGTCACCGTCTTAGGAGTTTCATTTTGTTTGAAATTCTAGGGCAACGTGAACCAGGGGTTGCACTCCTTCTTTCTACTAACTGCCCTCCTTTACAAATTGCAGTTTAGGTGCATTAATTGAGCCTTCTAAAGGATAATGTGACAATAAATCATTCAAAACAAAATGATAATTTTCCAATATAATTAAGTTGTTGGTGTAAGCCTACCTGGATATCGTCTTGGGTGGGTGCCTTGTGATAATTAACTTCCAGTTATAAACAAGCCCTTGTCCTGAAATATGAAGATAAACGTTGCTTGTCAATAATGTCGACTCATAAATATTCAAAGGAGCGGAAATTAAGAAATGGAGTTTTTGATAATATTCTATGTCTGTAACTATGAATAGACAGTAACAAGCAGAAACCAGATATGTTATCCCATCATAAATATAATTTATTCACCTTTAATTAAAGCTTAAATCAGATATTGTTGTGCCATATTGCATTGTCTGAATGACGTTGACTCTGCGCGTGCATGATAAAGTGACCATACAACCCTATTTAGCTCACGTTCTTTTTGCCGCCGAAGGGATAGTGTCTCGGTCCACTTCCCAGACCTTCAAAACTTAAAGGCGAATACAAACGGGTTCACTTAGTGAACTTCCAATAAACCTCATGCGACTCATTGAACCACACACACTATCTCTCTTCATTTACACGATCGGTTAACTGCAACGGTTCACAAGCAGACTAAAAGCACAATTCATTAATTTTCATTTTCTTCGATATGACCAACCACACAATTAGATTGTTTAAGCGCATCACTTTGCTAGAACTTCAAACCGATTAAAAAATAGTACGTGTATTAACGTACTAAGTGGGCAAGAAGAAATGTTTAATACCTTATAGAAACAAGTAGAATAGTCGTGCGTCGCTTGTGGATCACTGTGAATTCCTTCAAAATGCTCCGATTGCGATGCCTTCAGATTCGTAGAATTCAGATCATAACGCAAAACTTTTCTCAATGATGTTGGGCCCTTCCGATCATTATTAAAAAAGACCAGGCGCACCAGTAGACGCTCACAAGCTTCTCCGTAGAAGTTGACATCGACTGTGTCTCTTTGCTGTGTTATCCGGTTGATAACAGTCACTGAAACTTCGCACAATTTGGCGTGTTTAATGAAGAGCTGGCTTCTTATTGTTCGATTTCTATGATATTTTGTCAGCAGATTGTTCCTTTTCATTAGTGTTAGTAGTAACAAAAGGTCCAGAATAAACACAGCGCCCCCCCCCTCC
The DNA here is from genome assembly GCA_907163375.1 of Prostheceraeus crozeri. Classification (NCBI taxonomy): domain Eukaryota; kingdom Metazoa; phylum Platyhelminthes; order Polycladida; family Euryleptidae; genus Prostheceraeus; species Prostheceraeus crozeri. The sequence continues at coordinate 1,128 of CAJQUW010016510.1, read as the reverse complement.
CCCCCCCTCTGGAACGACAGAGGTTGTAGTCTGTCGTGGTGTGCCGGCCAGGTTGGTTCACAACATGTTCGCTGACTCCCCCCCCCTCTGCAACGACAGAGTGTGAGACTCGAGTGAGTTGGTCCGACCGCCTGGTTGACTTGGGCGACCGTCCAGGTTGACGTGGGCGACCGTCTAGGTTGACGTGGGCGACCGTCTAGGTTGACATGGGCGACCGTCTAGGTTGTCGTGGATGGTGAAATGGCTGCCAGATTCGGATTCAGCGTAAAATTCTGCATCTGTGGTGTGATTTCCAGCTCAATCGGCGAGAAAAACTGTTTCTTCAAAATTTTGGCAGAGTTAAAATGTGGGACGTTTTGGTGTGTAGGGCCCAAACGTATCCTCGGATGAGAAAACGGAGGCCAGATTCGGATCCAGCGTGAAATTCTGCATCTGTATGGTGAATTTGAAAGCAATCGGAGAGAAAAAATTTTTCGCTGACGTCCCCCCCCCTCTGGACAGCTTGCTTCGATTTTGGCTTCCAGTGGACGGATTTTGTCGTGCGATAGCTCGTTTGAAAGCTAAGAGTGAGACGAATTCAGTGAAAGAATCGGCTTGTTCCTATCTGTCTTCGTTTAGATGTGAGACGCCATTTAAGATTTTGGAACATTGGCGAAAAACGACAGAGTTAGAATTTGGGATGTTTTGGGCTGTAGCTTCAAAACGAACCATCGGATGGGAAAACGGATTTCAGATTCGGATTCAGCGTGAAATTCTGCATCTGTATGGTGAGTTTCAAGTCAATCGGAGAGAAAAAATTTTCAACATTTTTCGAAAAAACGACAGAGTTAGAATTTGGGACGTTTTGGTGTGTAGCGCCCAAACGAAGCATCGGATGAGAAAACGGAGGCCAGATTCGGAATCTACGTGAAATTTTGGGTTAGGAAGGATGTTTCCAGCGAAATCGGAGAGAAAAAATTTTCACTGACTCCCCCCCCCCTTTGTTCTAACTTTGGTTCTAGTGGACGGATTTTGTTCGTTCGAGTTGCATTGGAAAGAGGATGAAAAACTGCTCGACCACATTTTTCGTTGCGAGTCAATCGGAGCAGCCGTTCAAAAGTTAGAGCGGTTACAAGATTTTAGGTCGGA
>CAJQUW010016509.1:0-69143 GCA_907163375.1 Prostheceraeus crozeri | reverse complement strand
TGATTGGTTGCTTGTTGATACTTCAGAATTAGAAAACATTTCAAAGTTATTATTCACAGTCAACATGACAAGCCCTCCGACAACACCAAACACAAAATTCTCTTCTCCATGCTCAACACCAAAGGCGCTCGTTGCACCAAACGCTCCAACGAAGGGGAAGGTAGAGAAGGTGTACCGACTGGACAATATCAGAAAGTTGTCATTGACAGCGGACGACGAAGAGAGTGTATGTGAGAAGGAGTGTCCCGACTTAACAGGCGTGAGGTGGAAGTATCTCCAGTACGATACTGACGATGTGATGGAGATCACCAGCACCAAATTCCTCCACCAATTATGGGAGTGGTACACCCCTAACTCCCAGCCACGAACTATGGCGGAGTGGGAGTATATCGACAAAGTTAGGCTCGCAGTGGAAGAACGATTAAAGCAAGTGAACTGTTTTAATTATCTATGTGAAGCCAGACTCTGGGACGATATTGACGATGAAGACCTTTTGAAATAAATACCATAATAAATTTTTATTTCGTATTATCTTTGCTTTCATACTGACTTACTTGAATGGGGCTTCAGTGGATGATTTAACCATGTATACTTTTTCATTTGGAAGAAGTAGCACGCTTAGTCTAACTTGTAAATCTTATAACATTTCATATGGGCGATGATGATAGATGAATTAGTGTCAAATAAATTAAGATAGCTTACACTTCTGATACAGGGATAGCAATCGACTGCGATCCATGTGTAAAGAGCTTGTTAGACTACGGATGGGCTTAAGTGGATGATTTAACCATGTATACTTTTTCATTTGGAAATAGTAGCACGCTTAGTCTAACTTGTAAATCTTAAAACATTTCATATGGGCGATGATGGTAGATGAAATAGTGTTAAATAAAATTAAGATAGCCTACACTTCTGATACAGGGATAGCAATCGACTGCGATCCATGTGTAAAGAGCTTGTTAGACTACGGAAGAGAGAAGTGTGTTATGTTGCGTGTGGCGCGTGAGTGTCCTCCCATTTCATTCCATTCATCAATTCGTCTCATTGATAGAGACAGGTAGAACTCATGGTTCTCATAACGTATGCAATGGAAAGTTTTAGGCAACTTTCGACAGTTGGCTAAATGTCGCCCTGGCGGGAATGCATACTACGTTGAGACAGAGGCAATCACTTGCAAACATGACGCAGAGAGGTTAAACAAGATTGACCAATGCCGAATGTTCCTTGCGGTATACATAGCTACGGGTTTCACCGCCGCCCTTTACAGGAACGCTCGTCGAAAGGAAGTATTACACCGAACTTCATTTGCAACGTTCAAGTTGACTGATAGCAGATTCAACTTAATGATAGTATTCGCCAGTCCGAAGACTGCCCAGGGCAAACCGCGTGGAGGTTCTATCATGTCTTGCCCCATGGTGGCCCTTAAGAGAGCCGATGGTTCGTTCTCGGTGTGAATTAAGTTGACTATTGGCTGGAATAGTCAATGGGTATGACGGTTAGGATGTCATAGACCCTGTGCCGCCGAGGTCGTGCTGGTGCATCTGGCACCTTTCGGATGCGAGTGGTATTCGGAGTCCATACCTCATCCGTCCAAACGCTCTTCTTAATCTTCCCCTTCTTCTCATCCTCTTCATCCCACTCGTCGAGGATGATGAACTCGGGAATGTCGTTGTCTTCATCGATGAAGACGGGAATGCTGTTGGCAGGAGACGTTGCTTCCATCGTCACTTAAAATTGAATGAGAAGCGCTACAATCTTCTGGCTTATATAGGGTTTTCAACAATGAATTGCTCAACAGCGAATCAGAATGCTTCAGGGATAGCAATCGACTGCATAACGTTCAAGTTGACTGATAGCAGATTCAACTTAATGATAGTATTCGCCAGTCCGAAGACTGCCCAGGGCAAACCGCGTGGAGGTTCTATCATGTCTTGCCCCTAGGTGGCCCTTAAGAGAGCCGGTGGTTCGTTCTCGGGAGTAACGTCATCTTACACCCTACCAATTCTGCTGAGAGAGTCTTTGACTCTCTCTTTGGTAGCAGTGTCGACTTCCACGCTAATTGGCACGTGACTAAAAAGTGGAATGTAGCGCCATTCCGTTGGATTGACAACAGTTGCTGTCATCGGATTGCCAATCCGAGCAAGATTATTGTGGACTCTGTCTTGCTCCTCTAGCCTGACAAACTCCTCAAATAAATTTCGCGGCCTTAACTGCGGTCCGCGAGGAGAGCTGACTTGACTGTTCGGCGTCTGCATGATTGAAATGAAATGAAATGAGAGGCAGTGGTTTATATACCCCTCTAACGCGACGCAACGTTCGAGTTGACTGATAGCAGTTTCAACTTAATGATAGTATTCGCCAGTCCGAAGACTGCCCAGGGCAAACCGCGTGGAGGTTCTATCATGTCTTGCCCCTAGGTGGCCCTTAAGAGAGCCGATGGTTCGTTCTCGGGAGTGTCGTGATGGGGTGGTGAAGGCGGGCAAAGATCTGCAATGAAAATGATATGTATTAGAATAGGATATACTATCTTATTTACTTTTCACTTACCAAGTTAGCCATCCTTAGGTAGTTTGTTTGCCATCCAAACAAACTTTGGTGAGGGTCCCAGGTCGAAATGCCACACTTTGGAAAATTTTCAAAATTTTACCCATACAAAGTCACTCTGACACTTAGGACTTTTTTTTTCAGGTGAGCTCCGACCTAAAATCTTGTAACAGCTCTAACTTTTGAACGGCTGGTCCGATTGACTCGCAACAAAAAATGTCGTCGAGCAGTTTTTTCTCCTCTTTCAAACGAGTAGCTGTAAGACAAAATCCGTCCACTAGAACCAACGTTAGAAGATTGCTGTCGGGGGGGGGGGTCAGTGAAATTTGATGAAACAAACTTTGGTGAGGGTCCCAGGTCGAAATGCCACACTTTGGAAAATTTTCAAAATTTTGTCCATACAAAGCCACTCTGACACTTAGGATTTTTTCAGGTGAGCTCCGACCTAAAATCTTGTAACAGCTCTAACTTTTGAACGGCTGGTCCGATTGACTCGCAACAAAAAATGTCGTCGAGCAGTTTTTTCTCCTCTTTCAAACGAGTAGCTGTAAGACAAAATCCGTCCACTAGAACCAACGTTAGAAGATTGCTGTCGGGGGGGGGGGGTCAGTGAAATTTGATGAAACAAACTTTGGTGAGGGTCCCAGGTCGAAATGCCACACTTTGGAAAATTTTCAAAATTTTGTCCATACAAAGCCACTCTGACACTTAGGATTTTTTCAGGTGAGCTCCGACCTAAAATCTTGTAACAGCTCTAACTTTTGAACGGCTGGTCCGATTGACTCGCGGCATAAATGTCGTCGAGCAGTTTTTTCTCCTCTTTCAAACGAGTAGCTGTAAGACAAAATCCGTCCACTAGAACCAAAGTTAGAAGATTGCTGTCGGGGGGGGGGGGGCAGTGAAATTTGATGAAAAATGTTTTGGTGAAGGTCCCAGGTCGAAATGACACAGTTTGGAAAATTTTCAAAATTTTACCCATACAAAGCCACTCTGACACTTAGGATTTTTTCAGGTGAGCTACGACAGTCCACCCTCCCAACCTGGCCGGCACACCACGCCAACCTGGACAGCACATCACCGCGCGCTACGACGGCCGGACAGAGGGGGGGGGACGTCAGACTCGAAGCAACACGGCGGCACACCACGACCGACTCGACGGACAGGAGGGGGGGGGACGTCTGCGACGGCGGCCATCTTGCGCTATCCAGAAGTGGAGTTTTACTTACTACTGACACAATCCTATGTATTTCCAGTGGTAAAATTGTGACATTAATGTCCTATTAATAATAGCCTTAAATGTCACAATTTTACCACTGGAAATACATAGGATTGTGTTATCCTCTATATTTCTTAAAAGCAAATGATCTGATCCGGCAGACGCGAAGTTTTGCAGAAGGTTAGAAGTGTACTATGCTATGTGAAAGTTTTATGTACTACCTCGCTCCCGGCACAACTTCACGCTAGCTCCCGGACTATATCTCGACTTATTCCCTGTGATATTGTACACACCGTAGTTTCATGAAGTCCATAATGATCACCGCCACACATTTGGTAGGACCCAGTAGCGCAACAATCCAAGGCCACTGATAAATCCGTTAAGGGATTTGTCAAGGTTTTTCTAGAAGAAAGCATTTGTCGCAACTGAGGAAATTGTTCTTTATCCATTCGGAATCGGGAACGGAAATTTCGATCACTGAATTTAGAGAATGGATTTAAATGATCATGCAAGCTTCGAAAAATGTGTTGTCTTGCAAGTTGTTCGTAGTACGTTTCGTAGTAATCATCGGATAAATCCATCCAATTCACAGCTCACAGCGACAGCAGACGTGAAAGTGAAGCACAAATAACGAGAATTTTCCTAAGTTGTCAACCCTAAGTCAATAACCCTAACTACAGCTTAAAACATGGTGCGAGACCTTGTCTAAATTTTGACGAAAATATCGATCACGTTGTCGTGTCCGTAAAACAAACGTAGAAACTCAGATTTGCAGTCAACCACGTCATTCTAGCATTTAAACGTTACCCTGCAAAATCAGATGCCGTAGAAACCCACCCTAAGTGTTTTCACACTTTTCTTGAAACAGCTAGGCCTATGTATTTTGTGCAATGCATATGATTCCAGTTTCAAGAACGCAATTCCAAACTTGTATTTAAATTGGTGTTGTCGTTTGGCCTGCACATCCCCAATTCATCTGAAAAATTCTTGAATTTCGCAACATTTTTCGTAAAACCATATTTCATGATTTTTTAGATGATTTTGTGACGAACTCTCGAATTTCACCATCTTCTTGACACTGGGGAAGCCTGCCTTCATGATGTTTAAAGTCGTCAAAGCAAATCATCTGCAGAAATTTAATTTTGTTGTTTCAAAAATTCACTGACTTTCACAAATAGAAAAGTAAGAATAGTTGATTCGTGACATTCACCACATCAACAATTGTCGAGTTATTGTATAAGCATCCACGTTTAATACAAAAATATCTGTTTATAGACATCACGTATTCGCTGTTGCTCCTTTCTCATTAACGGTGCTTGATCAGGGTTAACAAAAACTTTACCCAAAGCATTTGGATTGTTTATACGGATGCGAAGTCGGAGTCCCGGAGTCCTATCATTTTTGCTGGAGTCGGAGTCCTATCAAATGATAGGACTCCGGACTCCGGCTTGTAACTAGACCCGATATATAATACAAACAAATTATTTATTATCGTGCATAGCTGTCACTGTCTTGATATCAACTTTCTCCGTCAAACAAAAGTACAGAGACAGCAGTGCATGCAAAGCTTGAAACAGTTGAGGGAATGACCCGTGATAATGAAAAAGGGATTGTCTTTTCACTCGGCGATTTAGTAGAGAAGACAAGCCTTCCTAGCCTCAATCACACCTACGCACCAAAGGTCACATCAGACACAAAAATGAAATACTAGTTTGTTTGAAAACATTACTTCTTACCCTCACGTTAATCGTGTGTGATGGGTCCTCCAAAGCGCATATTAAAATCGAAAGTGTACTCATTTTTTTGAGAAGGATGGGGGATTTTCCTGCCTGGTAGAGACTGTAGAAAAACCGTGTGAAGCACACATCAAGAAGATGGGAGGAGCTGAGTCGTATACATCCAACTGAAAGCGAAATTTGATGAACTTTCATCGAAAATGATTGATAATTGATGCAGCAATGACTACTAAAGTCAGATTTAGGTAAGCCTATAATGAATAATAATGTAGGTTACCAGTCAATTTTTCAAAAAACTAGGCTTTATATATTGGCCACCCCGAGTCGGAGTCTGAGTCCTATCAAAAGCCGGAGTCCTATCAACCCCCGGAGTCGGAGTCCTATCAAAATCGTAGGATTCCGCATCCCTGATACGCACTACTCTCGAATGGCACGTGAATTAATTTTTCCAAGTCTTGTGCACTTGACAGTAACATCTGGATCAAATGTCTGAGAAATCTGCTCACAGATAAATTCCACTTTACTCGTATCATCAATCAAAATCTGTTCATCACCCCTAGTCGGAGTTTCAGGGATTGCAGAGAATATTAAGTTCATTTGTCTCCTTTCCGACTCATATCTTACATTATCATCTGTTGCCCTTTGACAACATCTTTGATTTTTTTCATGTTTCTCGTCTTGGTGCCGATATCCCTCGCCGCTTTGGCCCTTCCTCCACCTTCGGGATGGCGACGTCCTCCTGGTTGTCCTCGACTGTGAAGAGACTATCAGGTCAGGACAAAGAGGAATCATGAGCGAAATAAGGATTAATTATGTTGATGCAACATTTATTCACAACCACGCATGATGAAGGAAATTCATCTGTTGATAATCTGTTGATGATTCATTTCTGCTCGTCTGATACCAAAATACAACATAGCAATTTGGTCTATCTTCGTATGTCTGATAGTAATGCAACATAGTAATACAGCATTTTGCCGATTTTGACTAACCCGACTTTTGACTTTGTGGAAGCTGTACAGTTTTGTTGTGCAGGGCCCCGCTCAGGTGGGTTTGAGTTTTCAGGAATTGGGGCCGAAACACGAATCCTACCTGAGGTCCTGCTGATGACTTCCTAGCTGGTACAGGGAACGCGAAACCTGTCCTTTTAAGGACTAATTTCATTTGTTTTCAGTATGTATTACATTTTTCGTTTGCACTCATTTTTTGTTGCAGTCTACTAATTTATTTTACACTAGTTTCTTGTGAATATTTATTTTATTTATTTGTGCTGTTATATTATCATGAATTATATTAGTATTAACATTATTGATATTAATTAATATATAATTAATATTATATTAATTATATTATCACTTGTGCTGATTATTTCCTTCCGTTTTTTAAAATTAAGTTATTCATTCAATTTTTTTCCGTTTTATTAATATTTTTTTCTTTTCTTTTGTTACAATTTCTATATTCCATTGCAGTCGTACTTCATTAATCATTTTCAGCAGTTAATATTTCAGAATTTATTACCTTCACTTTCTTTTTTTAGTTGTTAGCACGATCTATACTTTGATAAGTACTTGGTTAGCTTATTTCCTATATTAAGTTAGGTAACAACGTGAATAATTATCTCCTTTCCCATCTGCAGTGAAATAGGTGATTGATAGCATCTTCCGTCGTGTACAGATTACGCTTGTCATAATTGTTTGCGAATTAAGGCTAGATATGATGGGACACAGACTGGTCCTCTTGAGAGGTAGATTAAATTTCATGAAAAGTTAGTCACCAATTGGTCCATTTTTAACAAGTCTAGTTCGAATTCCCTATTTCATTTTCTTCATGGAGTAGTTCCAGGTAAGACGTTGTAGTTGATTCTAGCAAGTTCAGTACCTATACTGTAGTTTCACATGTATTTTATATTCTTTTCTTCAAAGTTCATTACAAAATTTATGCGAGTATTTGTGCAGTAGGCTTAATCTTAGTTTATTTTATGTAGTTAACTGAGATTCCTAGAGGATGATGATTTTCATTTAATAGAATTTCATTTAAAAAAATTATAGACGATTTAATACTTGACTCATCAAATTTTGTTGTAAGTAAATTCAATATTTTGTTTAGTATGAATGAGTTGAGTTCTGTTAAATGAAAGGCATTTCGGAGATGACAATGTGGTAAAGTTTTGATATTTTCGGCCTGCAGTAGTGCTCGGAAATATTATATAATATAGTTTCCTGTCTATTATATCTAGGAGTCCATGGCATAACAATCTAGGGTTCCCTTAAGAAGTCTATGGACCTATTATATCAGTCCATACATGGAGTAACATGTTAGAGCCCTTAGACATGGACTCTTACATATATATATATATATATATATATATATATATATATATATATATATATATATAATATATATATATATATATATATATATATCCTATAGATTAAATAAATGACAAAATCAAAATGGCAAATAATAAGTAACCCAAAAAGTAGAAAAACTATATAAGAGGTTACTTGATTTTTACGATGCCATGACGGTAGAAAACAATAAGAAAAGATGGATAAGGTACATTGATGATTGTTTCATATGCTGGGATAGGAGTTTTGGTACTTTAGATTGCTTTCATAATATTCTTAACAGCCTTGATAGTAGCATTCAATTTACGATAGAGTATAGTTATGATGAAATTAATTTCCTTGATGTCCGTCTATATGTAAACAAGGACTCTAATATATTGGAAACAGATATACATAGAAAAATAACTGATAGTCAGAGCTACGTACCTTTTGATTCAGGGCATCCTAGGCATATTTTGAAAAACGTACCGTATTGTTTGGCTAAACGTATTCATAGCATTGTATCTAATGATGATAATAAGATGCTACAACTAAATCAATTAAAGTCAATTCTCTTAAAATTGAAATATCCTCCAAGCTTAATCGATAACTCGTTCGCCAGGGCTCGTAATAGTTCTGAGGAGAGTAGGTCTACAGTGGTCAACAAGAAGGAAGTTAAAAATGCTGTGCCGTTTATTTGTACTTTTAATCGCAACAACCCTAATGTATATACAGAGGTGATAAAACCTGTTGCTCAAAGTTTGTGCTTAGTTGATCCGTTCCAGGAAATGCGTTTTTTCAGGTCTTACAAACAACCACCATCTCTGCTTAGAATCCTTAATAGCAATAATAGAAAGACAATTGAAGGTATTTCTCCATGCGGAGAACCGAGGTGTAAATGCTGTCCCACTTTGATTTTGGGAAGAACAATTAAGTTTAAGGTTAATAGTGGTGGTAGAACCCGGCTTTTTACTATAAATAGAAATCTCACTTGCACATCAAGAAATGTGATTTATGTAATACGGTGCAATGCTTGTGGAGATTTCTATTTGGGTCAAACGGGAGATATCTTTCGTAATCGTCTGACTATCCATAGGCAGCAGATTGATCATGAAGAGTATACCATTCTAAATATGAGCAAACACATAGCTAGGTGTACTAGGAATCTCACTTCGAAGTTTGAAGCGGCTCCCATCTATCTTTTTAATGCCAACGCCAGCCGCATAGAACGCGAAAAGAAGGAGGCAGATTTCATTTCTTTGTTAAAGCCTCAGTTAAATATAGAATAACTTCTATGTTTTATTTCCTGTTATGTATATTTGAGTTTGAATAAATTATTTCATTCCCATGACTAGCCTGCGTAGATCAGGTCGAAACCGGTCGGGAATTTTTGTTTTTTGGTACTTTGACTTTTTTCCTTGAGTGCTTTTTGGGTTACTTATATATCCTATATATAGATATAGCCCACGTTATCCTCAAGTACTTAACAAATATACACCATCATGTGAGAATATATTCATGATATAGAATATTTGCTTATAATGCAATATTCTTTCAATCGAAAAAGCCTTGCTGTTGTTTATATGGCATTTATTGCCCAAATTTTCGCCTACTCAGGCCGCTTCAGGGGTGAAAAGGAATAATTTGATAAATGCCATATAAACAACAGCAAGGCTTTTTCGATTGAAAGAAAATTGTATTATAAACAACATGCTGTTCAAGCGGAACTATAAAATTTTATAGAATAGTTATTATTTTATAGAATAGCTATTACTTCCCGAAAATGCAAATTTCTCTTATCAAGCACTTGTCAAATATTAAAAATCTCTTGTTGTTTTATAACATGATTTGCAAGAGATTTGCCCCCTGATGTACACCTTTCATTTTGGCTGACAGTCCAGGTGTTATATATCTAGGAGTCCATGCCTCAAACCTGTCAAATAATTCACATTTCTATTTCCCAATGAGTCAATGCATTCTTTATCCTATACACAAAGTTCAAAATTCATATTTTAAGTCATGATGCAGATAACGCTCACTTAATTATTCATTCCAATTGTGTCATGAGGTGCATCACAGTATTCGTTTTAATCACTGTAATTGTTTACACCACAGTAATTGTATTTCCGAGCGCGCAATTTATCCTTGATCCAGGACCAAGATGGACATCAAATTATGCTTATTTTTCCGTTAACTATGTACCATGTGAGTTCAGAACTTCCCTACCGACGTCAGTAGTAAGTAAAACTCCACTTCTGGATAGCGCAAGATAGCCGCCATCGCTGACGTCCCCCCCCCACTGGAACGGCAGAGTGTCGTGGTCGGCCGCCGTGGTGCTTCGGGTCTGAGTCCCCCCCCCCTCTGGAACGATAGAGTGTCGTGGTGGACTTGGGCGACCGCCAGGATTAGTCTTGAGGCTATAGTGTGTGATGTTTTTCGTGCAATCTGCTGAATGTTGGGTTGTAAAATGGGTTGTTTCGAGTGGAAGGAGTGGTCGGATGAGAAAACGGAGGTCGGATTCGTATTCAGCGTGAAATTCTGCATCGGTAGGGTGAGTTTCAAGGCAATCGGTGAGAAAAAAATTTCAACATTTTTCGAAAAACGACAGAGTTAGAATTTGGGACGTTTTGGTGTGTAGCGTCAAAACGAAGCATCGGATGAGAAAATGGAGGTCAGATTCGGATTCAGCGTGAAATTCTGCATCGGTAGGGTGAGTTTCAAGTCAATCGGAGAGAAAAAATTTTCGGCTGACGTCCCCCCCCTGGACAGCTTGCTTCGATTTTGGCTTCCAGTGGACGGATTTTGTCGTGCGATAGCTCGTTTGAAAGCTAAGAGTGAGACAAATTCAGTGAAAGAATCGGCTTGTTCCTATCTGTCTTCGTTCAAAAGTTAGAGCGGTTACAAGATTTTAGGTCGGAGCTCGCTTACCTGAAAAAATCCTAAGTGTCAGAGTGACTTTGTATGGGTAAAATTTTGAAAATTTTCCAAACTGTGGAATTTCGACCTGGGACCGTCACCAAAACATTTTTCATCAAATTTCACTGACCTCCCCCCCCCGACAGCAATCTTCTAACTTTGGTTCTAGTGAACGGATTTTGTTCGTTCGAGTTGCATTGGAAAGAGGATGAAAAACTGCTCGACAACATTTTTTGTTGCGAGTCAATCGGACCAGCCGTTCAAAAGTTAGAGCGGTTACAAGATTTTAGGTCGGAGCTCGCTTACCTGAAAAAATCCTAAGTGTCAGAGTGGCTTTGTATGGGTAAAATTTTGAAAATTTTCCAAAGTGTGGAATTTCGACCTGGGACCGTCACCAAAACATTTTTCATCAAATTTCACTGACGTCCCCCCCCCTCTGGACAGCTAGCTTCGATCTTGGCTTCTAGTGGACGGATTTTGTCGTGCAATAGCTCGTTTGAAAGCTAAGAGTGAGACAAATTCAGTGAAAGAATCGCCTTGTTCCTATCTGTCTTCGTTTAGATGTGAGACGCCATTTAAGATTTTGGGACATTGGCGAAAAACGACAGAGTTAGAATTTGGGACGTTTTGGGTTGCAGCTTCAAAACGAAGCATCGGATTGGAAAACGGAGGCCAGATTTGGAATCAGCTTGATGTTATTGTCCAATGAGGATCATCATCCAATGAGAATCAAGCATTTCTTTATAAATAGCGAGCCTTCCACAGTGAGAATCATTCCATCGTTGAATCACACGAGTGACGGACGCACATTTTCTCTCTCCCTAGTTCCCTATTCTATTATCCAACTAAAATGGTAAGTCGCTACTTCCCTCCCTCTCCTCCCTTGAACGTAAACTTAATACAATCTTTTTCATTTTCAGGCATCTACTCCATCTGCTGCACTAGTAGGACAAAATGGCGGTCAAACGTTACAAGGTTCGCTACGGTCAGATCATCTACAACTGAGGCCAGTGGAAGAAACAACCAAGGTACATAATCCTACACCGCTACAGCGTAAATTTAAACAAGTCTTGCGTTATGGCGATCATAGCGTAGTACTCCAAACGGGAATGCTCCCTTCCACGGATGTCAAGATAATGCACAATCAGTATGGGGACTACATACTGATCCCCGTGAGTCCGTACATTCGCCACCAACTTGATATTATTGAGGAGTACGTGACATTAAATATGGACATTCCTACTCCTCTTGCTCAAGAGTGGAAGGCGAGAGATGACAAGGATACTCCCTATAGAAAGATTTGGGATGGTAATCACATTTGCCTACCGGTATCACATTGGTGTACTTACTATAAGAAGGATGGAGATCATTCAATACCCATCAGATGTGATGAGCTCGGAGAAGGTACTTGGGATATCCTTTTCAAAGTGAATGGGCTATATTATGGTCGACACAAGGATAATAAAATAGCCTCTTTCTCCATGCATATGGAATCCATCCTATATATTCCGAAACCACCCAACGTGGACGACATAATTGATCAAATCCTTAACAGCAGTGGTACGAAGCGCAAGTCGGAGAAGAATGCTACATCAAAACGCAAATCAAAGAAGGAGAATTGCTAGTCCTTTCCTAACTCTACCCTATGACAATTCGCTTATGTGCTTTGAGTGTCGTAGACGTGGTCTTATTAGATACATTTTACTTCTTCGTTGCCATCATATCATTTGTGTATTTTGTCGTGAAAAGCATCGATGTTCATCGATCTTCATTTTGTAATATGTTATAGAACGTTTCCTTAGATGTGTAAATTTCCGTTTTAGGCTTCTATCATCATTTTTATGGATTGTGAGGGTGAACCTGTACAGGAGCTCAGTGCTATTGCTATGAACAATTGGACATATCAGATTGTTAGTGTCTATCATCAACATGCCAACTGCGATCCCAATGTTGATCAATGGGCGAGAAAACACATTCATGGACTTAATCTGAAATATTTGCAAGACTATGGCTTTTCTTGTGAAAGTGCTCTTCTTATTGACTTTAAACGATGGTTAGCTGCTTTCAATGTTATACGCATCTTTTGTAATAATCCTGGTAAGGAGAGGAAAGTATTTCCCAATCTAATCATTGATGATATTTTGCTCCCGCCTTAGGATAGTAGAGTGAATCAACATTATCATGAAGTCACGAAACGTTTTAAGGATTTGTGTGTTCCTATTTTGTCTGTTCGTTGTAGTAGCTACGTTCATAACCAATGCTTCTTTCCTCCTTACCTCAACACTGCCAAAGTCCTGTATGGTTATCATTGCTCGCTGCATGATAGTTATCAGCTGTATCTATTTTATCTCTTTCAAACCATTGATTTATAATGCATGCTTGTTACCGTTATTCAATAAATGTTACTATGAGAAGAGTTGTTGTTTTCATGCAATGGATGGGTTAGATAAAGGGCGATCATGTCTTTCTCAAACGACTGCGGAACATTACGTTTTCATAGGCAAAGTTTAAAAGGAGCTGTTCAAGATTATGTGATAAATTTTCATAAAGATGAGACCGACATCGAAGCAGTGGTCGATGATGCTAGCACTCTTTTTCTAGAATTAATGAATACATTCTCTGATAGCATTATCATGGCGCGATTAGTTGCGAAAATTAAGTTTAGTCATTTTGGAAAGGAAGAGGTGGAAAGTCGCTCTTTCCATTTTGCTTCTTACTCAATGGAAGTGGTAGATCACCCCCAAGAATTTTTTAAAAGGCATATGATAAAAATTGCTGAACGTCTTAACGCATTTAACCATCATGGTAGCAGTCTAGTGATTGAAGCGATTTCAGATATTCACATTCAACTTTCCATAAAGAAAAATTGAAAATGCAGTGGTACTTGATTGTAGCGCAACTGGTTTTCGAGCTATGTCTGCTCACTCTCGAAGTATATTTCTTCTGTACATGCGTCTATTATTTAGAAAAGGCTAGCAAATTCATATCTTCAAAAAGACTTGCTATAGACATCAGTAACGGTGAAACTATGTGTTGCGATGTATGTAAGCGAAAGGATGGAAATGAAAAGCGCATCTTCAAGAGATGTAAGCATGCTTTTTGTCAACGCTGTTTCATACGTAATTGCATTCAACTTTGCCAATGTAACCACTGTGATATTGCTCATTTCGAGTGTCACTTATGTCGCAATAGTTAGTACCTATGCAAATGTGGTAAAGATAGGTTTTAGCAAAGACTAACACGGAAAATGGCGAAACGTAAAATGGCGAAACGTAAAAGTCAAAAGTTTTCTTCAGCCATTCAAGCTCTCCGACGAATGAAAGCAAATCAGCGATACAATGCTATACGACATGCTAACGATAAATTCATTTTTGAAATTATTTCTCATGTGAGGAAGTTGAGGACGAAGAAATTAGCGCCAAAACAACGAAAGTTACTTAAGCGATATGCTACGAAATTGCGTTTCATCTCCAATCCTAAAGTCACCCTTCAAAGAAAGAGGAAAACTCTAACACAAAAGGGCGGTTTCCTTTCAGCAATACTTCCAATGATAGCTCCTGCCGTGGGCAACCTATTGGGTAATATCTTTGGCTCTAAGCGTTAATTATGCAAATGTTGAATCTCAAAGTATTAAAATGGATTTCAGACTTCAATGTGATAAAGTTCTGACTGTATCAGGTCCATCTCATGCAGGTAAAACTGTTTTCACGCTGAATTTATTGGATAAAAGAAGGGAGTTGTTTAAGGAACCTATCAATCGAGTGATTTGGTGTTATGGTATTTATCAACCGTCGCTGTTTCAGGAATTGCAAAGTCGCAACTTTATTCGACATGAAGGAATTATTCCAGTGGATAAACTTCAGTCTAATGATGTTGTTGTATTGGATGATTTATTAAAAGAAAGTAAGAATTCAAAAGATGTTACAGATATGTTCACTCGCGCAGCACACCATAAAAGGTGCTTTATCATCTATATCACACAAAATTTGTTTCCTGATGGAAAAGAAGCTCGTACACGAAACCTGAATACACACTATTATGCTATTTTCAAGAATCCGCGAGATAAAAGTCAATTTGAAATTTTAGCGCGACAAGTTGCACCCAGAGGATCAAAAGCCTTAATTGAAATTTTTCAAGCAGCTACTGAAAAACCATACGGTTACTTATTCATTGACTTTACGCAAGAGTGTCCGGAAGAATTTAGATTTCGAAGTGATATTTTGAAAACTCCCATGATTATCTACAAACTATGAGTTCTTATTCTCGCATGATTGTTATTCCTCAGGATGAATATGTACAATTGACTGCCATGCATCAAGTAAAGCAACCTCTTGCAAATCAAATGTATAGGAAAGAAATAGATTATCAGCAAAATGTTCACATCAAAGATCCACATCGTGCTGTATTATTACAATCGGAAACTGTTGAGCAATTGAAAAACTTGAAGAATAAGATGCGTGACTCTGTATCGACTGCTACACCTTTAGCATCTCGCGCACATGCCATATCTCTTTTCAACAGTATTGAACCCCATCTCAATGTAAATGATAGAGGAGAAATCATTACAGATGAAAATAAAGTGATTGATGCTTCACGTTATGAAGACTTGATTCAGTATGCGACACGTAGAAAGCGCCGTCAGGGCTATGTTCCACCTGGTTGGTCATACTTTCTTAAACTATTAAAAAAGCATAATGTGCCAAAATTTGCTTTAAATAATGAGACATTGAAAGAACTTGATTCAACAGTGGCTACTACTCCAATGCCTCAGGCGATGAAAATGCCAACAAATTGGTTTAAGACGTCACCTGCTACATCCCCTCCCACACTCACTAAGCAAACAAGAGGAAGAACTCGACGTAGATCTACATCGCCGCTAAAACTGGTAAAAGGAAAACGTAAAACAGCTCCTCCTAGGAAATACATGTTCTCAGACTATTAATATGAAGCAGATGTGTTGCTTGCCATGTAATGAGCCGCCAGAGGTGAATGTCGTTGTCACTTGCACTTGCTGCGCCAGCTCTCATAATGAAACCCCTAAGCAATGTGAACACGATCGCAAAACCGCTAAAGCTAAATGCTGCAGTTGTTGTAAATGTAGAAAGGCAAGAAAACAAAAAGATGAGAAGGAGGAAAAAGAGTCAGCTGTCATCGACTGAACGTTTGAAGTCAATCTATTATGATGTAAAACATCCGGCAGGATTTGCATCTATCAAGAAATTATCAAAAGCGAGTGGTCTTCCACAATCACAAGTGAAACGATGGTTAAAGGGTCAGGCTACCTATACACTCCACAAACAAGCGAAAAAGAAGTACCGCACCCGCCATTATATTGTTCATGACATCGATGAACAGTGGCAAGCAGATCTGTGTGATGTTGCCTCCATTTCAAAACATAACTCGGGCAATAATTTTATTTTAACCGTCATTGATATTTTCTCGCGTTATGCGTGGGCTCAACCTTTCAAAACTAAAGAAGAGAAAGGAGTAGCAAAAGCATTCCAAACAATTTTTCGAGAAGGTCGCATTCCAAAAAGAATTCAGAGTGATCAAGGAAAAGAGTTTGAAAATCAGCATGTGACAAGATTATTTGAGAGGCATGACATTGAGTTGTTTAGTGTAAAGAGCGCTTATAAAGCTGCACTCGTTGAACGTTTTAATCGCACATTAAAAAATCGCTTGTGGCGACATTTTACTGTCAACTTGACACAAAATTGGACAAAGGTTCTACAAGATACACTCCATGCCTACAATCACTCTATCCATCGTTCTATTGGACTCAGACCAGTAGATGTAAATGCTGACAATGTAGATAAAGTGCGCGAATCATTCCAACGTAAACGCACTCATGTGAAAAGTGATGTGAAAATTGGCGATAAAGTTCGTATCTCAAAAGTGAAAAGTGTTTTTGCTAAAGGGTACCTCCCGAATTGGACAGAGGAGGTATTTACAGTATCAAGGATTAATCAAAAAGACTCTCCGACCACCTACAAGTTGAAAGATTACGATAATGAAGAAATTGAGGGTAGCTTTTACCGCGATGAGATTGAGGTAGTCACTGAAAGTGAAACATATTTGGTAGAGAAAATCATTCGATGTAAAAAAACGGCAAGGTGAAGAATGGTGTCTTGTTAAATGGACTGGTTATCCTTCAAGTATGAACTCTTGGATGCGTCGTGCCGACATCTTTCATCTAAGTGATCGACAGTGATTCATGCAAAGTTGTAACTAACAATGTTTAGGGTTTGAGCTATGAATCCAACTGCCTCATTTTATTCACGACCCTCCTATGTAAGTGGCGGAGGACAAATTTACATCGGCGCTCGCCGCCAACGTGGAGGTAGCATACTTGGTGCACTGAAATCTGTTGTAGCACCTCTCATATCCAATGTCGGTAGATCTTTAAAACGAAATGTTTTAAGTAATGCCGTTGGCTTTGCTGGTGATGTTGCTAGTGATCTTTCCCGAGGTAGAAGTTTTAAGAGCAGTTTGTTGAATCGTGGGAAGGAACGCGGTTTAAAAACATTGAAGCAGACCTTTGCTGGTGTTACTCAAGGAAAGAAATCACCTAAACGAATGAAAAAAGGAAGGAGGAAACATCGCGGAAGTGGTAAGGTGCGATCTTCAGTCAAAAGGCATTCACGCAAACGTCGCAGAGGCTCTAATCATTCATCAGGCGCTAAACGACGACGCTGCTATAACTTCTAATCATGGAGTGTAAAACTTCCGGTTTTTGTTTGTTCGATCAACAACCCATACAGACAGATATTCTTAGTTCAAGTATTGTAGATTATCATCCTCGAACAGCTGAGAATGCTGGCCCCATTGAATTTGTTATTCCTGGTGGTAGTGATGACTACATAGATTTGAGTTATACGATGCTTGATTTGAGGTTTAGAATTCAGCAAGCAGATGGAACTGCTATTGACGATACACATAAAGTTGGACTGAACAATTTACCATTGACTACATTACTTCGCGATGTTTCTCTAACGATTGGAGAGCAGCAGGTGGAAGGTGGTCAAAGCGATTATCCCTATAAATCATATTTCAATCATGTATCACAGTTTCATCCAGCAGCACAAAAAAGTCATATGGAAGCCATGGGATGGTATAGAGATGAAGCAGGAAAATTTGATGTTGAAACAAACAGTGGCTTTGTAAAGCGATCTGCTATGATTAAAGATAGTAAAGTATGTCAGCTATATGGTCCGCTGAATTTAGACTTCTTTAGACAGTCAAAGTTTTTACTCTGTAATACCAGCATGCGACTCAAGCTGACATTGAATAAGCCTGAATTTGCGCTTAATGCATTTGCTAAAGTTGACAATTTTAGAATTCATGTGGAAGATATTGCACTTTACATTCGTCGAGTAGTACCGAATCCAAGTGTCATTAGAGGGCATGCTGAAGGCCTTAACCGCCAAAATGCCATTTACCCCGTTCAGCATACAAGGCTTCTCACCTTTACAATTCCGAAAGATCAAAAGAGTTTCATGAAAGATGGCCTCTTTCCATCGGAAGCACCGAAGCTCCTCATGGTGGCAATGGTTGAAAATGATGCATTTAATGGTAATATAAAGAAGAATCCTTTCAATTTTAAACACAATCAGTTAAGTGAAATTGCTTTACGTGTAAATGGTGTGAGTCATCCTGGTCCACCCTACAAACCAGATTTTGCTGCGGATCAATTTATGCGCAGTTATGTTGATTTTATGGATGTCTTTGGCTTTTACAATACGGATGATACCAACGGACTGACTATGAAAGAGTTTAAGAGTGGATATACTATTTATGCATTTGATTTGACTGCTGACAGCGATATTAGTGCACCCTATCGTCAAGCGAACGTGCCTCATAATATTCGTTTGGATTTGACGTTCAAAAGAACACTACCTGAGACGATCAATGTATTAATTTATGCAGTCTTCGATTCAAATATTGAAATTACAAAGTATCGTGACGTGATTCTTCAGTATAATCGTTAATGAGTTGGTTGACTGCTGACGATATTAAGACTAAAGTGCAGCGTAATGCAGACGAAGCGACGTTGAAAGCTTTCGATAATGTCTATTCACTCGATACCTTACCACCTGCAGTAAATCACTATCCCATCTTTATTGTGCTAAACACTCATTCACAGAATTTAGGCGGTGAGCATTGGAAAGCGATCTTTATTGGAGAAGACCGACGTGGTGAACTATTTGACTCTCTTGCTCAACTTCCAAATATACCAACACAGCAGTGGTTGAGAAAACATACGCGTCAATATCAGCGAAATGAACGCATACTACAACATCCACTTTCATCAACGTGTGGTGCTTTTGTACTGTACTTCATCTTAAAACGTTTACATGTATCTCGATTTGTATCTGTTATTCAAAACTTTTCATGTAATCCTTCCTCTAATGAAAAAATGATTTGTAAGTTCTATCATGATTTGAAATAAAAACATCATGTTGGAAAAATTGTTTTTTATTTTACAATCCGCTGGGTACGTACATACTCGATGAGATAGTCTAGGATCACATTTGCTTGTACATGAGATTTTAGTCCAGTAATGATCACTTTACTATTATGAAAGATTGCAACATGCACAGGTAACCAACAACTAATGAGAGCTGCAGGAAAAAGTTCGGGTTCATAACACAAATTGTAACTGCTGGTACGAATCTTCAAAAATGATAGACTGTCACTCAATTGAGTAGAGATCACCATATTGTCCACAGTCAGATTCGACATCACACACCTCTCCCTCTTCCATATCCGACGTAGTAGTCTTTGTAGCTCTAAGCGCATTGACTGCGCCGATGAATGAGAAAGGGCGCCGAGAATCTGTACAGTCCCATTTGGGAAGAGTTGAAGATTCCGTGAATTGTTCATCTTCACCACTAACATTTGAGGACGGCCCGGGTAATACTTGCTGTTTGGAAGCTGTTGGTGTAATGTTGTGAGATCGATTTTGGTGTAGAGTCTGAAGCGACGGAGAATGTTGACGATGGTGTAGCGATGGCGCTTCATGATGAAAGAATGAGTAAATTGAGCGATGTACCTTCCTTTATACTTTTCCCAACTACCTTGATGAAATGTGAAGTTAGTATGAAGTTGGGAATGATAGAGTTGAATTCGCCGATTGTTGACGCGCAGCCAGATGCGATTTCCAATACGTGAATGTCTTTTCATATAGAAGTATTTCAAGTCCTTCATGATATGATGTAGAGATTGAAAATGACGATAAGATAAAGCAAACTCTCTTCTCACATTTCCAGTTGAATCTTTGAAATAGACGTTTCGATCATGATCCGTTTCAATACGTTGTAGGGAATCTAATTTCCAACTCATGATGTGTGGTAGTCATGTCTGATTAAGATTTGCATAGTAGGGCGATGAACTCACGACGAATAAATGTCATGATGGAGCGATGTATATATCTTCTATACTTCTCCCAATTGTATTTGCGAAATGAGAAACAGTTTGCGGAATGAGAATGGTAGATTTGAATTTCATTTCTGTAATGTTGAAGCCAAACTTGATCACTCAAGGAGATGAATCTTAATGTTTCAAAATATTCCAAATCCCTCATGATATCATTGAGGTTGACAAATTGTCGCCATGTTAATGTAATACCTCTTGATGTATGACCATGAGAATTTTTGAAATGTACGTTTCCATCACGATCAACTCTGATATATTGTAGAGAGTCCAAAATCCAAGTCTTCATGATGTTATGCAAAGTTGCAGATCAGCAATATAAAAATGTCGTTTTATCATATTTTGCTTAGCAATGCGGCTACAAAGAGATTTGGTAGTAATCGAGCCGCACTCTTTTCTACTCCCATTGATCATGCACAACAGCTAAATGGAAATTGGGAAGTGGGTGTCACTCAACTTGTTTATAGCAACTGTGTCTATACTTTTGATCATGAGGTGATGACTATTAATATGAGGCGTACAGCTGCTTATCAATGTGAAAAGGGGTGCCGAGTATACATTCCACAGTGGCCAAAGAAAGATCTCTTATCATGTAAAAAGTTTATATATGATTTCTTGAATAAAGCGAGTAAACATATTGTCCAATTTACTCCGAACAATGATGATTATAATTATGTACATCATGTAGTTGAGAAAGATTGGATTGTTGGTTTAAGTCCAAGTTTAAGAAATGATTTAGGCTACCTCGCTAGCGCCTTAACAAGCTATGATAATTTTAACGTTAATTACCACATAAGTGGTCATAAACAGTTAATATATCGAGAGGAAGCTTATTATGTAGATCTTATTCCAAGAAATGAGAAGACGTTGGTGAAGAAGATTGTGATTAAGCCAAGAAAGACAAACATGACTCCTGAAACATTATTGAAGAAATTTAATTATCTCCTTCGAGTTGATGGCAAACAAGTGGCAACATTGACTTATATTAAATCATCTAATCATATTGCAATAAGCAAATTAAATGATGATGATCTAGTATTAGTTTGTTCAAAAGATTTTCATCAGTTCTTACGACATCGTTCTGCAGCTGTTCATGGAAAATCTGATATGCAACATTTACCATGTGAAAGGTCAAATCAATTTGATACAGAATGGACCGTATCTTTATACAGAAAGTGTGTAGAGCCTTTAGGTGGTATCTTACATGAAACAAGAGTGTTGATGCCTCGCATTATTACTTCGGTTAAATTGGTTGTAGATTATTTAAATGAAGTGATTAATGAGCAACATATTTCATTTTCTGAAAAAGAAGGTGTTTTGTCTCTCACTATAAGTGGAAAAGGTATTGAACTAATTATGGATAAAACTCTAATGGACATTTTGGGTTTTGATCAAAATATCTTTAGAAGTGGTACTGTAACCAAAGCTAGCGCAGACATGTCGCTATCGCGTCGTATTAACTATTTTCAGATATATTCCAATATTGGTGAAGATGTACGTGTGGGAGATGTTGAAGCTCCATTGCTAGCAATGATACCATACCAGCCAAAAAGCTGCAGTATTTTATCTGAGCATACTTTCAAGAAAGTGCATTATACAAAGCTGAAATCAAACTACATCCCACAAATTGATATTGCCATTTATGACGATGCTGGTGCGTTGATTCCTTTTCATAAAGATGCTGTGACAAGTATCACACTCCATTTCCGAATGAAGAGTTAATGCAAACGTATGCTAATATATTTTTCCAATGTGAATAATATGGAAAGTGAAAATAAGGACTCGTTTCTAATCTACTTGCCCAGTAATGCTTCTATGAATAAATTTCCCAAAAATAAACCATCAGACTATCGAGTAGAATTAAATCGGCCACTGCATTTAGAAGGTGAATGGGAGGTTGGCGTTTCTAGTATTTGCTATGATAGCAATATTCAGAATGTGAATGATTTGGAAGAAATGATATTGACTCCTCGCACCCATGATGGAATAACGATGAATAATGCATTCCAGTTCCCATACAATTTAACGTCAGATGGAAAGTGGAACTATGAATGGATTCAGATAAAATCAGATTCTTATGAGCCATTTGGGAATGAGAAAATTATTAAGGCATTCAACAGTGGTAATACTTCCATCATGAAGACTAAAAATCAGAAAGCTTATGAGTTTACTATCTATCATTGGAGTGGGAGACAGTTCCTCCGCTTTCATTCTTTTACTAAAGGTCTTACACTGAGGTTGGATAATGAATTCTATCCACATCTCGGTTTTGGTCATGGACTACATCTAATGTCAATTGCTACTGCAAATGTTAGAAAAGTTTATTCAAATCGAATCAACAAATTTCATTATAGATTTAAAATATTTGATGAAGATGTTGTAGAATGTGAAGAACGCATCATTTTGAAAAAGCGTGGTGTTCAACCTTTATCACTTATTGAGTTAGTAAAACGATGGAATGAGACTGTGGGTAAGAAGTATGGAGAGAAAATTATGGCGGACAAAAATAAGTTGGTTATTCAGAAATATAATGACAAACTTACAGTTTATTTCTCTCCAACCTTGCGTCATTTTGTAAGACATTATACGCCTATTATTGGAAGCGGTGTGGTGTATGCTTCTCATGAATATCACACTAAAGCTGATTCAGTTAATGATGAATGGTGGGTGGACATCTATGGCGATCGCATCAAGAAAATTTACCAGTCTTATGAAGAATCTAAAGTTGCTATCAATATAATGCCGCGTCTATATCATACAGTTGAAAGCTTCATTCATGTAGTAAATCCTTATATACAACGGAAGTTGAAGCATGTGATGAAAAGTAAATATGATGTAAAGACACACCACATTTCGTTTTCAATTGAAAATCAACGCGTTGTTCTGAAACTGGGTGATGACATTCAATGTCAATTGAGTAAAAAATTGAGAAAACTCTTTGGTTTTTCAATGCTACAAACCGTGTTTACTGCTGCGCATACGATTGGTATAGAAACACCAATGACACTTAATAAACATGAACAGCACCTTTACATTCAAAGTGATTTGATTCTACCTATTTCTGTTGGTGAGAAAAAAGAATACATTTTACGCGATTTCATTCATGATAAAGACGCTTCATATGGAATAGTCGAGAAGATGTTTGAATCTATTTTCTATCATCCCGTCATCAAACAAACTATACCCTCTATTGCTATCAAAATTACCAATGGTTTACAAGAGTGCATCCACGTGAAAGATACTAAATCCCTCATAACTTTAGTGTTTCGGAAAACAAAGTGAAGTCATTGTGATATGTTTATTGAAATAAAAATATGTATATGAAAAAGTCTTTTCACAGATATAGGGGGAATGGGCTGACTGTAGGCATATATTCACAAGGAAGAAACGATCTCATGCGATACATAAAACAACCATTTATATCTACAAAAAGCAACATCAAAATACTGAGTTATAGTTGATTATGTCAATACATCTCCTGAATGTGGTAGCGTGAGTTTTATTCTTTTGGGTGGAGGTATGTTTGTGTCAGGATGTCCATGTGGAAGAGATGTGTTATGTCCTATCCAACACCTCTTATCCTCCCATGCTGAAAGTGCTCGTTTCTTAAATGTGTACGTTTTCACAGTATGAACTTGAGATTTTAAGATTGTCATATTGACAAACGTTATAGTTTTATTTTTATAGGCCTTCTTATAGGACCGATGTTTCATTTTATGAACAATGGATTTTGATATACCTTTAGCACGCTTAATACTATCTGCACATTCTTTTAGTTTCATGGAATACATTTTAGGACGGAGGAGAATCATTTCATCTATTTCCTTTCCTGCTGTTTCATCCTTAAAACAACCAAGTTTGGCTTTATTCTGTATGGAATAGAGTGGATGAGTGGGATTGTAGTTAGATGTGTCGAAATATTTTTCTAATGACTTGCCTACTTCATTAAAATTTAAATCTTTTTGAGTGGTAATTCCTAAAAAGAAACTATCTGTATCACCACCCAGCAAGCGAACCTCTTTTACGAGAGGGCATGGTTTTAATATTTTGTAGAAGAGTTGATACATTTCAAGCTTGGAATAATCTAAAACGGCTTGCCCAATATAGATGGGTTTGCACAACTCAACTTCTGATTTAATCATTTTAACACCTACAAGATCCTCATCGATGATGTCTCTATCAATGAAAAGAGGTGATGAGGTCAATTTGTGATATTTTTGTTCATCAGTGACTAGTTTGTAGTTGATGCGTTTTCTAACATCCTCCATGGTCTTTCCGAATAGACTGTTATTCTTATATTTATAAAAATCCTTTTCAAAATTATTTTGGGCTAGTGCACGTTTTTGACTGTTACTATCTATGTAGGGTTTGAGGAAGGCTTTCTGTCTAAATTTGATAATGCGGTGAACTGACTTTAGAAGCATGCCCATTTCTAAATAGAATTTTAATATGCAGAAGTGTACGAGATAATTTTTCTTATCATATTGGGTGAGTAAAAGTTTGCGGCATGGTTTGTACCTTCGCTGTCCACACTCTGTTAAGTTATTATGAAATTGTGACATGAATGGTGAAAACATATCTTCAGTCACTTCACCAGATTCAGGTGCGAGTGGGAAATCAGCAGTTTTATTTTTAATGCTATTTGGATAAATCAAATCCACTTCAAAATAATATCCCCAATCACCTTCATCTGGAATCTTCAGTATGTTTGAAGGGTTGGAGTAATACTCAAGCTCATCTTGATGTAAC
This sequence comes from Prostheceraeus crozeri, assembly GCA_907163375.1. NCBI lineage: Eukaryota > Metazoa > Platyhelminthes > Polycladida > Euryleptidae > Prostheceraeus > Prostheceraeus crozeri. Next base: position 44,223 of record CAJQUW010016509.1, on the reverse strand, counting down.
CAACTAAACTCGGAATGAGGTAGTGGTTTAGACAGTGAACTGCCATATAAATTATTTTGGTCATAGTACTTTAGGTGGATATGATCATCACCTACTGTTTCAGATTTTATATGATGTTTATTTACAAATGTGAGACCACCGCGTATTCCGCGCTCAAATATATTATACATCTCCGGGTCTTGTAAGAGATGAATGGTCTCACCAGTCATTTTAAAGGCTGATTTAAAGGACATGGCTGGTAGACTGACAAAGTGGACAGGATCTAATTTGTCTTCTTCTAATGCCACTCGTCGAAATTCCTGAAAGACATCAGCCAGCAAAATGACATCTAATTCTAAGTAAGCGATCATATAATCGCCAAACGTTTTACAATCAAATTTTAACCATGCCTCTTGAGCATGTTCATAGTCCTCTACTGGACAATCTTCACCCGTCAAATCGTTTTTGAATTTGTCAATGGAAGGAAGGGTTGTTTCATTTAGTTTAGACATTGAGCTAAAATACGCATAAGGAAAGACTCCTTTGCGAGTGATTATTTCATCCGTTAAGTTTGGATAGTGTTTCTTCAAAGTTTGACTATGGGGAAGAAACTTGAGATTACGAACGAGAGAAGCTAGTGACGCTGACATGAATTGAAATGAATCTAAAAATTTTATTTCGAAGAAGACTGTCTTATTTTCTTTAGTTTTATCTACTGGTACTTTTGCTGTCATTGCCATGAATTTTTCTCTCGTTTGTGCTATTACATTAAACTGCCACGATTTCATCTGGCTCAACCCTTCTTTTATGAGCATATGACTGTCATAGCCCTTAAAGTTATGAAAAATGACGGGTAGTACACGACGTCTCAACCTAAGTGAAAAGTTACATTTGGAGCAGAGTGCGTTTCTAAATTTACCAGTGATGTGATCATGATCACGCACTTTCTTAATTTTATCGTCATCAAACGTTTTATGACATTTAGGACAGGATGTGCAACTTTCAAATTTTTGTTTGTCTTCATCTGACATATGTAGTGACTTACGCTGCAATTGGGAATCATATGATTGTTGAAATTTAGCAGCTTTATCGAGAAATTCTAGAAATTTTGAAATGCAATCTTCACCTTGCCAAGTATGCATTTTGTTTTGTCTATTCCTAAAGTGGTCATGCCATACTTCATAGCAGGATATGGCTGCTGGCTTGTGGATGATATCATCAATGTAGCATTCTATGTCTGCGTAAATGACACGCAGGGGACTTAATTCGTCACCATTATCCCTATGTGAAAATATTTTATCTTTGGGCATGCGTTCCATTTGTAATTTACCTCGCTTGCACCATTCATAGTGAGTTTCAAATTTATCTTTACTCCAAAAGGAGCGGATGCAGCGGTTGCATACAAAATGTTCACCTCTTTTAGAGTGCCCCAAGTGAGTGTACAAGCGAGAGATTTTGGTAATACCACAGTAGCGCCATTCCTCGCTATCATCTTGTTTTACTAATAAGAGGTTGACTACACGTTCATAACAAGTTGAACGTGAATTATAGCGGGCACCCTTCAACCCCTTCTCCCACACGTGAACGACAATTTTAATCTTATTATGTTTTTCGAACGTTTCTACATCTTTGATTTTCATGTTGTTACTATCACAACCTTCAAAGTCTAGTTCATCCTCCCACTGTCTATAGCTATAGGTATGATTTCGATTCGCGTTGATATCATTATAGTGAAGGATGGATAGGACTGCATATTTGAAACACTGTGATTTACAATCGACATTGATGACAGCTTTCTTATTATACAACGTTTTTGGTAGTTTAAATGTGCCTCGAGCTGCATGACTTTCTAATAGGGAAATTTTGAATATGGCTGAGTCCACACCATCAAAAATGAGAGCGCTGTCGCGTTGATTGAATTTATCTACATTTGATTTTAAACATTGAATGTGAAAATTTAGCCAAGACTCGCAGTCTACAACTTCGGTTGCGGAAGAGGAAGGAACATGAAACTGTATTCTCTCCGTCACTTGACCCGTTTGAAAATCTATCTTAATATATTTTAGTTTAAGGTAGATGAGCGCCTTCATTCTAAAATTATCTAAATTGTTGAAGAGCGCTTCGATAATGTTTGAATTTTGAAGGAGCCACTCAGGAAAATCTACTATTTGAGTATTGGACTCCATGCAGTAGTCGCGTACTAAATTATTATGTGAAACATTAATGAGGGAGATGGTAGAGGTACCGTTGGTGTAGTGATCATTTGCATGCGTGTGTTGAAGTCTGTGCGAAGATCGCTGAAAGTGACTATCAAAAGAAAGAGGGCACAAATCGCAAGGAAAGGAGATGTCATCGTCAGAATCAACTTCACCTCCGGAGATTGACGCCGCTTTGCGTTGACACACACGTTGTTTGATGTGTCGAAGGAGACTGTGCTTCCTTGTAAACATATGTCCGCAGTCGGCACATTCCCACTCGTTGCCTTGTCGCGAGAGTCCTGAGCTGGAACTCACATCACCTGAAAGAGAAATCATTCTATCATCTCTGTTCAAGTCTCAGTGTATTGTTACAACCTACTTTGACTCAACGACTCTAAACTTTCCTCGAGAAGGGAGGGCGTTGGTGATGAAGTTGATGGCTGAAATTGAGGAAGATGCTATTAACCACACGTTTGACGGAGATGAGTGAAGAAATTTTCAACTTACCATTTCAACGAAATCAAGTTTAAGGTTGATACTTCAACAAGATAGAGACTTCACTCAAATAATACGTCTCAAATTTGGAATTCACGAGAGAGCAGTTCACTTGTACGCCTCAAATATAGAATTTGCTAGAGAACACTTCACTTATACGTCTCAAAGACAGAGTGAAATGACACGAATGTCACTTTGCTTATATACTTTCATTCTCTTCATTCATTGGATGGTCATTCTGATTGGCTGCTTGTGTATACTTAAGAATTAGAAAAATGTTAAAGTTATCATTATTCAAAGTCAGCATTTCAAAGACAACATGACAAGTCCTCCAACAACACCAAATACCGCATTGGAGTTCTCCTCTCCATGTACATCAGCAAAGGTGCTCGTTACACCAAATGCACCAAGAAAGGTGAAGGTGTAGAAGACATACAATCTCGACAATATACGAAAGTTATCATTATCGGAGGAGGATGAAGAGGAGTTGCCCGACCTAACAGGCATACGGTGGAAATATTTACAATATGATGCCGAAGGGGTGATGGAGATGACCAGCAAGTCGCACTTGCATAAAATATGGGAGTGGTACACCCCTAACTCCCAACCGCGAACCGTGGCGGAGTGGGCGTACATTGAGAAAGTGAGGGACGCTGCAGAAGAACGTTTAAAGCAGCTCAACTGTTTTTGTGATCTATGTGAAGCCAGACTCTGGGACGATATTGACGATGAAGACCTTTTGAAATACATGCCATAATAAATTTTTATTTCGTATTATCTTTGCTTTCATACGGACTTACTTGAATGGGGCTTTAGTGAATAATTTAACCATGTATACTTTTTCATTTGGAAATAGTAGCACGCTTAGTCTAACTTGTAAATCTTAAAACATTTCATATGGACGATGATGGTAGATGAATTAGTGTCAAATAAATTAAGATAGCTTACACTTCTGATACAGGGATAGCAATCGACTGCGATCCATGTGTAAAGAGCTTGTTAGACTACGGATGGGCTTAAGTGGATGATTTAACCATGTATACTTTTTCATTTGGAAATAGTAGCACGCTTAGTCTAACTTGTAAATCTTAAAACATTTCATATGGACGATGATGGTAGATGAAATAGTGTCAAATAAATTAAGATAGCTTACACTTCTGATACAGGGATAGCAATCGACTGCGATCAATGTGTAAAGAGCTTGTTAGACTACGGAAGAGAGAAGTGTGTTATGTTGCGTGTGGCGCGTGAGTGTCCTCCCATTTCATTCCATTCATCAATTCGTCTCATTGATAGAGACAGGTAGAACTCATGGTTCTCATAACGTATGCAATGGAAAGTTTTAGGCAACCTTCGACAGTTGGCTAAATGTCGCCCTGACGCGAATGCATACTACGTTGAGACAGAGGCAATCACTTGCAAACATGACGCAGAGAGGTTTAACAAGATTGACCATTGCCGAATGTCCCTTGCGGTATACATAGCTACGGGTTTCACCGCCGCCCTTTACAGGAACGCCCGTCGAAAGGAAGTATTACACCGAACTTCATTTGCAACGTTCAAGTTGACTGATAGCAGATTCAACTTAATGATAGTATTCGCCAGTCCGAAGACTGCCCAGGGCAAACCGCGAGGAGGTTCTATCATGTCTTGCCCCATGGTGGCCCTTAAGAGAGCCGATGGTTCGTTCTCGGGAGTAACAAGATGACTATTGGCTTGAATAGTCAATAGGTATGACGGTTAGGTTCTCGTATACCCTATACCGCCTAAGCCGTGCTGGTGCATCTGGCACCTTTCGGATGCGGGTGGTATTTGGAGTCCACACCTCATCCGTCCAAACGATTCTCTTGATCTTCCCCTTCTTCTCATCCTCCTCATCCCACTCGTCGAGGATGACGAACTCGGGAATGGCATTGTCTTCATCGGTGAAGACGGGAATGTTGTCGGTAGATGTCGCTTCCATCGTGACTTCAAATTGAATGAGAAGCGCTACAATCTTCTGGCTTATATAGGGTTTTCAACAATGAATTGCTCAACAGCGAATCAGAATGCTTCAGGGATAGCAATCGACTGCATAATGTTCAAGTTGACTGATAGCAGATTCAACTTAATGATAGTATTCGCCAGTCCGAAGACTGCCCAGGGCAAACCGCGAGGAGGTTCTATCATGTCTTGCCCCATGGTGGCCCTTAAGAGAGCCGATGGTTCATTCTCGGGAGTAACGTCATCTTACACCCTACCAATTCTGCTGAGAGAGTCTTTGACTCTCTCTTTGGTAGCACTGTCGACTTCCACACTAACTGGTACATGGCTAAAAAGTGGAATGTAGCGCCATTCCGTTGGATTGACAGCAGTTGCTGTCATCGGATTGCCAATCCGAGCAAGATTATTAAAAACTCTGTCTTGCTCCTCTAGCCTGACAAACTCCTCAAATAAATTTCGCGGCCTTAACTGCGGTCCGCGAGGAGAGCTGACTTGACTGTTCGGCGTCTGCATGATTGAAATGAAATGAAATGAGAGGCAGTGGTTTATATACCCCTCTAACGCGACGCAACGTTCAAGTTGACTGATAGCAGTTTCAACTTAATGATAGTATTCGCCAGTCCGAAGACTGCCCAGGGCAAACCGCGTGGAGGTTCTATCATGTCTTGCCCCTAGGTGGCCCTTAAGAGAGCCGATGGTTCGTTCTCGGGAGTGACGTGATGGGGTGGTGAAGGCGGGCAAAGATCTGCAATGAAAATGATATGTATTAGAATAGGATATACTATCTTATTTACTTTTTCACTTACCAAGTTAGTCATCCTTTGGCAGTCTCGCGCGTTTCCGAATCGAAAATTTGTGTAGATGGCCGCGCATTCTCAGGCTGGCATGGAGACACTTTTTCGTGGGATGACCATTGTAACATAGGATGGACTCGTCGAGACTTTGATTGACGAGTACTTCGCCGGCCAAATGATTATCCCGAATAGGGATGTGAAACCCAAACAAACGATCCTCATTCACACGTTCCCACTCATCCCTCATGCGCTCCAACTTCTCATACGCCTGCCTCTCATCACCCCGCCGAGCCACAGTCCTCTCCAACTCAACATTCCTCGCTCTCAACACACTCATCTCCTTCATCATCTCCTCAAACTTCGCCTCTGCATCTCTCATTCTTCTCTCCGCAGCACTCGCCCTCTTCTCACACTCATCATTCTTCTCTTCCAACTCTCGCGTCTTATTCTTCAAATCAGTCACACAACGCCTCATTCTAATGTTTTCATCCGCCACCTCCTTCGACTTCAGTTCCTTCTTTTTTAACTCATCCAACTCCTTCACAACTTCATCCTTCACTTTCTTCAAACTCTCATACTTATTCACCAACAAATCATGCGCCATCTGCTGCGAAACATGCCTCTTCTCTTCATCCTTCAACCACCTCGCCGACTGCACACGAATCCCACCACTCTTCACTTTTGGGGAAGATGAGCTCTTCGGGGGGTCTGTGATGACGATGTTTGACACCTCCGATGACGAAGAGCTCAACTTCCTCACACGCTTCCTCACACGCTCCCTATCTAAATCCACATCATCCTCATCATCACTCTCAAGCACTCTCTTTCGCTCAATCTCACCCTCCAACGACGCAACCGCTCTCGCCAACTCATCATTCTCAACAACATTCTCAACAACATTCTCAGCCTTACCCTCTCGCTCGATCGCCAACATTCGCTCCCTCTCTTCCACAATCAACTGCGTAAATCTCAAATCAGTCACTAAACCACCACTACAGTCAGCATGCACTCTGTAAAAACGCGCCTCATCCTCATCACCCTTCAGCACTCTACACTTCACGCACGCAACCCTATTCAAGATAATCATGTGGCCGGTGCCCGCCTTCTTGACGTGAGCCTTGGCGTCCGCACTGCGATTTATACGACCGCACACACACATTTTGATATGGTATTTACGATTTTTGTCGTTAGCCATGCCTGTTTTTATCGTTAGCTGTAAGATAATGAAATTTGTATAAGTTTGGAATCATGTAGTACAGTCATATTCCTAAAGAGTGTAGTGAGTGGCACTCGATCCCGTCAACAGCCCGAAGGCCTTGTACTGATCACTAGGGAAGTGAGAGATCTTCCCCGATACCCGCTCTTTACAGCTGAAGACATCATTGTCACTGCCCCGAAGTGGTAACAGGAACGCCGAGTCAAAGGTAGTGATCAGTAGCTGGGATCTAACCCCTCAAAGCTGCCTTAGACTTAGTTGAATTTCAAATCTGATAGCATATTTGAACTCAGGATACTTGAAAACCTTAGTCTATATGTTAAAACTTTGAAAAAAGTGAAAATTAAGAATTTTTAAAAAATTCCGCATTTTACTACTCATACTACTTTTAAAAACTTTTATCAGTAGTAAAGACACTATCAAACTCTATCATACAAACTTTGAAGTAACAAGATAGCTTGCCTACTTCAAAAGATAGAGTCCTTTGAAACACCCGATATCGGGAGCTCAGAGCGACGACCGTCGCTTACCTCGTCTTTCGATGAAGTGATCAGACTTACGTTGTCGGGGGTTTATATGTGCTCGGAAGAAAACTTAAAATGGCTCTATCTCCGAAAGTATTCATCGTAGCGACATGCGGTTTGTTGCAAACGATTCGTCTCATCATTCTTTACAATATGACACCTGAACCATTCTCATATGACCACGGGAAGTTGGTCCGTCAGTACATGTGCATGTAACATGCCACAAGTGAAAAAATTCCTAAGTGTGAGAGCTCCAGTGTGGTGAAAATTTTGAAAAATTTAAAACTTCCGAATTTTGACCTAGAACCTTTACCAAAACATTTTTCATCAAATTTCACTGACTCCCCCCCTCCCCCCCCCCTCGTTCAGAGAAATTTGATGAAAAATGTTTTGGTGACGGTCCCAGGTCGAAATTCCACACTTTGGAAAATTTTCAAAATTTTACCCATACAAAGCCACTCTGACATTTAGGATTTTTTCAGGTGAGCGAGCTCCGACCTAAAATCTTGTAACCGCTCTAACTTTTGAACGAAGACAGATAGGAACAAGCCGATTCTTTCACTGAATTTGTCTCACTCTTAGCTTTCAAACGAGCTATTGCACGACAAAATCCGTCCACTAGAAGCCAAGATCGAAGCTAGCTGTCCAGAGGGGGGGGGACGTCAGTGAAATTTGATGAAAAATGTTTTGGTGACGGTCCCAGGTCGAAATTCCACACTTTGGAAAATTTTCAAAATTTTACCCATACAAAGCCACTCTGACATTTAGGATTTTTTCAGGTGAGCGAGCTCCGACCTAAAATCTTGTAACCGCTCTAACTTTTGAACGAAGACAGATAGGAACAAGCCGATTCTTTCACTGAATTTGTCTCACTCTTAGCTTTCAAACGAGCTATTGCACGACAAAATCCGTCCACTAGAAGCCAAGATCGAAGCTAGCTGTCCAGAGAGGGGTGGGGGGGGACGTCAGTGAAATTTGATGAAAAATGTTTTGGTGACGGTCCCAGGTCGAAATTCCACACTTTGGAAAATTTTCAAAATTTTACCCATACAAAGCCACTCTGACACTTAGGATTTTTTCAGGTAAGCGAGCTCCGACCTAAAATCTTGTAACCGCTCTAACTTTTGAACGGCTGGTCCGATTGACTCGCAACAAAAAATGTTGTCGAGCAGTTTTTCATCCTCTTTCCAATGCAACTCGAACGAACAGAATCCGTTCACTAGAACCAAAGTTAGAAGATTGCTGTCGGGGGGGGGAGGTCAGTGAAATTTGATGAAAAATGTTTTGGTGACGGTCCCAGGTCGAAATTCCACAGTTTGGAAAATTTTCAAAATTTTACCCATACAAAGTCACTCTGACACTTAGGATTTTTTCAGGTAAGCGAGCTCCGACCTAAAATCTTGTAACCGCTCTAACTTTTGAACGAAGACAGATAGGAACAAGCCGATTCTTTCACTGAATTTGTCTCACTCTTAGCTTTCAAACGAGCTATCGCACGACAAAATCCGTCCACTGGAAGCCAAAATCGAAGCAAGCTGTCCAGGGGGGGGACGTCAGCCGAAAATTTTTTCTCTCCGATTGACTTGAAACTCACCCTACCGATGCAGAATTTCACGCTGAATCCGAATCTGACCTCCATTTTCTCATCCGATGCTTCGTTTTGACGCTACACACCAAAACGTCCCAAATTCTAACTCTGTCGTTTTTCGAAAAATGTTGAAATTTTTTTCTCACCGATTGCCTTGAAACTCACCCTACCGATGCAGAATTTCACGCTGAATACGAATCCGACCTCCGTTTTCTCATCCGACCACTCCTTCCACTCGAAACAACCCATTTTACAACCCAACATTCAGCAGATTGCACGAAAAACATCACACACTATAGCCTCAAGACTAATCCTGGCGGTCGCCCAAGTCCACCACGACACTCTATCGTTCCAGAGGGGGGGGGGACTCAGACCCGAAGCACCACGGCGGCCGACCACGACACTCTGCCGTTCCAGAGGGGGGGGACGTCAGCGATGGCGGCCATCTTGCGCTATCCAGAAGTGGAGTTTTACTTACTACTGACGTCTTCATCTTTTACATATAACTGTAGAATTTATCGAAAAGCTATGTTCGAGACACGTTTAAGACCAGGATGGCACAGGTTTGGCACTGTGAAGAATGAATTAAAAAGGTATTTCAAAGGAATCGATGGAAGACGTATCACCACACTTGGAGAACATCGCGGCCAAATAGGAGGGAGAGATGTTGCAAAGATTGACAATCTATTCGGATCTGATGAAATGTGTGATATAGCCGGCACAATTTACAGAATGAACGCTGGTCATTGGGTGAATGTTGGGGCAGGTGGAAGTCTATTTCTTCCTCCAGGTCCAGACCACACTAAAATAGAAATACACTGATTTATTTCTACTTTAATACTCCTTAACTGATGATCATCACTTTGTCTACCTATTTGTGTTTTAGCCTCGTCAAACGTTTTATGCTGTCAAGGGAAGCAGCATTTCATTTTGAAACAATGTGATGAATATTCCACGATGTAACTTCATTGTCATCTTCAAGCATTCAGTCTGTTTTATATTTCAGGAAAACAATTGTCTGATTTTCATTTTTTTACGCTGCCTTCAGCTCTCATGCAAACAGGAATACTTTCAGTCCTCATGTAGTGTCGTTAGAAATGCTTTCAATAAATATACTTATGCGACAAACATTCTCATATTTTGAATCTATTCGACGATAACTCACCATAGGTGTATTAAAAAAAGGGGGAGTTGGAGGCTGCGGAGCCAAGACCCACCTAAGAATCTAAGTAAAGAAATGGAGAATTTGAAGTAATATCGGTTTAGTGATTACGGACAAATAAAACCTGAGTGAAACATAATAGATAAGTAGGGCACTTTTTATGACATGTCATATTTTGTCAAATTTTCAGGGTAGGGCAATATTTTGTCATATTTTCTGCGTCTGATCATATTTCCTCATAGTTTGGTCATTTTTCTGTAGTGTTGTACTGTTAGGGTTGCCGGGAAGATGGGATAGAAAATGACCGATGCTTTTAGAATGACGCAGTGCGATGTACTCTGAGCACAGTTCTAATGCAGTGCAACTTCCATTCCAAGATTTTCTATGTGAAATAGAACAAAAGCCCTGCTATTTATAGGTCTTTATAGAAAGCTCCAAAATTTTCGCCTACTCAGATAGCCACATCAGAGGAAAGAAGGGGTTACGGAGTAACTAACTACAAAGCAACCCTCTTCTTTCCTCTAATGTGGCCGGAGTATAGGCGAAAATTTAGACGCTTTCTATAAAGACCTATAAACAGCATGGCTTTTGTTTTATTCGTATAAAATCATGCTATATCAGCGGAATTAACAGATAAGTCTTTTGGTATTTCAGATTTTGATTCGCATTTTCATTAATGCATAGCTAATAGTACATTTTTGTAATAATACATAGCATTAATGACATACCTAAAGTTGGTAGAGCGTATGCAAATTCGTCTACTTTTAAAACGTAGATGCGAAAAGAGGTGTGGGCATCTCTTCCGCCATTCCTTGTTGGAGATATGTCATTAAATTATAATGGATTCTGAGCATTTAATCTACCAGTAGATTTCATTTATCCACAGAACTAAAAAAACATGCATATACGTGTAGAGGGTAAACAGCAGAACGAGAGAGGTCACTTTTCTGAAAATATTGAGTAAGACCATTGGCGATGTTTATCATGCTTGCTACTTTCATTTAGACAATGATATATAAAGCATAAATTCATGCAGCTAATTTGACTTCTTACAAAAAACTAAGCCTACAACTATATTGAGGTGTAAATGATAGAATGAGCTAAGTCATTCAGGTTTAAGAAAATTGATGTTGAGTTTCAAGTGTGAAAATCAAGAAGGGACTAAAATCCAAAAAGGAATGTAGAAATATCTTGTTTTGTGATGTATACAGCCAATCGAGCCAATCTCAGTTTCGAATTCCCGGGTTTTCCCGGTCGAAGTTCCCGGCTGACTTTATGAATTCCTGTATTCAAACATAAATTTACTTTAATCAAGCATAAGAAATACCCATGAATGAGGTCATATTTCCTCCATGTATCCTTCCACAAGATCATCTATATGGAGGAATTCAATATCTAAAAAGAATGACAACTATTAAGTCAATAAAAGACACCAACACTCTTAATTCCCCGACCGCACTCGCCCGACCCTGGAATCGGCCGAAGTCCGCGGTGGAGGCAAGCTCGCACCTTCTTCACTAAGTCGTCTCCAAGTGACTTCAAGTCGTTGTCAATGGAGGAATCAGGGGCGTCGGAACGATTTTTTACTAGGGGTAGCAATTTTTTTTCATGGACAACCCTTCGATTTTTAGTAGGCCTATATTCAAGCACCATCGCCCGAATATTTCAGATTTAGTGAGGCTAACAAGACTAATTTTATTCACATGGGCGCACAGTAGACTTGTGACATAATTCTCATGCATGTATATGTACTACACGTATCATTTGTGGGATGATGTAACTCAAAAGTCAAAAGTAAGAAATCAAAGAGTATATTTCACTCAAACTCATAAAAACTACGCGCATGCACGTGTGTAGGCTGCATGTACTGCAATCAATGTAACAAATTTATAAACATGAGTATGTATGGTATGGCAATGAATCGTCTGAACGACACTATTACGATGAAAACTGTTTCCAAAAGTGTTAGATGTGCTGAAATTCAATGATTAATCCAGCTATACTGACATTTCTATCTAAACTTCATTTTGTGAAGGTAGGTCTACTAAGGCAACATTTGATGAAAATAATTCTGAGCTTTCAAAGAACTAATAAGTACCCAGCCGCCACTATACTGCATAGCATTTAGTAATGTCAACCTATACGATGTAAACAATGTCAGCCTATTAAATACAAATGTGTCTCAAAATTTTCCCATTCATAAAAATTGTAAACCTATTTTTGAGAGACGTCACAAAGCTGCTTGACTACTTACAAATATCCGATGGTTCGGTTTTGACGTGACATGTAGGTACAATTTATGGCAACTGCTACTTCACTTTCTGCTGGTCAATGCAAAACCAGGTCGACACATCGATACACTTCGGCCCGACATGATTTTTGATTCTAAAATCAAGTATCATGTAAATGAAGATTATACATGTACATCTTTAGGTCATTACATCTCACCACACATCGTTGCCAAATCGAGCTTTCCTCTCGGGAGTACGGGAAGCAAACTCTCTCATAATAGAGGAAATGCTCAATTCCATGGTCTGATGTTTAGATACTTAATGTACATGAAGAAGAATCAAGTGAGTTAGGCGTGATTGAATCATAGTACATCGGTAATCAGACTTTAGGCGGCGCAAGGCACTGAATGTCCTTTCAGCAGATGAGGTTGACGCTGGTATGGTGATGATTATCTGAATGAGTTTAATTACCTCCGAAAGCAAAATCCTAACGGCTTTCGGCTGTTTGGCTAAATGCTTCAGCAACGCTGAAGCTTGTGTTGGATCATCCACATTTTCCGTCTTCAAGAAAGACGACAGCATTCGTAGCTGTGCAGCTAAAGACTCTAGATTGAAGTCAGTGTGGTGAACAGGCAAAATTGATTTCAACTCATTGACACTTTTGTCTCTTCTATGAAGAACACTTTCGAAATTAGTTAATGTTTCAAAATCTGGGTGATGGAATCGTCTTTTCAGTTCTGCTGTTACCCGATCGATGGCTTCGAAATAAGATACTTTCAGATTCTTATCCGATGAGTCAGTTCTTCGATGTCCGTAAGCTTCGACAGTGTATGTGTATCTCGAAGGTAGTTTTGATGATCGTGTAGTCTCTGATGTTGATGCTGCGTTGATGCTTGAATCTTTTTTGGTCTTCATCGTCATCATAGCACTTTCTTCAATTTCATTGAACTTGTCGTCACTCCTCATCCCTTCAAGCTCTGTAATCAATATCTCAACAATGCTCTTCACATCAGAGGCTGGAAGTCCTGCCGTCTGGAGCGTCACAGCAACCTCTTCGCATGGCTTCAGGATAGCTACAGCCATTTGAATTCCCACTAGGAATTTTTTCTTCTCCATTTTCCGGACGTGTCCCCGTAAAGTCGACCGAACTTCTGGTCTGGTGCTCCCCTTTGAGGCTATTAGTTCATTAACAGTTGCTTTCACTCTATCAAGGTTGTCCAAAAATCGTTGCATTGCCTTGACTCGAACAACCCATCGAGTAGGACAAACAGCCAGAAGATGCAAGGGTCTTTCCTCGTCGTCTTCAAGAGCAGTCTCATACAATGTCCGTCGCTTTGATGATTCTCTTATGATTTTACTTACATCTTTTACGACCAGTAAAACATCGCTGAGCAAATCACATTCGCGAATGACTTCCTGAACGACAAGATCCAAAGCATGATTGCAACAGTGCACATGCAGGCATTTCGGTTGTATCCTTTTCAAGTTCGCTTGTACCCCATCAAGCCGTCCTGACATATTAGAAGCTCCATCAAAGCAGACTCCTCTGAGATTTCTTGCATCTAGTCCGACTCGGCGAATAACGTCAATGATGCAGTTTGTCAACGACTGTCCTGGTTGATACAGACCAGCAAAGAGCTCTGCAACATCCAAGCTATCCTGAGAGACGTAGCGAAATGTGATGGAAAATTGCTCCTCACCTCCTTTGTCTGTGGTACTGTCCGCTATAAACGAGTAAAATGTTGCTTCACCTTTCATTTTGTTCATTTGAGATCTCTGCAAGGTATGTGCCAGTAGTTCGATTACTTCATTTTGAATGTCTGCGCTGAGCCATTTATCTCTGCGAGAGAGCCATGAATCCAAAACAGGAATATCTGTACGTCTCTCCAGACCCGTAGCTAAGGGGGGGCACGGAGGCGGTGCCCCACCTGCAAAATTTTTCGCCCCCCCTAGAAAATCATGGTGAAGATACGGTTAAATGGACTGGAAACTATAATTTCTGTATTTTTGAAACTATAATTTTTAAGTTAACGAAAATTTATGAAAATTGATGTCTTCACATTTCCGAAAACTACTTTCGTTTTACTTTCGGACTGGAGCTGGATATACACAATGCGATCTATCATCAGAAAATGAAATGAAATCCATTATGTTTGAAGTAGTCGATGTCATCGTGTTTGAGTTCAAGCGTCGGTTCAAAGATAACGAATGGTTGTATGGTGCCACCTCAGCTGCATCAAGAAAGGTGTCGAATTTTTTTCTCGTCATGCTCTCATACCTCTAGAAAAATCGGTATTATCATACCAGATGATTCAGAACTCATGGTTGCGAGAAATCTACTAGAGAGGACGTTGCCGATTGCCGACCATAACGACTACAAAGAAGTTCTCGCTGAAATTTATGAGCAACGGCTCGCCTTTCCCAATGTCTACAAGATGCTGGCAGACGTTTCTACGATCGGCAACAGTACAGCTACTTGTGAAAGTAGTTTTCTACTGAAGCAAGAACTGACACCCCTACGCGACGTTCCATGACACAAGAGCGAAAAGCGAATCTGGTTCTCCTGGGATTTGAAAAGGAGCGAGCTAATTCATTGGATTTGGATGAATTTTTAGTCCTTTTTTCAAAATGACCTCGTAGACTTCAGCTCTTTTGAAAAAAAACTAATTATTGAACAGGAATTGTTTTCTTTTGGCTTTAACATCTGCCTATGCGGTATATGTTGTACATGTACATAATTGGCATATCAGCAATTACTCAGCACTCATGTATGTGAAGTACGTAGTCTTTATATACTTAAATAATTTCATATTTCAATCTAGTCGGCATCCGTCTTTATTATTTAAAACTATCATGTAAAAGCAGCACATTGTTCATTTTTGTTTTGAAAATTCATCAGAAAGTCGCCCCCCCCTAAGAGCAGCGTCTGGCTACGGGGCTGCGTCTCTCCTTCAGCAACAGCATGAGATTTCCGTCAGATTCTTCGCTACTACCTCTAAGAGGTTGACCTGCAGCAGTCAAATATCGAATTGATCCGACGATCGCAGTCATGGCCTCCCAAGCTTGTCTCTGTTGTTTCCTTGTAGCCTGCGAAAGCTGGACATTTGTTGAAGTGGATTTCCGTGCGCTAAGCAACTTCGAGTGGACAAGTAAATGATGATCGCTTTTCTCGTGGTTCGATAAAACGCTGACTGCTTTGCTCCAAGTAGAGAAACCGTTTGCAAGAAAAGCTGCTTCTTTAGGTAGCAGGATAAGCCTAGGTAGATATGCTTTTGTACAGGTGTAGCAGGTAATAGAATCTTACTTTTCATTACAATGAAGCCAGTTATACAATTTGAACCATTTAGCTTGGCAGCGTCGCCCATTACGAATAGGAAAATTGTAATTCTAATCAGGTTGAAATGGCTCATTTGGAAAGTCAATATCTGAGGGGTCGGTTTCAGAGTTTGAGGAGTCTTGAGATGTAGCAGAGGAGCGATTACAGGTCACAGAGATTGAGAGTCTTGCGATGTAGCAGAGGAGCGATTGCAGGTCAAAGAGATTGAGGAGTCTTGCGATGTAGCAGCAGATGAGTTGACTGAAAATTCTTCAGTAGACTGCCTGCAAAAGAATACAAGGAAGGTTATTTCCTATCTGTTTAATGATTGGAGGACCAAAAGTACAGCGTATATTTTGAGGAATCAACTACGGTCTCTAATGGAAAATCTATTATCTCAAATATAGGAATTACAAAATGCTCTGACACGTACAGGTTATTGATTGTGTAATAGGTTCACTTATTTTTAACGATAGCAACCGTTTCCTTCTAATTTTAATTTTTCCTTTTTTTCCTTTTTTGAACGATAGCAAGCGCCAAAGCTATGCTTGCTCTTGACACGATCATGAAGGGTGTGCTTCGCTAGTCTTGGTGATCTTCGTGCCGCGTTAGCATTTCGAGGACTGGGTTCGATTCCCATCTGGCAAGCCATTTTTCATGGCAATGCCAAGAGCAAGGCGTATTGAAATATCATTTCGACCTCGTGAAAGCCAGAGGCATTGAATTATTAAATCACTTACATTTGTTTCTTTGAGCTCTTCAAGAAGAATTTGTCAAGCGGACCAATTCCTTTTCTTTTCATTTCGCTGATTTACCTGTCAGGAAAAGATGTGAAAGGTCAGAAAAATATTTGATGACAACACGTATGTGCCACAGGGTTGAAAACTACACGGTCCTCTTCGATTTCGGCTACAATTATTTTGAAATCAAATTTTTAAATCATAGTCACAACTGTAAATAGGCTACATACAATGTACATACACACTTAACGCACTGGTATGTGATATGTTTCATTGCAAATTTGCGAATGATAAATGTTGTATTTTTGTCTATATAGCTATGAACTGATAAAAAAATTAAGAAATGTCAATTCACATTCTTTGAACTCATGCATTCCCTACCGCGTGATGCACACTACCAACTCAAATCCATTATGGGAAGTGGTCATTCATCTCTAGAGCTTGCAAAAATCTAGACCCTTCTCGATTTTGGGATTCAAGATGGATAAAACCCGGAACATCAATAGTACACATCTACATATGTATATCTAAATGTTGGCCAATGAAATCATAGCTGAAATACAATCATCTTGATCCTGTGATTTTAAAAATTTGAGCATAGGTTCTGGGCTCCCGTCAGGGAGGCCATTCCCTGGGATTCACCTCTATTTATGTAGAGGTTGGCCAATGAAATCATAGATGAAAGATAGTTTAAATCATTTACAAAAGTGTGTCGAACATGAACATAGTATAATTTGTGTTAATGTGTACCATTGAAACTCCGATATTTCAAAGTTCATATTCAGAACTACAGTAGACTTACATTAATAGACTTCGTGGTATTTGTCGCATTGGCAATTGGCATTCACCTCGTAATGCTTAATCGTGTATTAAAGGATGTAGAATGCTGTTGCAGTTCAAGCACTCAACAGTCAAGCTGCGCGATTTGCTACCTGTTTGATAGTTTGTTAATGTACTATATTCCTAGTATATTTCTTCAGAAATTCTCTTACAAGTCCACTTTTGTTGTTCTATAGCTCACTCACAGCGACATTTTCTCGCTGTGTAAATATTTATGATCCAATACTACATGCAGTGTTTCATCAAATTGAAGGATTACTTTATGCTAATGAAGCGAAATGATGTGGTGATATACAAAAAAGATTCAAGATTCATAGCGATTTATGTACACAAACAATCGGTGAAAGATAAGAGCATAGTTCACAGGTTTATGCTAGCTATAAATTTGAGCAAATCCCGATATCCCGAGATAGGATTTTGGGATTTGGTCAAAATCCTAAGATTTGGTCGAGGTTGCAAGCTCTAGTGAAAGACCTTATCTCACGCGAAAAATCAGTCAACTAGTCGTATGATGGATATTTCTTCTAGTTCTTTCTAGAATTAAAATTAGGTAATCTAACTACAAATGAACTACAATTCAGTCATATAAAGCTTACCATTGATTTTTATTGCTTTCCTTGTTCTTGATGGTCCAATCGCGACTGAAAAGACAGTTTCGAAAACGGAATTCCGCATTCTTGCCATTAGGAGAGAGACCTTGGATTCCTTGGACAAAGTTTCGAGATAGATGACAAGCATACATTCCTGAATCCTCATCTACCTGCTTACAGGAATTTTTCCGATGTCTTGTGCATCGGTATTTCAGGGGTAGCAAATGACATACTTTGCTACCCCTACTCAAATTTAGGGGTAGCAGCTGCTACCCCTGCTACCCCGGTTCCGACGCCCCTGGGAGGAATTCATTCCTTTTAATAATACCTGTTTTCCTTTGTAATGCAAAACCATCGCTGAAGTAACAGCAACATTTTTTCTTCACAAAACAGTAAAAACAATAAAGTGTAACAAATTATTATAATAATAATAACAATAAAACCTCTCAAAACAATAATAATGACAATAATAATTTGAAACAATCGATGAATAAATACACAAATAAAGAAAAAAGGAAGCGATAGATGAATAAATACACAAATAAAGAAAAAAAGGAAAAAATTAACATCATGGCAGAGAAAGGGAATACTTCAATTCCTTTTGTTGAAGGAATTTCTTCAATTCCTTCAAGCCCTTTTACCTATGGCACTGATGTGTCTACTAAAGATGAGCGTCGGGTTCCAAAAATTCGGATACCCGAGTCGAACAAAATTTCAACCCGAACCCGACAAATGTCTGACCCGAACCCGACAGAAAGTTCCAGAAGCCGACCCGACCCGAACCCGACCCGATTATATTCGAAAAATCAGAAACATTTCTATATATAAAGCTAATGCTTGATCCTAATGTGACACCGGGCGGTAATCTAACTTCTTAGTAGTATTATTTTAGTATTTTTTTTAAAATACACAGTAGTTAGTATCTTATTTTCTCTAGGCTAATAAAGTATTCAAACAAATACTAAATAAGTAGCATAATTATCCACGAAATTAATATAACCTACAATACTTGACAAAATTCGGAATCTTTACAAAAAAATCGACTGCTTCGCGATATATTGTAGGTGTTGCAGCTTACTCCTTCAAAACTCTGATTGAGACACTTTGACTCTCAATGTTAATGAAGATGTCAAGGTCCGAGCAGCTGAGCTGCATCACTGCATGTAACAACATAATTCTGCAGATAGATGCTAAAATTTCAATTATTTGATATTAGATGTATAGTTAAGCTTCCGTTCCTATGTAAAGCTTATCTTAAATTAAATTTCATTTCTTTCCGTCCATCCTGCGAGCCACGATCTACATGTCATTGTGAGAATGAGGCCTTTAGAGACCACAGGAACAGATTCAATTAATTTGATAATGATCTTTCGTTGTTTTAGAAGCAAAATATGTAGCGCAAAGTATTTTATTAGATCAATAATTCACAATGAGAATGATGTGATAAGCCACAATTTCTTGAAAAACCTCATTAAACTACAGGCACACATGAAACAGCACCAACATTTTTCAAATTCGTATGCTCCAACCCGAAAAAACCCAAGTTCGGGTTTTTTCGGGTTTTAGATAGAAGAGATAATCCTACCCGATCCGACCCGAGTTCTTAATTGCTCTACCCGAACCCGAACCGAACCCGAGCATTCGTGTTTCGGGTCGGGTCGGGTTCGGGTAGGATCGCTCATCTTTAGTCTCTGCATATGCCACTGGACGGAACAGCAGATGAACGAGGTCGACTTCGTCAGGGAAAATGCACAGACATCATTTCTTGCACTCGTTTTATTGGTGACTTTTTTCCTCCTATTTTTGTGTTTTAAGTTTGTCTAGGTTTTCTTTTGCCAATTTCAGATTCCTTGAACATATCCTACCAAGCCCTTGATATACAAAAGGAATTGAAGCATTCCCTTCCTCTGCCATGGTGTCAAGTTTTTCTATTTTTTTTCATTCTTTTGTTTATTTTTGTACTTATTCATCTATCGTTTCAAGTTTTTTTAGTGCATGAACATAGGTGCAATACTGGCACTTTTTTCGGCCGGTGCAAGTTATCACATTAATCTCCAAATCCTACCAGGATTCGGGTATGTCAAGCGCTCGCCTTAGAATGTGGGCACTTCCGAGCAGTGCTGCCTTAAGCAACTGAAACACTCGGTGTCGACCGGAATTTCTTTCAAATGAGTGCTTAACTTTTCTATGTGGGTTCCTAAAGCTCCGACAACTACTGGTACTTCTTTCACATGAATCCTCCACAGCTTCTGTATTTCAATTTTCAAGTCTTGGTACTTTGTGATCTTCTCTTGTTCTTTGCTTCTGATGTTTCTGTCTTCTGCTACCGCTATATCTATTATGAATCCCATCTTCTTTTCTTTATCAAGAACTACGACATCTGGCCTCCTTGCTGAATTTCTCTTATCGGTTCTTATTTCGAAGTCCCATAATATCTTTACTGATTCCGTTTCAATTACTGGCCATGGGACGTGTTTCTATGGCTCTGTCGATACATTGATATGATACTGTAGGTGTATGTCTCTATGTATTTGTCTGGTAACCTCATTGTGACGGTTCAGATGTTCGTTTGATGCCAACTCACAACATCCTGTCAGTATATTGGATGCTGTCTCATCTGCGGACATGCACATTCTGCACTTGGCATCGTTGCTAATTTTTAGTATGTACGTGGAATGTGCCTTCGTCTTTATTGCTTGGTCCACGTGCTACAATTAGTAACGCCTCAGTCCCATCTTCAGATTGGACGATTTCAGCCAACCATAGAAAGCCCATGCATTGCCTTATCCTTCCATCTTTGGTGCCGGTCTTCAATCAGCTTCTTCCATTCTTCGGAGGTCTCTTGCCGTTGCCTGTACAGATCGCTTCACTTAACCACCGCCAGCAGTGGGTGGTCTTCTTTATCATTTATGTATTCTGTTAGGGTACCGATCTTCTTGTTCTATGACCTCCCGTAGGTCTTTCAGTCCCCTACATCCCCGATCCCGCGGTTGGTAGAGGCGGTTAACGTCAGCTTTTGGGTGCAATTCTTTAAACATTGTCAGTATTTTGCAGGTCTTTCTTTTTAATTAGCTGAGCTGTTGCACTGTCCATTTCAGCACATCAACTGTGTACCGAATCACAGGGACAGCAAATGCATTTATGGCCTCAAATATGTTCTTCGCATGCAATTTTGATTTCATGACTTCCTTTAATCTCTTTTTGTATTTTTTAATTGTCCTTGTCCTTGCTGTATTATCGAGAGTCGTATGATGTTGAAGGACTCAAACATATTCATGTCATCATTCATATCATATCATATCATATATATATATATATATATATATATATATATATATATATATATATATATATATATATATATATATATATATATATATATATATATATATGGAAGTCAATAGTAGCCAATGGAAAATGTACGAAGTAATGAAATAAATGAGAACCAGAAGAGAATCTCAAATTATAATTTTTATTAGCCGAACGTTTTCACGGGGTGACCCGGCTTCTCAAGGTTTCTAAATGAATGTACATACAAATAATGCCATACAAAATCATTTACATTAAGATGTCTTTAACATGAAATTATTTTGATACATAGATACTAAGATAGAAATTCTATGATGAAAATAATGCATCACAAAAGCATTGCATAGCTAACTTACTACGACTTCAAAGAGGGAAGAAACAACTTAATAAACATAGCTTCCTTTCTTATGGAATATAATGGAGAACGTGTTTAGGGTGGGCAGAATGGAATGGCACATATGACATGGTGTCCGTCGATTTTCGATATAGATCTGTACTTATTGTATTGTCCTCCATTTTTACACACCAATATATCCAAAAAGTTCAACGGTTCATAACTTTTATCCCACGTGAAATTGATTGACGCATGAAGATTTTGTAGCAGATTAGAAAAAACGTCAAAGTCACCGTAATTCTCCTCCCAAATTATCCAACAGTCGTCTACGCGTAAATATCGTTTCCATGATGTTGTAATAGAGTCAACAGAATTGGGGAAACAAAGTTGGATATTTTTATGTATCTTGTCTTCCAAGTATCCCCTCACTAGTGTTGCGTATGATGGGGCCATCTTCGTGCCCATTGCAGTTCCCGACATTTGTAAATAACAGTCATCTTCAAATGAAGAGAAGTTGTTTTTTAGGACCAGCTCAATACATTTAATGACAATCATTTTTTCAAATCTATCAGGAATGAGATCTGCAGATTTTTCCAAACAAAATTCACTGGCTATTAGGCCGAGGTCATGGGGAATTCAGGTATATAGGGAAGCCACTTCAAAGCTCACGAGTAAAGATTTACTATCAACTGTCGTAGGTAGCCTCTCGATATAATGAAAGGTATCCTTGCAGAAACTTGGTCATTTTGACAACATTACTATTAGGTGAGGGTGAGAATTTATTACCCTTTGATAAAAATTTCTTGTTGTCTATATCTAAAGTAACTGACGAAAGATCGTATACAAGGATACCCCTACACTAGAAAAGAATTTTTATCGTCAGATACATCATCGAAGTCAGATTCTGTTTCATTATGGTCATTAAAGTTTCCGTTATTAATATAACTTCTAGTAAGGTTCCTATTAAAATTTCTGTTAAATCCGTTATCGAATTGTCGAAAGTTTCTAAATCGACCATAATAATTGCGACTGTTATAATCGTTTCTCTGGAAATTTCTGTTAACATTTCTAGGAGTCCATGTTTCTTCCTAGGAGCTATGTTTCTTCCCTCTTTGAATTCGCAATAAGTTAGCTATGCAATACTTCTGTGATGCATTATTTTCATCATAGAATTTCTATCTTAGTATCCATGTATCAAAATAATTTCATGTTGAAGATATCTTAGTGGAAATGATTTTGTATGGCATTATTTGTATGTACATTCATTTAGTAACGTTGAGAAGCCGGGTCACCCTGTGAAAACGTTCGGCTAATAAAAATTATAATTTGAGATTCTCTTCTGATTCTCATTTATTTCAATACTTCGTACATTTTCCATTAGCTACTGTTGATTTCCATGTACATATACATACAGACATGCATACATACTACTAACTGCAAAAGTTGAATTTCAGTCATAGGTTTTAGAAAAATATACTCATTCCAGAGCATAATTGTCATATTTAGAGCAGATCTTAATATTGTGGTCTTCATGGTTTCTACAAGGCTTCGTGCCGAGTAGTTCTTATGTAGTAGCCTAACATTGGAATTTGGGACTGCGTACAACTTGGGTCCGAATTCGCAATCCAGCATCATGGGTGACAAGAAGACAATAGAGCAGCTGTTCAACTCCGAAGTTCTTCTTCACTGTGCGAAACGTGCTCTCCGTGATACGGTCTTCCGAAGCATGAAATTTAAATCGACTTCGGATTAATGGAAATTTTGGTTTCGAATTTAGGTATGTATATGTAATTTCGGCTACCTGGAAGAAGAAAGAGTGGTCTACAGAAATTCCACATTCGGAATGATCTGTATATCACTGTAATATCTCATTTCATTGCCAAAGCAAACGTCGTTAGCAGAAATGGTCGCTGGTAACTTCACTTCGTTATTAATTTCTTCACTTGCAGTAATCTGAGAACTTTGAAGTGCGACTTTAATCACAGGTAAATTAAGTTTTTCACGTGTTTCTAAAGTATCAAACCGTTCCCCATATACGCCTTCATCACTCTATGAGGAAGTCAGAGAAAGTATCAAATGAGTTATTTTGAACAAATCGTCCAAACACTCAGCCCTTATTATTCAATGAAACTAAAAGCAAGAAGTCGTTTTATGGACAAATGAGACTAAATCTACAGGATATGAACTAAAAGATATATTTCATCGCAAACAATGACAGTCAGACTTCTATCGTTAACAAGCAACAGCTGTTATTAGAAATGTCATTTAAAAGCGTCCGTGCAATAGGCAAAGTAGTTTGCTACATTTTCTTTGTCACGGAATCAGGAGTCCTTAGTTTCGACTTTGCAGTCAAAAATAATTTGACAGACAGCAATTATCAAGTGTTATCACCGTTCGAAGATTCGTTACAAATTCGATGAACCTGAATAGTTGCTTTCTACTGTACTTTCTGCATTTATTGTCAAAATTTGCACTCAAAATCTCAAAATCTTCAATATTTCCATCCAGCTGTGGCGGCCCTTCAAAGGCAAATCGTCTAAAATTTCTTGTCACCACATTTCAGAGTTATGTTGTTTCCGCATGCATACCTTGACATGCAAGGTCAATTGCATAGAAGCACTGTTGAGGTCCATTCACACCGGGGCGGCGCGGTCGTGTGCGTCATTGTGTGAACAGCCCCATAGGTCTATAAAATTCTGACGCGTGAGGATGCGCCGCGACGCATCTGCTGCGAATGGACCTTTAGTGCCAACAATTTCCAACAGCATTGCTAACCCAATGAACTTTGCTTAGTCAATAGCAACTCACTATCTAAGTGTTCTGTGCGGTCACCTCACCATCTCAGCTCATCTCTCTGAATGCGGCAAACCACAAGGTACATGTTGCAGTAGGCTTACATACCTGGATAGGAAATATTTCTGACAATGCTTCATTCTGTGAGCCTTCATCATCATTGGTACTCATCATCCTACTATACATGGAATCCTAGCACATACTAGGATATCCTAGTATCCTGGCGGTAATCCTAGTATATGCATAGAAATTCTAGCATCATTGCAATTCCACTTCTGAAGAAGTATTGGGAGCTCTGACGAGACATTTGAGAAAAGTGTTAAAGTTGATGTGATAATGCAGCGGAGGTCACCACTCCGTGATTGGCTGTTCGTGACATTCGCCTTGGTTGCTTTGTGTGGAACGGGTGTAAGAGTTGTGACTGGAAGACCAAAGAGTGATCCCTTGGGACCACGTTGTCTCCGAGAATGAAATCGAAAACTGTAAATTATGCTCATTTATGCGTAACGAGAAGTTTTTTTGTCAAGCCGGCTTGCGAGACTGCACCTCGAGGTCTTGGGACATATAATACAGTAACTTCTTGGCAATTTGGCCACAATAATATTTCTGTTCATTTCAAATTATTTTCTTTTGATCGAGTGAGCCTGCTTTTGTGAAACTGATAAATCTCGCATACCGATACAATGATCACGTTTACTTTTTGATTTATGCATGCGTAACTATCTTCTCAGGCTGTAAGCATTGAATAATCAAAACAGCATGCAAGTACAGTGTATATAAAAAAAATGGCGACTTTTCTGAGACCGTCATTATAAATTTATTCCCAACCTTCTTCTGGGGAAGCAAAATTGGAAAGGAGACAATTCATTTCAACGGATGTTTACGAAAACATTTTTAAAAAAACTGTAGTAGCTAAAGATATCATTGCATGGAAAAAGACATAGTTTTGCTATAGCATAAATGCATGTGCCAAATGGGAAACTTCTCAGAGGCAGGGAGCCCTAGATAGCGAAAAAATGCTAGCTAGGGTTCCCTGCCGCAAACCTACCTTCTATGGTAGGTGCAGTTGTACATATAAATATTTTGAAAGAAAAAATAAATTGAGAAAATTACATGCATGTCTTATTTTGCACGTTCATTAGCTGTTGTTGAGGTCTGTTCTTAATTTCTTTTTCTTCTACCATTCTTCTTGTTGTTGTGTGGATGATTCCTCTATGTAAAATTTGCCATTGAATTGTATTAGATGATATAATCTCGTGTGAAGCTAGATGTTTAAAGACTTCTGATTCAGTGCATTCAAGATTTTCGTTTATTCTTGATCTGACAGTTCGGGCATTTTCTCCTATATACATCTTTGGACAGTTGTTATATCTGCATTTTATCATGTATACACAGTTCTTCGTGTTACATTGATCTCGTTTCAAAGCACAGCTAAGCGACACAATTCACGCAAGGACAAGCCGAAGGTGTCTTGTCTAAAATTCTTCGAAGTGGTGGATTAGAGAAAGTGGGTCGAACATGGTCTGATAAATGGGTTCGCCTCAAGAGTTCATGAACTTTCTTCTTATGCTTGCAATTAATGAATGGAAGACGAATATAATATGGCTTTTGATTATTTGATGATGATTGTTCGTTGTTCTTTTTGATTAACGAAGCCTGCTCTAAGAATTCATTTAAAGCCTCTTTAGGATAACCATTTCTTCTGAATTTCAATTTGATCTTTTCAATACCCATTTTCACAAGTTCCTCAGTTGAGTTTCTTATTGCACGCCGGAATGCATGGCAGTATTTCTTTTTAACGAAAAAGGGACGTGATCATCCCATGGCATTAGGCTATATGCCCCGAATGACAATCTCTTGAGAAAACCATTGTGTTGTATACCTTTTGTTCTCTCAGGAAGGAAACCCACAAATCCAAGAAAGCTATTCCATCATTTACTGGCGCTTCTGATGTGAATTTGATGAATGAGTTAACTTCATTGGCTCGATGTAAAATATCATCTGTCGATAAATTTCGGAAAACGATGAACGTGTCATCTATGTATCTTTGGTAGAAAACAATGTCATCTCCACATCTCTCAAAAAATTCTTTTTCCACGAAGTACATGTAGATTATCGCAAGTGGTGAAGAGGCGTTGTTTCCCATGGCTAAACCATGCTTTTGTTTAAAAGTATTTCCCTTGTTGATAATTATGTCTGAGTTCAAACAGAGTTCTAAAAGTCTTGACATATCCCTCTTGGTCAGATGTGGAACATCAGTATGTGACTTGAAAGTATCAAAGAACTCTGAAACTACTGTTTGTTAGATATGTTACATCTAGTGACATAAATTGAATATCATCTGATAATTGCAAAGAAAGCAACTTCTCCTTAAAGACAATAGTTGAAGGTATGTGATAAGGAATGAAACGCAATAAAGGAGTCAGGATCTCAGATAACCATTTGGCTAATTTAGTTGATGGGTATTCAACGCAGCTACAATAGGACGGCCTTTCAATGTACATGGTTTATGATCTTTAGGTAGACAATATATCGAACTCGGTAGAGGTTCACTGCATTTCAATTGAGCAAGTTGCATTATGAAAATATAATTATAATAACAGTCTCAGAAAAGTCGCCATTTTTTTATACACTCAATCACCACAGACCGATGGCATACTTAAAATGCATTATTCAAGCATGCAAGTAGCTGAGAAGGACGATTTATATAATATTTACAAATTAAGAATTATAAAGTCAAGGTATTTTCAATAATAATTCAAGCGCTTTTCAATTTATGAATAAATAGTAAAATATTGAAAAATGCGGAAACAAAAGTCCTGCTGAAAATCAAACGAAATCGATAGGGAAAACTAAACAAGCCTTGTAGAACGAATGCGAAAATTGAAATAACAATTTAGGACGAGAGCAGCAATAGTGTTACCTGGAATTCGAAGCTGACTTGGGAGGATTATTTCTCTCAACTGTTTCGAATTTCTTCTCATCACCATGCGGAATTTTACGATAAATGTCACTTATTTACTGTTTACGAATCAATTATGTTTTCTTTTCTATTATTTGCAACACCTCTTTTGTTTGGTTACCTTCAGGAATTGAGAATGTAGAAAAAAAATCCAGCACAGAAAAGAATAAAAAAGGACATTACAATTGTGCAGGTTTTCACACAGTTTCAAGTTTAAGTCAAGTCAAAAGCCTCATTTTCCAACGACCTTGTACCTACACGTTTACCGAGGTCTGGTGTATATCAACATGCAGGTGCACAGACTTCTTGTCGCTTGCATTCATTTCTATTCGGACTTGCACATGTTTACACATGTTTAAACACATGTTTACACATGTTTTAAAACACATGTTTACAATGTTTTTTTGCACATTTCAAATTTATCCGGGTACGTGTAAAGTACATGCAATTTTCAAGAGAAAGCGACGTCACTTGCTAGCGAGCCTTCAGTCTCGAAACTAGCATGTCCTCGATTTTATATTTGTTCACTTTTTAGACAAGGAAACTCATATTTAAGTAAGCGCATGTCAAAATCAGAATACCAGACTACCAGAATGATGACTAAGAATGTAACTAAAAATGATATGAGATAACGATAGATAAAATCATGAAAAGACCTGCGATTGGTACAAGTACATCGTAAACCGCTCACTACCAAACGCACACGAAAACATACGGAAGGAAGTGAATATTCGCATGAAAAGCACACCAAATCACTGTAAAATATTCCCTGTTCAATAGAAATTGGATCTAAGACTGTAAACTTCTCTAAAGTGGTGAAATATATCGGTGTAATTCTTGATGAAGCACTCACTGTGAAACAGCCAATCAACGCAATCTGCAGAAATTGCAATTTTGAAATTCCATAATTTTTTTCTGTGAGCAATACACCGCTTAATTTTTCTTTTGTATTATCACGCCTTGACTATGGAAATTCTTCGCTTATTGGTGCACCGCAGAGACTTAGCCTATCCATAAAATACAAAAGGTTCAAAATGTCGCTAGATACCTTCATATCTCTGTGGACAGTTGACTTCACATCGACCGGTTCGATAGTTACGATCTTGATTTGATGACTTGCGATTAAAGATTTCAACTTTCAAAATCCAATTGTCGGATGACAGAGCGTTTACCACATAAGTTTCTCTTTACATAGCTGTCACCGTCGGCACTCCTGTACTTTACTGGTCCCTCCCTATATGGGAATGCGAGAAACGACCTCCTGTACTTTACTGGTTCATAAATATCCCCTCCTTTACTTTGCTGGTCCCAAATTTAGCACGAATGCTGATGTGTTGCTATGTGTCAAATCGTGCGAATGAACTATGGCTGGTGATCTTTGAACTCCCACGCATTGTTTTAAGGGATTGGCTATCTCTGTATTTAGTGTGTTGAGAAGGAATTTGACGTGAAACTTGACGTCGAACAACATGAGAATAAGTGACCTCGCGAAACACTGCGCCTTCTTTGCTGCCGCCCGCACATTCCTACAGGAAAAAGGAATTTTACGTCGATCTTTTCCGATATGTCAGTTATGTGATAGGCGATAAATATTTGTTTTTAATTTGGGACCAGTAAAGTACTGGAGGTGATATTTAGGGACCAGTAAAGTACAGGAGGGAGTATTTTGGGATCAGTAAAGTACAGGAGTGCCGTCAACGTCATGATGTCAACTTTCTCCGTCAAACAAAAGTACAGAGACACTGCTGCATGCAAAGCTTGTAATAGTTGAGGGAATGAACCGTGATAGCGAAAAAAGGATTGTCTTTTCACTCGGTGATTTAGTAGAGAAGTACAAACAAGTCTTCCTTGGCTCGATCACACCTACGCACCAAAGGTCGCATCAGAGACAAAAATGAAGAATTGAAATGCTACATCTTACCCTCACGTTAATCGTGTGTGATGGCTCTCCAAAACGTATATTAAAATCGAAAGTGCACTCATATTTTTTGAAGAAGGATGGAGATTTTCCTGCCTGGTAGAGACTGGAGAAAAACCGTGTGAAGCACACATAACAAGATGGGAGGAGCCGAGTCGCATGCATCCAGCTTAAAGCGACATTTGATAAACTTTCATCGAAAATGATTGAGAATTGATACAGCAATGATCACTAAAATAGGTTCAGGTAAGCCTATTGTGATCTACGATGTAGGCTACCAGTTTTTTAAAAGATCTGGGCTATATATACTTGCCACTCGGAGTCGGAGTCCTATCAAAAGTCCTATCCGCATCCCTGTGTTGCAGTGTCACTCAGTGACAGATCAAATCTATTCTAAATCCAATGTGACTAAGTTTGACGAAATTTGGTGAATTTAGAAAAATTGGAAAGAGGGAAGAATAGAAGTACCTCATCATCAAGTCTAAAAATAAAGTACGATTACTTCAGGCCATCGTGTACTTGATGTGAAAATTTATTCTATGCTAGCATTTCCAAATAGGAAATCACAGTAGAGGAAGCTGCAGCCACTAAAATGATTTCCGATAAAAACTTGAATAGAGGTCTAGAAAGTCTGGTTACGCAAGCAGCATTCGAGATTTCGCACGATTTGAACCGGGATCACATGCGAGCGGTGCTCCATTTGGAGCCTCAATGACGAAATAACACTTACAGCCAGTTACCATGTGAGACATACGTCGACTATTTCAAATCGAATGTCACTTTTTCTTGTAGTATGCAGGGTAGCGCACGTAAACCGCCGGATTTTAAACTTTTATTACTCCTCAAATATTCATCCGATTGTCATGAAATTTCGATCCATACTAGTCTAGAGTATAGGATTTATGATGATTATACCTGTTGTACTGAGGATTGTCAGAAAATTCTGATTCTATTGACCGAATGACATGCACTCATTTTGTTGACATCGAAAATCTAGATCAAGTTAATTAACTTAACATGAGTCGTATTCTGCACAACAAATTGTGCGCAGTCTTGAAGTGAATATTGTTCAGTTACTTCCATGTCATATAAAATACCATTCGACGATTAAATCACTATCTGAAAAGAATCGAACATAGAAGAATGGATGATTATTCGGTTGCAGAACGAGCAAAATGCGCGGCTTGGTACGAATGGCTCAAGAGTCCACTGGAAGTACAAAGACTTTATCATTCAGAGTATGGCAAGAACGCGAGAGCACCGGATGCCCGTACCATAAAGCGGTGACACACAAACCTGTTGACCAGTGGTAGTGTGGTGACTGTCAAGTGGGACCGGTCATCTTCTGAACGAACGGAACAGAATGTAGAACGAGTTGTGCAGCACTTCGAGGAGGACCCAAACACATCTACCCGTCGTGCATCTGATGCTCATCAAGTGAGTCGGCGCACTATCCAGCGCATCCTCCATGACTATGGATGGCATCCGTACAAGGTCCAGGTGGTGCAGCGATAACACGAAGAAGATCTGGAAAACCGAATGGAGTTCGCAGAACAGGAGCTACAGCGCATCCAAGCCAACCCGAGCCATTTAGTGGAACTAACCTGGTCCGATGAAGCTCACTTCCATCTGGATGGTGGTGTGAATCGCCACAATTGTGGTTATTGGGCCAACCAGAACCCTCACTGGATCAAGCAAGAGTCTATGAACTCGCCACGCTGGGCGGCAATAAGCCAAGTGGTTGAACAAGAAGATGCCTAACAGATGGATGGGACGTGAATCTCCTAACATGCTCTGGCCACCGCGTTCACATGACCTGACGCCTTGCGATTTCTTCTTTTAGGGTTTTGTCAAGTCCAAGGTTTACCATACACGGCCAACATCCATGCAAGACCTGAAGGACCGCATCATACAAGCATTTCAAGAAGTGACAACTGAGATGTGTCGAGAAACTGCTCTGGCCTACCAAAAGCGACTCGAATCCGTCCTCGAGAATGGAGGAGTACACGTTGAAGTTCGATGACTACTAACACTTTTTTCTTATGTTTTCATTTAATAAATGTTTTCTATGACATTTACCTTAATTCGTTTTGGTCATTATTGATAAAGACGTGGGGGAAATAAAGGAAAGTTTATCATTAAATTTTACATGTCAAGATGCAGTGTTGGTATGTCAATTTTACTACATGTCATTCGGTCAATAGAATCAGAATTTTCTGACAATTCTCAGTACAACAGGTATAATCATCATAAATCCTATACTCGAAACTAGTATGAGTCGAAATTTCATGACGATCGGATGAATATTTGAGGAGTAATAAAAGTTTAAAATCCGGCGGTTTACGTGCGCCACCCTGTAGATTTCAAAAGTTTTTGAAGAGAAAGACTCTTAAATGCTCTAACACGGCTTACATGTTTGAAGATAAGGTTTTAAATGTCATATTATTGGCTCTACTTGCGCGTAGGCGTGTTGAACAACTGCGTGCAGTTTCATATTCATGCAGCAGTATGTAATTATTCGAACGTTAGTGTTCATAGTTTGATTTGATATTCAACTCAATTAGAGGAATAATTTGATTATTGCGATCATCTGTTTTCTCAGACGAATAGCACGAGACATCCGGCAGTTAAATTAGATAATTTTAAGATAATAAGTTTGAGTTTCTTAGAATTATCTCAATTATTGGATCTCTCACATTATGTTTCAGCTTGAGAATGGAGATTTAAAGATTTAGATGCACTGCCAAATATAATCTCTTCTATTTATCTCTTTCCTAAAATGAAGTTTAGAGGTCTCAGTTGCTCTTATCAGCAATAATGTACCTGTGACTTCGCAAATACGATAATAAGACTAACACCTTTGTCTGAACTATAGTACTGAAAGACCTTTAAGAAGATGTAAAATATAAGTTGCGTTTCTTTGACACATTAAACTAGATTTTGCGTTGAATTAGATCTTTTGTTGCCAACTGTCAGGTTTCTTTTAATATATTTCAGAGGCATTTGGCGCCAAGTCATGGAGTATCGTATATCATTTAGTTACAGAATAGCCAACTGCTAAATAGATTAGTTAGGTCAATATGAACGGACGGAATTCTAGCTTGAAATCAGTCTATCAAACCTGGGCACGTGTGAATATTTTACGAATAGATGAAAAAAATCCGAATGACTTTATCTTTTGCATGTGACATTGTCATAGTCATAGGATATCACACACTAAATGTTATAAAAATCAGTCGTGTAGTTTTCAAATATTTCACATTTATGTGCATTTCATACTACTCACTAGGTTTACGAGTAATTTTGACAGTTATAATGAAATCCGAATGCGTATTTGAAACATAGTATCAACATAACTTGTTAAAAGAAGGATACTCATGAATTTTGGAGAAAATTCTATCGTGTTATTGCCCTGCAAATTAGAATTTTACTCAAAACTACTATGTTGAAGTCAGTATATTCCATTAAATAAAAATCCGAATTTCATTCCAAAAGTTTAGATAGACTTCTAATGTCATAATATAGCTTACATATTCATATAAAACGATTCTATCGTCATACTTTTGAGATATGTATGTAACAATGCAAAATTATATATTTTGAACAAAAAAATTAACAACTTTTTCCTATCAGAAATCAATGATAACCAAATCCGAATAAAATCAGATTTCACATGTTGATTCGTCATTATATTGTTAACATGTCCAAAAAGTTTTAGAAGAAACTATCGTGTACTTCCATTTTTCGAGTACATCTTTTGCTGAGGAAAAATAGATTTCTGCGAATCAAAGGAACTCTATTACACATTCACATAATTCTAAGAAGACAAAGCTTTGAGGAAACGTGTGTAATTAAAATCAATAACTGCTTTCATCAATTGTCTCTTACAGCAACCGGGGAGCTTTTTGCATCTTTGCCATGTTTGAGCGAAGTGATGGCGAATCGACTCGATAGCCTGCTCACCAGTCCATCCCAAGCCTGGTTCAGGAAAAGGACACAGCTCTTCTAGACAGAGCTGGAAAAATTCCACTGAAATTTTTTAATTCCAATTCCAATTCCAGAGCAGAAATTTCAATTCCAATTCCAGTCGAAACAGTTCAATTCAATTCCAATTCCAATTCCATAATGAGATTCAATTCCGATAATTGCATGACGCGTATATGTTAATGTATCTAAAGTTTCCTCGCTTCAATCTAACCCATGTGCCCGTATCCTATCCTCGTTATTCCTGTGTGCCGTTCCCTGAGTCGTTCCTATGTGCGTTCTCATGTTCATAGTTCATATTTCTTGTGTACATGTACATGTATATATGTAGCCGGTCAGCCTACGCCATTTTCGTTTCGTAAACGAGATATTCAACATCTTGTGAAAAAGAGAAAAGAAAATTAACGGTCAGCAAAGAATCAAACGCTGAGAGAGAGAGAGAGAGAGCATAGAAATTAACAGTACCATAGAAAGTCATAGAATGGAAATTGCATGAAAATTATGGCACAACCCGGGGGAACTAAGTTGGGGCAAAATGCAAATTGTGCGAGCTGGTTTCCATGCTTTCTCATTTGTATTTATATTTATCAAGCCAAATTGTGATCTGGATTGCTGCCCCTTGTCCAAAGATCATATACAAAAGCAATAGTGAATGTACAAAATACTGCGGCGACAGGATGACAAAGAAAGAAATCCTTTAAAACGTTCTGTACGTTCATCATTTTGAAATATCGCTCCTATAATCTATCAAGAGTATTATCAGTCACATATGCAACTTGCAATGTAGATTTACAGAACATACATTGCTCCAGCTTGAAATCAGAGGTCAAGAAATCTCAGAGTATTCATTTTACTTGAAAGGGCTCCCCTGTTCACTATATTTGAACAATTTTCAAAATCTTTACATGCTTTCGAATATCAGCTTCCAAAATATCATCACACTAAATCACATGTGTCATTTAATGATTAATTGAAAAGTTATTCCTTATCTATTCACTTATCTGAGAAATTATTGTTGGTGAAGAAGCTTTCAATGTGTTTATTCGACAAAAGCGCTAGGTTTCTTAACCGTATGAAGGAGAAATCATCATATGATTAGAATTTTTTCTATTGAATTCTTGAGATATTCTTACAACCAGTGCACCGCCCACTTTCAATTATGACTTTGTGGACCAATTTTTAATTCGAATTTTGAAAAATAGTTGTTAATGACTGCTGCAAATCGACACAATATACCAACCCAGGGAATAGTAGGCTATACCACATGAAACAATGCCACCATCTCACTTAATATTATCTTTATAAGAATCCTGCATAAATTTGATGCCAACAACTTCCACAACCAACTTGGCAAATAGTTTGACTATGATACTATGTTTTAGATCGAATCTGATCTACAAACCATAGATTTTTCCATGTGCTATCATTGTACATAGGCAAGATATGAAACTTCCATTCTAGTGTACTATTATCTACTTCTATGAGAGAGAGAGAGAGAGAGAGAGAGAGAGAGAGAGAGAGATGCGAATAAATCTATTAATAAACTGACAGAAGAAAGAAATTCAATGTGCGAATAACGTGATTGTTGATGAAAGAAAAAACGACGATAAAAATGATATCATGAAAACTGATTAATGGTCCATATTAAAAAAGGAGATTAAAAATTCCGTGATAAGAACGAAATGTGGTCGGGTCGAAAGCTAACGAGCAGACATTAAAGGAAACTTTCAATTTTCAAAAGAAAGTGGATTTATCCTCAAGTGTCAAAAATTTGCATAAATTAGAGACGATGAGAAATTGAAACAACAACAACTACCAACAACAACACATGCGACATCTTCAGTAGCTGTTAGAAGAACTCCGTGCTCTCGCGGTGTAACTTGACTACAGAAGTAACAACTACAACTGCCTACCAGCGAACAACAACACAGTAGCGTATGCGGCAACACGTACATCAACGAGCGCGATTGAAGATTGACGGTATAAGTGACACTGATATTCATGATATTTATGATATTATTTTGGTATAAGTGAGTCCGATCGAATTGAAGTGAATTCAACATCAAGAAGTGAACTGCAAGTTTAAAGTTTTTCTTTTATCGTTGAGTATCGTATTTGTATAATTATAGTCTTGAAAGTTAATATTGTCAATTGTTGTGATTGGAAGTTGAATAATATTTCATGTCATTGCCATTTTAATTGAATCATTAATTATTAGAATAATTTGTTGACACTGTCTATATTGTGATTTGAACTGACAGGCTGCCCTTTAATGCAGGGTTAATTTTCCTCTTTCCAAACCGATTTTTTTCGTGTGTTCAACAATTAAGTTAATCTCCAATTTTTGTGCTTATCCAATCAAGAACTAAATTCAATAATCGTTTTATTTTGATTAATTATCTTACATGATAAATAACTAAATAACAGATTGAACAAATATGATTGTCTTTTCATTGTTTGCTTAATTGCTGAATTAACATTGTCTGGGGCTGTAGGCCCATTAGAGTAACAATTAGCACCCTTTATTCAACAATAGAATAAAACTAGCTCTGTCGATCTATCTCTCTCTCTCTTATCTCTGCGTGCAGTTAACACAACGGCCGAATACTGTGATTTCAATTTTTGTACAAATAGATTTATCACAGGTCTATCGAAAAAGTGGAATTGAGGTTTATCAAGGTCAATTCCAATTCCAATTCCAGTAGATTTAAATATCGTCAATTCCAATTCCAATTCCAATTCCGACTTTTCCAACTCTGCTTCTAGAATTGATTAAGATTCTTGAACATGATCCAAAAGATGCGTCTTCAAAAAAGGCTCAATTGTAGCCTGACGTAAAGCTTCTTTGAATTCAATTATTGAATTCAAATAATCGTTCTTACGCAATACACCGCCACAGTTGTCCATGACGTCTTTGAATCTACGCAATGCTGTACAGGCAGACGTTCGGGTAAAGCATTGAGGAAACTGGTCAATATTTTCCAAGATCATTCGAACGCCGCGACCTTCGAAAGCCTTGCCATGATAGGAGGATCGATGCGCCCCTAATCTGAACAATAGTCTATCAATTGTCGATTTCTCCTCTGCAGACAATTCAATTTCAATTTTGCTTAACAAATTCTGTACTATTCCCAACATAACATGCAAAATCGGTATTGCACATTTGTACAAATTCGGTGTCTCTGAGCTAAAGATTGAGGATGAAATGCAATTGGAGCTTTTCTTTTGCTTTTCTCATATCAGAATCATATTCAGATATGAGCTTTTCGAGTTGTTCATCATGAAATTTGCTGAACGTAGAGAATTATTCACCGAAAAGGCGCAATTAACCCAAGTACAAAAGACACACGGATGCTTGGAACGACCAGTACTAATGCCGAACATCAATTGTAGACATTTGTTATCCGCTACGAGGATAATCGTGAGTCGAGGGCTTTCAAAAAGTTAGCGAAATGAATCAATGGAGAAAATGGTGAGCAAATTTTGTCTGGACTCCGGTCCTCCAACAGCAGCGATAATCAATAACTCTGAAGGAGAATTCGAAAACTCAGGCTGATTTATGATTTGAACACCAACCTTGAGAAATTCTTGACCGTGGTCAACAGACATTTTTACTATCAAATCATTTTCGTCAAAACTGTCAGTCATCCACTCTGCTATCAAACCAACAATGTCGTTGCAAAAAACAAGCGGTAAATATCTCTTCACATTTTCATCACTTCCACTATCACATTCAAATCAATTTCATCAGTGCAACTAAAAAATCGACTAAGGCTTGTATCACGTGATGCATAAAATGCTGACATACTAAGAAACTTAACATCATTTCCAATAACTGAATTTAATCGCTTCAGGATATCGTTCGAAATACAGTTAGATAAACTTTTCAATCCGATCAAACTACGAATATCCATTCTCTTTTGTAATTTAGAGTCATCGGTAAAGCGGAGTTTAAGTGGAGGGCCTCTTACCCGACGCAAACTTGTGGAGCTGCAAGCGGAGTCAGAGGATCTGATTTTGTCAGAACAGATGCTGGATGCAATTTGATCTGAAAGCTGTGACTTTTTAATTGAGCTACAGATATTGTGTAATGTTTGAGTAGGACCGCCGCATTGATGCCGCTCGGGAAACTCTAACTCAGTCGATGACAACACTTTTACACATTTTGAGCAGGCCAGTTTGACTGGAGAACTAGTTTGTGCTGCTCTTTTTCTACCTGATTTTTTTTTTGGAAAATTGTCTCTGTTCATTCAAGGAGCGGCTTTTATGATCAATTACTAAACTGCAAGTATAGCAAGGTGCATCTGGCTTGCAAATAGACTCATCAGATCGTGTCATGCTAGTGCTTCTATAAATACCGAAGAAAGTATATTGCTAATTCGATCTGCAATTGGACCCAATATAAGGGGGCCCCTTATACTTAGACTTAATACTTTCCAGTTTATAAACGAAAACAGGTCATTTCCTATCATGTTCATGCACCCCTGTCTATAAAGCTTTACATATACAGATTTGGCGAGCCTCTAAATGCCGGCAACCATAAACATTTTTAACAGCTTTATCCACATTCTCACATACATTCCCGATCAGATGCATGATAATAGCACATGCATGTGATAGGGAATGACCTGAAGACATTCCTTGTCAAAAATTATGACTGTAGACTTAATACTTTCCAGTTTATAAACGAAGACATAGAAAATTTCATTTTAGCCAAAAACTGCAATCTGCGTCCCATTGGATTTCTTCGATTTTTCTTTGTTTTTCTTTGATCCTGTCTGACAAGAAGAGGAACTCACTAGAACTCGGCAGACGCACAGATTCGTGGTAGGCATCAGGTGCACATCATTCTGTGGAAGTCTCATTTTCGGCTTCGTTCCCTGCAGAAACTCGCTCTGGCTGCCGGACTACAACCTTGACTTGCCTGTCGTTCTTCAAATCTTTTAGGTTTGTGTAACAAGGTTTGTGTGCACAATACTCTCTGTGCATAGTCCTCGTCGTCGTGAGATAAATCGATATTCCAAATTTGTAAATAGTCCTCCCTACAAGATTGCGATATATGAACCATTTTAGAAGATGATGTGCCAACAGCACCACATCGACGGCAGATGCGACTCAGCGCTTTAGCATGTTCGTCAAGCATTGCAGACCGATGTGTTAAAAATGTTCAGCTTACAACACGCGCGCAAAGAAAGCAACTTGGGATTCTGTTGTTAAGGACAACAGTCTCCACCCTGACATGAACAACCAATACAGTATGGTATTGACTCAACTGACTCTACCGTAGCATGCCGGCTGCAAACGCGTTTCTACCATAGCGCGATCTCCATGCGCTAACATCAAACAAAATTTTACTCAAAGCTTTGTCTTCAAAGAAATATGAATCAACCGCTGGAATGTGTAATAGAGTTCCTTCGATTCGCAGAAATCTATTTTTCCTCAGCAAAAGATGTACTCGAAAAATAATTATTGCAGTAAGATGATAGTCGATTATACTGGAAGTACACGATAGTTTCTTCTAAAACTTTTTGGACATATTAACAATATAATGACGAATCAACATGTGAAATCTAATTTTATTCGGATTTGGTTATCATTGATTTCTGATAGGAAAAAGTTGTTAATTTTTTTGTTCAAAATATATAATTTTGCATTGTTACATACATATCTCAAAAGTATGACGATAGAATCGTTTTATATGAATATGTAAGCTATATTATGACATTAGAAGTCTATCTAAACTTTTGGAATGAAATTCGGATTTTTATTTAATGGAATATACTGACTTCAACATAGTAGTTTTGAGTAAAATTCTAATTTGCAGGGCAATAACACGATAGAATTTTCTCCAAAATTCATGAGTATCCTTCTTTTAACAAGTTATGTTGATACTATGTTTCAAATACGCATTCGGATTTCATTATAACTGTCAAAATTACTCGTAAACCTAGTGAGTAGTATGAAATGCACATAAATGTGAAATATTTGAAAACTACACGACTGATTTTTATAACATTTAGTGTGTGATATCCTATGACTATGACAATGTCACATGCAAAAGATAAAGTCATTCGGATTTTTTTCATCTATTCGTAAAATATTCACACGTGCCCAGGTTTGATAGACTGATTTCAAGCTAGAATTCCGTCCGTTCATATTGACCTAACTAATCTATTTAGCAGTTGGCTATTCTGTAACTAAATGATATACGATACTCCATGACTTGGCGCCAAATGCCTCTGAAATATATTAAAAGAAACCTGACAGTTGGCAACAAAAGATCTAATTCAACGCAAAATCTAGTTTAATGTGTCAAAGAAACGCAACTTATATTTTACATCTTCTTAAAGGTCTTTCAGTCAGTGTTGGCAACCCAATAAAACCCATGGGTTCTTCTGGGTTGGGTTTTTTTGGGTTTTTGGGGTTTTAATCCGTAAAAATTTGGGTTTTTTGAATTTTTTAAAAATTTTTACTTAATGACATTTGGATTTTCCCAATTTTAGTTGACCTTGATAGAACTATATATCTTATTTAAATTAAGTTTATTTGTAATGCAATATAACTAAAGTAGACCTATCAAAATTAACGAAATGACAATTGCAAGCAATTACAATAACAATTACCAACTTTTACAACTTTACAATTACAAGCATTCGTCAAAATCTCTGAGTTCATCGTCCATGTGGTCCACCTGGCCACGAAGAAGCTTAACAATTTTTACCATCTTCGCCACTTTCGCTATTCCGAGACGGCTTCTTGCTTTGGTCTGCATTCGTCCGTAGAGGCTGAAGTCTCTCTCCACGGAAGCCGATGAGGCTGGGCAGAGATGAACCGTCTCGATTAGTTCAAGGATAGCACGTACCGGATCGGTAATTTGGCTGGAAGTTTGAAGGACCCAACGCCAGAATTTTGCTGGGAGCATTTTGGCTCGTACGCTGCCGAATGCATGGCGTGGGAAAGCGTCCTCGTCTTGCACTTCAAAATGTGCAAATGCTGCCAAGAGGCCACGATCCTCCAACCAAGCACGGAGGTCAGTCTTCATCTCCTCATTGACTAGCTTGACATGCTCGTCATCGCCGGTTAGAAGCGCCAGGACATGCGCCGGAGTGCACGCCTTGTCGAAGCGTTTCTTAAGCGTCGCCTTCGTTTGTAAGGGCATCTCGATGTCCTCACACAACTCAAGCCAGCATCCGCAAGCTTCTGCTAGGGAACAAGTGTCGCCTTGAATTAAGTTCAATGCAGCGGACAACTTGTCGAGCTGAGTGAGTAGGCTCTTTGCTTCATAAAGTACCGCCCTGTTGTCCACGATTTTGCGTTTTGCGATTTGGCCTTCTTGTTATAGAAGAGAGTTTTAATAATGTCTTATCATACTCAAAGATGTCATTTTAATGATAAAAAGTATAAAAACAAAAAACCCAGAAAAACCCAATTAAACCCAAGATTTTGGGTTTTAATCGTAAAAATGGGTTTTTGGCCAACACTGCTTTCAGTACTATAGTTCAGACAAAGGTGTTAGTCTTATTATCGTATTTGCGAAGTCACAGGTACATTATTGCTGATAAGAGCAACTGAGACCTCTAAACTTCATTTTAGGAAAGAGATAAATAGAAGAGATTATATTTGGCAGTGCATCTAAATCTTTAAATCTCCATTCTCAAGCTGAAACATAATGTGAGAGATCCAATAATTGAGATAATTCTAAGAAACTCAAACTTATTATCTTAAAATTATCTAATTTAACTGCCGGATGTCTCGTGCTATTCGTCTGAGAAAACAGATGATCGCAATAATCAAATTATTCCTCTAATTGAGTTGAATATCAAATCAAACTATGAACACTAACGTTCGAATAATTACATACTGCTGCATGAATATGAAACTGCACGCAGTTGTTCAACACGCCTACGCGCAAGTAGAGCCAATAATATGACATTTAAAACCTTATCTTCAAACATGTAAGCCGTGTTAGAGCATTTAAGAGTCTTTCTCTTCAAAAACTTTTGAAATCTACAGGGTGGCGCACGTAAACCGCTGGATTTTAAACTTTTATTACTCCTCAAATATTCATCCGATCGTCATGAAATTTCGACTCATACTAGTTTCGAGTATAGGATTTATGATGATTATACCTGTTGTACTGAGAATTGTCAGAAAATTCTGATTCTATTGACCGAATGACATGTAGTAAAATTGACATACCAACACTGCATCTTGACATGTAAAATTTAATGATTAACTTTCCTTTATTTCCCCCACGTCTTTATCAATAATGACCAAAACGAATTAAGGTTAAATGTCATAGAAAACATTTATTAAATGAAAACATAGGAAGAAAGTGTTAGTAGTCATCGAACTTAAAGTTGGAAATCAATAGGAAACATGAATACTATCAAAGATAAATCGAATTGATATCGCATAACATCCTTAGAAGCTGAGTAACTGGAACAATCACATTAGAACATCTATGGCTTTGAATAGTCTTTATTCATTTGAGCTTCCTGTCGTTTCTCTTTTCTCAAATCTCCTTGTCTAGAATATCTTTAGACAAGGAGCACTAGACGAAAGCACAGGCAGATCAGCTAATATTCTTCTAGAATTGAGATTATTCGATTTTTGTTGATTATTTAATCGGATCATTATCTTCGAGTGAAACTATTTTTGAAATGGAACGATATTCAAATGATCTTCTGTTGGGAAGACTTCGGCCAGACGAAATTTTCATACACTATGGAAAGAAATAATAATAAGGAATAATATCAAATGTCAGCGCCATTTGAATTACAGTAATTGGGAAAGATCACATGAGAACACAATCTGCACCCGATAGGACAATATAATTTTGTACATAATAAAAAATCTTTGTAGAAAATTGTTTGCAATTACAATTCAAATAAAATGATAACTTGATCTGCTCAGTAACCATTCATGCGAGAGGGCACTTCAGGATTATAAGCTCAAGGTAGAATTTTAGAAGTATGCTATATAAATATCGCTATAGTTCACATAGTTGCAAAAAAACAAATAAGTTCTCCGGAGATCCAAAAGTTTCGACTTTCTTGTATAAGCATTTAGCCTCCTCTATTGCTGCGCCACTAACTCACATATTTCAGTCATGTATTGAACAAAGAGATATTCCTTCTGATTGGAAGAATTTGATAATTATCCCAATACCAAAAGAAAAACCGATTCAATTGACAAAACTTCGACCCATATCACACAGTATTCTGCCTTCAAAAATTTTTGAAAAAATATTGTTGATCAATATGAGATCTACCTTTGAAACGATGTTCGGACAAGAACAGCATGGTTTTCGAAAGTCTTGCTCGACAATTACTGCTCTTATATCGATTATGAATAAATTGTATATGAACTATGATAATAATGACATATCTAGATCAGCTCTTTTGGCTCTCGATCTTCAGAAATCATTCGATCATTTAAGTCACGGAATCATATTGAACGAACTTTTGAGACAAGGTATACCTAGTGGCTTTGTAATTCTTTTAAGGAGTTATCTTGAGAATCGTTTTGCTTGTGTGAAATTAAATAACAAAGTCTCTAACCTTTTCCATGTGAAATCTGGTGTGCCCCAAGGCACAGTGTTAGCACCATATATTTTCAATGCATGTTTTGGAGATCTACAGTGTATTTTACCAACCACACATATTGTAAAATATGCAAATGATCTTACATTAATTTTACCGATCAGACCAGATTCATCAATTGTACGCGATATTAATGTTGAAACTGAACACGTGCAGAGTTGGTGTGAAATGAATTGTTTATCGCTAAACATGATGAAATCGAAGTTGCATTTTTGTTCTAGAAGCATGAATGTTGAGTTTTCTGATGTACCACAGTTTTCGGTTGAAATGGTTGAATGTGTTTCCATTCTGGGTGTTACAATAACTAGTGACCTTAGTTGGAATAGCCATGTTTGTAATTTGCTGAAAAAGTGTGACAGCGACAACTTTGGCCTTATGTAAGTACTGACGAACTGCATATGCTATACTCTGCATATATACGCTCACCGCTCGAGTATGTTTGTCCCATATTTGTTGGTCTGAGTAAAACGCTCTCTTCCAAATTAGAATCTATCGATAAACGTGCTCACCGAATTATTTACGGAAACAAACCACGCCGGTGTCGATGCTGTAAAGGTGAACTGGAAAAGCGACGGCATGAGCTGAGTATCAGTGTTTACAAGCGAATTGAAACTGACAGAAATCATATCCTGAATCCTATAATT
This sequence comes from Prostheceraeus crozeri, assembly GCA_907163375.1. Taxonomy (NCBI): domain Eukaryota; kingdom Metazoa; phylum Platyhelminthes; order Polycladida; family Euryleptidae; genus Prostheceraeus; species Prostheceraeus crozeri. The sequence continues at coordinate 1,018 of CAJQUW010016509.1, read as the reverse complement.
CCCAGAAGACTTCCGCAATCTGGTGTGCCATCAATCCCCTGTTGTATAACTGAAAAGACCAGCAGATCTTTCCTACCATATACCGCTTGCCTCCTGAGTAACCTAACCGATCTCTAACTCAAAAAGCTTCTTGTAATTTCTTTATGTCCTTATTGATTTGTGATATATCTTTGATTGTCATTTACACTGAAATATACGCCTTACTTACTTACTTACTTACATAACCCGTGTCCCGTGCATCCCAGTGTTCAGGGAACCCTGAAGGTCCTCAAGTCTTTTGAGTATAAGCTTACAGGCTATGTAGATCAGGTATCATCTCACCCCATTCTGAAATAATTAAGTAGCTGATTTGTTATCTTTTATACAAATTTGAAGCGATTATCTAAGTCCGTGGGCACTATATAAAACATGCTCAATTTCGTGGTGAAACATCAAATCAATTTGCTCGGACCTACAAAGCTGTTGTACAGTATAAGATGACCTAATTAAGCTATAATCTCATAAGATAGACTCATAACTGTTTTAAATGAAATTTTCAAATAAGCGAAAAAATAGTTTCAGAACATTTACTCACATCATGTTACATCACAAAATGTGAACAACTAATTAAGCGAAATCCAACATCCAACACTACTGTAAATAAAATAATTCACATCATATGCACTATACGCTAGAATGTCACAGCTGTCATCTCATCAACCTTACTCACACCTAAATAGCGCATCCCATCTCATCGGGATGTGCATGAAATAATTCTCGCAATGCGTGATTTCATGCACACTGCGCAGGGATATTATCTTTTAGGTTTGCCGAGTGCAATGTAAAGTGGTAAGCAAATTCAAGAATAGTTCTTTCATGAGATCAGATGTGCTATTTAGGATGGATGCTTGAGTGAAGTTCTTGAAATCATAGCAATGACTAATTATGTCAAGGTAAAGGGACATTGCACATTAAATTAATGATAAGTTAATGTTGGGTTTGGTGAGTGCAATTTAAAGAACAAAATTAGTTGCTATCA